>LPNX010288705.1:338241-431519 GCA_001517045.1 Pseudotsuga menziesii
AGTAGCTTATTATCAATACTTTCTTTCTTTTCTAATAGTTTTTTTTCCCATTTGTTTTCTTATATAATAGAATTTATCTTAATTTTGTTTTGTTATGATTTTAGAGGGATTATTTAAAGAAATCAAAGTTAGAAAAAAAACATTTCAAAATTACATCAATTATGAATATTATTTTATAAATACATTTTTTAAAATAAGGTTTTGAATTAAAATAATAAATAAATATTATAGGTATCAACTTTAAATATATTTAGATATATAATATATTTTTCTAATTTCAACATAAACATTTTACAAACTTTAAAACACTTATAAATTTTACTAATTTATTTGTTTATTTATTGATTGATTGATTTTTATTTTTTAAAACATTATTTTCATATTACAAAATCATATTTGAAAAGTGAATTGAATGATATTGAGTAGTAAAACATATTTATTATTTTGTAATCTAGTAAAATGTACCTAGTCAAAATTATTTAACATCAACTTCCCAAGATTAATTTATATGTTTAATTTATGGACTTAAATTTTAACGATTAATTTTAAAAGTTATTATTCAAAATTTAATTAATTCTATACTAACTATATTTACTAAAAATACCAACACAATTATATACTAACTATATTGGTTAATTTTAAATTTTAAAAGATTAATTTAACAAAAACATAATTAATTCATATTAACTGTATTTACTAAAAGAACAACTTATATATAAACATCACTTATTCTTTTTCATAAACTTATTTTTAGTATATATATATATAAACCCCTCGATTGTAGATGGTGTGAATCCTATGTATATTTTACCATTTATAATACTTCAATTTGTGAAAATTCCTCAACCAAAAAGCATGAATTCCAATTTTAATATCTTTTTTCTTAGAAAAAATTATAATATAATGGTCTCCTTGCAAAATTCAAGAAAGGCTTTCATAAAATGCTTTTCTCATAACAATAAAATGCTTCCATTTGGTTATTAGTAATATTCTATTTTCTTTACTGTTCTATACATCTAATGTTACTTTTCCTAGATTTATGGGTTTATTAATGCCAATTTATTAATGTGTTTTTTAATTATTTTGGATTATATCTTTATTAATGTGTTTTTTAATTATTTTGGATTATATATTCATTAATGTGTAATCCCTTTACCATTTAAAATGTTAACTTATTATTATTTTCTTCAAACTTTTCGGAAGAGACTAAGCAATCTCCTTTTTACTTAAGACTTGACAGTAAGCCTCTTTGCTACATCTAGTGTTATTATTACTTTTTCCAAACTTTTCTTAAGTGACAGGTACTAAGCGATTTTGTTGCTTATTCCACTTGTTTAATATAGAGTTTTAATTCATAATGTAATTAGAATATAAATTAAAATAATGAGGTTAAAATGTCAATTCAAGTTTTAATTAAAGTATGTTTCATATTTCATAAATTTTAAAATAATGAATTAAAAGTTATAAATATAAGTAAAAATAATATTTTCACTTAATATAAGAAAAGTAGATTTATAAGTTGTTAGTTATTATTATATATCATTAATAATGATAAAGAAATAGACGTTAATGATGAATAATAAATCAACTTATACCAAGAAGATGAAAATGAATGAAAATACTCCATGCTACAAAATGATCTTCCTACACACTTAAGATAACGGGTCATCCAAAATGAAAATCGAGGATATGCAAATGTTGTTTCAACCACTAGAAAACAAAGATCGTCCAAACCACCAAATCCCTAAAGCCATAAGAACCAAGACAAAGAACAAGCATCGCAAAGAGTGAAATATTGAAAAATAAAAGCCATGAATCTCCATCAAAGCAAGGAAGATAAAATGAAACAAAACCAATATTTACAAAATTTACATGGGGACCCCTTTGATTTTGTATAAAATCAAGGGGAATTGTTGGGGTGCCAATAGATGGTAAGCAGGAGGATGTTGCACTAGGAGAAAGGGTCTGCATAGGTAGATGAGTCAAAGTCGTAGTTAGCAAGTCATGTTGCGATGGTTGCAGAGTCGTGACAGAGTCAAGTCAGCAATAAATACAGTGGTCAAAACAATTAACCTGCGACGCTCCTGGACGAGACGTGCATTAAAGAAGGATCAGGAGAATTGCCGATGGATTTAGGTGATTAAAGAAGGATTTGGTCGAAATGATTAAGGGATCGTTCACACGATCGACTCGGTGTTATAAGAAGGGACATGTCGTGGTCTGAATTCATCATTGTGAAGATTGTGGTGTCGAACTTGTTGCAAAGTTATTGTAGTGTGTTGTGTTGTGTTGTGTAGTCGAGTTACAGAGCAAAGTAATGTTGAGGTACCATGTTGTGACCTTGTGGGCGTTTGTGAGGAATGCCGAGTAAGCCGATTCCGATAGAAAGTTTGAGTGGGAGAGACTTGCCGATTATAGGGGTTCCCATTGAGCAGGAAGCAGTCAACATGCCGGTGGGTTCGTCATCAATTCCTAAGAAGAAGAGAGGGGTGCAGCGGCCTAAATCGCCAGTACAGAAGAAGCAATTGATTAGAACCTCCGCACGGGCACAGGAAGAGGTGGTCCAACAGACGGGACCTTCGACATCAGGGGATGAGGACTCCATGAATAGGACTAGGGTGTCCACTGCAGACATCCTTGGCTATGTTCCTCGGTGTCGCCTTATGCGAAGCTGTGGAAAATAATGAAGAACCGGAGGTATTCGGTCAGAATGCTGATGATACCCTAGGGCATGTAATGCCCCATGGGCATTGTGCCCTCCATCATGCAAATGAATTATGAATATCATGACTTACTCGCATTGACTGATGTCACAACATATCCATTTGTACCAACGATAGAAGCAGGCAGCGACCCAGTAGCGTGCACTCCACATGACTGGGCATGGGGATTGGAAAGATCGAGGCTGTTAGGCCTCATCAACATGCCGAATTTTAGGTGGATGACAGAAGTGAATGCATGCATGAAGCAGCTATTAGAGTGATTTCATGGAGGCTATCTGTGGCTGGACTGGCCGATACCAGTCACCGTGGAATTGATCTTGCACATCACGAAGCTTTCAAAAGAGGGGCCCAACCCATCACAACATTTTCGGGGGAAGGACAATGATAAAATACTAGCGACGAAACTGAAGAAGAGGTACAAATTGCATTATGATGGGCACGCATATGTGGTGGACATAATCAATGAGAAGGTTGTCTGCATCTCAGCTAGGATTCTAACCAGCAAGGTGGTTAGAATAACTGACCCAACCAAAGCACTTCTGGGGTCATAGCGTGCGTTGAGGAGTGCACACAAGGTGTGCAAATGAACTGGTACTTGTTCCTGATGAACTAGTTGACAGATGATGAGCTAGCGGTACAGGCGGGGCAACGAGCATTCACTTATAGCTGGTTGCTCATTTTGATCGCGCTAGTTGCTTGGATGGAGCCCGAAGAATACCAGGCAATGCACGTTGAGGCGGCTAAGGTATGCAAAGGAGCGCAATACCAGAAACGATGGTATGTTAAGGAGTTAGAGTGCCTCAAGGACTACCCAATATAATTCTGGCTATATTGGGTGGCGCTGCAGGCACCAACCTTGAAGATCTCGTGCCAATCAGAGGAGGCAGTGGTAAAATATCACTGCATTGTTCGGTCTGCGATAGGGCCACATGCCATTCATGTGAAGGCACACAGAGACACTGATAAGCAGTGGTTTCCCACATGTTATAAACTTTCTGATGAAGAGATGGTGACTATTGTGGATGACTGGCTGGTGGAATGGCGAGAACCTATTAACATAGATGAAATATTGACGAGCCTACCAGCCGATGCTTCAGTGGATCCTGTGCCTGACCCACATAGCGAACACAAGTAAGATGAAGCGTCGATAAGAACACCAAATGACTTAGAGACAGAGAGGATGTTCGAGGAATATCGAACAAAGAAGTGATAGGATCAGGGTGCAGCCAACATCATAGCGCCAGTGATCGAGGAACAAGTGAGTCGTATTATTGTAGCGATTACAACAACGAATGCTGCGTCAGAAGACCAGCCGAAGAAACAGACTGTCGAAGGCTTTGGTGAGGTAAACACTCACTTAAATTCATTGATTGATGCAGTTTTGAAAGGGGTGCCAGAGGCTACTACTTTGCAGAAGGTTGGTGAGATCATCACTGTGAAGCGGATCAGGAACATTCAAATTCTGTCGCATGTGATCGAGACCAACAATGAGGATGTCAATTCCTCACTCTAGTAGTTTCAGGACCTTTCATTGGACATCAATGAACTACCACTTAGACATTGGTCTAGTTGCAGAGGATTGCAAATAAGGAATTGCCGGATATAGAGCAGGTTATTGGCGACCACCTTTTGAGGTCGTAGGAGAAAGAAGCTGAGGCAAGAAAGGAGATTGAAGAACTCAAGAGGGAGAAATATTGACTGACGGTGGAGAAAACATAACTATGGGATAACACGGTGCGCTTAGAGCATGAAGTTTATGTTTCCTGCCAAGAAGTGCCAGAAGTCACTGTCGACATGGATATTGAGGTGAAAGTGCAGTGGCTTAGAGATGTAATTGCACAACTTAAGCGTAGCAATGAGGATCTGCATGCACTGGTGGATCCAAGAACACCACCAGAGTAGGCTGCAGAACAAAAAAGCACTATCAAAGACTTGGTGACACAACTGAAAGAGATGGAGATAGAGGAAAAATAAGTCATCGACACGAATACACAGTTTTGGGGAAGTGTTGTTCAAGATGCGCAATTGGAGCAACTCACCACGCAGTTGCAGGAAGTCGAGGGACAGTTGGCTACATTGCGGACATCACTCAAAGCGATGCCCCCAATTGTGTTTATCATTAAGGCAACAAAGATGAAGGACTTACAACAGTGGGTTGCAAAGGCAAGGGAGCGTCAGCAGAGGCGCACAACACAACTGGATGAATTCCAGAACATTAAAGCGCAACTTTCCATGAAAGCGGTTTCGGTGCTACAAGTCGTCCAGGATGGTTGACGAAATGTCACTACCAATATTGTTGAGCATCCCCTAGAGGACGAAGTGACAGAATATAGGAAGATCAACGACAAAGTGAAATAACATGTCAAAGAGGTTACCCAATGGTATGAATATTTCTAGGTAAAGATCAGCAATTACACCATTTCCAGCTGACGTGTCTCGAGGGCGAGCCATAAGATTGTGTTGGGGGCCTGTTGCAGGCAGTTTTGGATATAACTAGTTGCACATCATCAGGGATGTTGCACAAAGTCAAAGTTACTGCGCAAGGCGGAGGATGACGCGCAAGGAGGATTGACCACATTTTGTATATTTTGGTCTTGTTTTGTAGTTTTTGGTAATTGTTTTGTATATTTTGGTCCAAGTAGTTGGGAAGTTGACTTAAGATCTAGGATTTTAAATGTTAAGTCTTCTGGTGTGTTTTTTCGGAGATGAGATATTGTGGACGGGATCTTGAGTTCGATTTTGAACTGATCTACGATCTATCTGTGATGCAAGATCTGAATTGAAGAACTGTTTTGTGAACCTGTAATTTTAATGCAAAGATTAATATGACATGACAGAGGTTGGACAAAAATATTGTGTCTTCTTGCATATTCATGTTTTCCTGTTTTCTGTGATGTGAATGAATACTGCATTATGATGTTTATCTTTGATTGATGTGATGCTTTCCTGTTATGAATGATGATATGTTGGTAGATATGTTTGTGCATTGATATTTCTGCTGCGATCTAAGTATGTTGATATGATCCCTTGAATGACAATATGAATCTGTTAATTTATACCACCAATCCTTGGATATATTAAGTAATGATGTGATAATGTTAGCACCTGGCTTGCACCAGTGCCAAGATTTTGGAAGCGAATCGGCAAAGGGAAACTTCCCCATCCCGAGTTGACAGAACGACAAGGTAGACAAGAAGAATCAGAAGAGGAAATCTCGCAGAAGCGTCTAGACCCATAGATCTTGGAAATCAATAACATGAGCGCATGGCCAAATCAGATCGATGGTGGGAGACTTTTGCTGTAGGAAAGAAGCACAACCTATTTAACCGTGAAGGAGCGCAAAATTCATACCTCCCTTTAAAACCATCGATGGTCATGATCCTTTGACCCTTGCGATCTACGACAGGGACACAACTTGCGATGATAACATGCGTGGCGGTTAGCAGGATACAACGTTGCAATGGGATAGTAGGGCATGCGCATCTGGATTGCCGAGATCTCACGGTGCGTCTGATCCACGGTGGCAACAGTTTTCGCACGGCAAAGGTGCCACAATGGTTAGTGAAGGAGGCTGGTGCAACTTTCTCAAGGGTACCTCATTTATCAATGACCAAGATCTGATGCGGTTCATATCAGCGGTGCACACCGTTTTTGTTGACGAAATGTGCAAGGAAGATAACCAAGGTAAGGGCCGCGAAATTGTGCGAGCAGCCACATAAAGCAATGGATGATCTCTGCAAAGAGGAGATCTATGGCTAAAAGCAACGCCGCGTTACTTAAGGTGTTCGAAGGGTAATGAGTCTACATGAATGCAACGCTTTGTTGGAGCACTAGCGAGGTTCAGCGAAGCAGGTCACACCTAAGGAACTGAAACCATTAGGGAAATATTGGGTGTCACCATCAAGATGAGCGAGCATGCATCTTATACTTTGCGTTGCCATTTTGGGTCTGGAGTGGGTGCTGCACTGAAAGGCCGATTCGGGTAAAACATCATGGAAATCCTCCCACCTTAGAAAACTATTAGGATTTGAATGATGATCCAGGATTTGATTCCCAGTTTTTGTAACAAAATTGGGATTTGTTTCAGGCTTGGTCCCAGGAGCCACAACATTGTAAATACGACCTCAATTGATAAGGCAGAGGTTGGAATTTTCATTCATAAATCATTTTTCTCTCGTTTTGTCTTTGTAACTCAATTGGAAGTATTAATGAGAAATATGCTCCTGCGTTTATGAGATTCATCACGGTGGTTGCATTCAGTCTATGTTTCCTGTTTATCACGTTCATTTATGTGTTATTTCTGCTTGTGCACTCTAGATTAGTATACAAGGAATTCACTCTCAGCTTAGCATTCCTATATCAGAGATTGCATTTGTTATTGTGTTCTGGTAAATGCTTTGGAATTCATCTCCCATGATCCACTGCAACTACTAGCCTTTGCTGTTCATTCTACTAAAGGAGGCACAAGTGATTTGCCCTCAGATAGGTGCCTCTTGTTTCACTGGGCTTCTTCCCTTTTTTCACTCCCCACCCTTCAAGATATTTGACTGTTTGCGCTTCTTACTTTGCCTTAGAATACAAAGGAAACTCCCTTCCTCATTTTTGCTATAATATACTTGATTGCTTCGAGATTTGAATCGATTTCCCAATGATTTTCTTGTATGTCTGTTCGGCCATTTTTTTAATCTATTAGCGCCTCGTTATGTACAGAAATCTAGCCTTCTGCGTGCTATCCAAAGCTTTATGCATATGTGTTTCTTTCCTCTGTGACAAGAGAGAGCCCTCTTTGACTGTATCAACTAGAATACAGTCTAAAGTTGGTTGAAATGGTTACCCCCGTGACTTCCTGCAACATCCACTAGAAAATTACAAGGTGCTAACATCTTGGTTTCGTTGTTGGGGACCTAATTTCTATTATCTCCTTGAGAAAAATGAAACAACTTTAGTTCTACGATCGAGTTGAGCAGCCGGTCCTAGACACACGATTGGTTGCACATGCTTTGGCGACTCCACAAAAACTGTGAGAGTGGTTCCACTGGGAAATACTGGTGACCAAAAGAACTAATATGAGAAGGAATCCTGATGTAGAGACCTTCCAAGAAATTTTTGACCCTGAAAGTTGGATCCGAAAATCCAACAGGATACAAAGGTTAGTTAGGAACTTGTCTTTTCTGGCTGATAGTGCTATTTCTTTTGGCGATATTTTTGAACGTTGTAATGAGGAATGTGGGTTAGTACTACGCAGGACAAAATCCGAATCCAGTCTCTCTGAGTTGGCATCAGACACCTCCACATTTGACTTTCCTCGCATCAACTGGTCATGTCTGACCCCTGAATGTCCGGTCATAGTTTTCCCGTACCTACCAGACCTCGAGTGCGTCACATTCACCACTAATAAATCCTTATCAAACCTCAATGACATAAGGAAATTTCCATTCACACCTACATTGTCGATCTCTTCTGGACAAGGTCAGCCTTCATCTCCTAATTTCTCCATTCCTCATAGTCTATTGATTCCTATCACCCCGGTCCTAACCCCTTTAACAAACGCAGTTATACCCCCAAGAATGGCCAACATATTTTCTCCCATACGCATCCCTATGGATCTACACGACCTCCCCATGGGGTATGCCACCTTCCTTAGGCAGTTCTATGGAGAAAGAGGATACTCGGTTGAAGAACATCTGAGATGGTTCTCAGACTGGGTCTACCTAGAAGAGGTGGACCACGACGATGTTAAGGTCAGGCTATTCACCAAGACCCTTGCTAGAGAAGCAAGGAGATGGTATAAAAACCTTGTAGATGACTCTATTCTAAGCTATCAAGCCTTTGAGGATGCTTTCAAAGACAAGTGGGCAGATCCGAAGAACCCCAAGAAGTATCTCTCTCAGTACCATTCAATGAGGATAAAAGAGAGCGAATCCATCAAAGAATTATTGGGTAGGTTCATGAAAGTGTACAATTCTATCCTTGCTCAATTCAAACCTCCCATAGGTTTTGCCCAACTCCAGTACGCAGAATATTTTGATGACGAGTTCTCCTTATGGCTAAGTGAAAGAAGATCGACCTCCTTGGAGGCCATGATGAAATATTCCATATAAGTGGAGGTGAACCTTGTCGCGGCAAGAAAGAAACAAAGACATGAGGGGGAATGGAGAAGAGAGGAAGGCGAGTGAAAGGTGGACAAAGAGTTAGAAAAACCCTCCACCTCGAGCTCACAAGAGGCCAGAATTGACACAATGCTGAGAACCATGGAAAGAATGATGGAGAGGCTCTTAGTAGACGGAAGACCCCCTCCCAGGGAGAACCAAGAACAAAAAAATAGGAATCTAAATGCCAGAAAGCCTCAAATTGCCCAGAATAGGCAGAGGAATCCTCCAGACCCACCTGTCAGACCCCCTTTCCAAGAGAATTTCGTGGACCAGGATGGGGAAAATCAAAATGAGGATGAAATCTGTCAGTTGGATACTGAGTCCCCTACCACCTTCCTCACCAAGGAATAACATGACAATGCTCTCCTAGAAGGAGGAGAGACACTTCTAGGTGAAACATATGACTTCAGAATACGCTACCAACTTAGTGTCTTAGACACGCAAAGACAAATCAGCCTGAGGAACAGAGATGTATTGGTTGTGAAAAATAGAGAGGTGTGGAACAAAGCCTCTGCAAGCAAGCCAAAAGCTGACCCACCCCCCAAAGATAACCCTAAGAATGTTCTGGAGACCAGAGGGAAGGAATGGAGGGAAGAGAATCCCCGTAACATCGATCAAAGATAGGTTTCTTTCAACCTAGAGGATTACAGTGCGAAGATTAAAATCTCTGTCCCCCTCACTAAACTGCTGAAGAACTCAAAATATCATTCCAAAATTGCTACGGTTTTGCAACCTCCAGGGGAAATGTCCGCCTTGTCAGACAACCTAAATTTGTAAGATGATAGGCCCACCATCCTGTTCAGTCCTCATGTAGACGAGCCTTCCGATGAAGAAGTTCCCCCTTTCTATGTTAGCTTGAACATTCACAATGCCATCCTACACAATTCAATGTTCGATTCAGGAGCATCCCATAACCTGATGCTTAGAAGGATCATGGATCAACTAGGATTGGATGTGACTAGAACCTATAAGGATCTATTCTCTTTTGATTCTCATAAAGTAAAATTCTTGGGCCTCATTAAAGACTTGGTCATCTCTCTTGCTCAAATCCTGGCTAAAACCCTGGTCATGGATGTGGTGGTGGCTGACATTCCCCCGAAATTCGTGATGCTGTTATCTAGATCTTTGGCGGCTAAGCTCAAAGGTGCCCTCTAGATGGACATGTCGTATGCCACTATTCCCATTTTTGGAATACAGACAAGACTGTTTCAAGAGAAAAAATTGTCCTATATGCTAATAAGTGTTGAAAGGGCGCAAAACTACCCTATATACTCACTGTACATAGAGATGGGGTCCGCTATTTTCTTCACAGACGAGGACGAAGAAGGATCATATTTACAAATCGATGCCTTTGAACCTACTGAAGAGGAATTAAGCGGAAAATGGGACCTGGATTTTGATGGATCAACATGTAGAGAAGGAGCAGGGGTAGGATATGGATCAGACCCCCAGGAATCTGCACTTTAAGGTACTCCTACAAGCTGGTTTCTAACTGTACAAATAATGAAGCAGAATATGAAGCAATGATATTGGAAATCCTGGCCTTAAAGAAGCTCCAAGTCCGGAGGGTGGTGTTACGTGGATATTTTGAGTTGGTAATCAAGAAATTGATTGGCGGATATCATGCCAGGCATCCCCGGATGAGAAGCTACCAAAACGCCACCAGGACCTCATAGAAGGCTTCGAGGAATGCAACTTCAAGCTGATCCCTAGAGTACAGAATTGCGTGGCTAATTCCCTGGTGAACTCACCATGGGCTTTCAATGTGCCTAAAAACCCTATAGGGAGGTATGAAATTGAAGTGAGGCACATACCTTCTGTCCCAGACAATGTAAAAAACTAGAAAGTAGTGGAAGATGACAAACAAATCCACCAGTTCCTCACTTTCGCTGGGGAGTTCGAGGGAGCTGCTGTCGACGAAGAAAACGAATTTTAGGGGGAGGAAACCCCCATTCAAGAAACTTTGAAAAAGAAAATGGTGGATATAAAGGAAGTAGTTTGGGAAGAGGAGCCCATTGTTGTGGATGACAATAAAGAAAGCAAGGAGGAGGGGGTTCGAGAGCCTAAAATGCAAGAGCTCGAGTCGCAACAGGGGTATGAGAATAATTTGTGTGGCAAATAAATTTTGTAGCTAAAGGGAAATTCCATCCCCAGAGGTTTGATCCCTCTAGAAAAACTCTTCAATCCAGATAATGTGGCGAGAGAGCCTGATTTGGTCCCAAACTGTGAAGATATAGAGGAGGTAAGTATCGGGACAGAAGAGCAACCTAAGATCATCAAAATAGCGAGAACTCTCTCCCCTAAAGACAAACAGAGGAATATCTCATTAATGAAAGAATATCTGAATATTCTTTCATTAATGAGGACCTCAAGGCTTACGACACCAGTATCATCTAGCATACCATACCACTCAAGAAGGATGAGATTTCGTTCAAACAGAAGCTTAGAAGAATGAGCCCCAAGCTGTTCCCCGTCTTGGAAAAGGAGATCAAGAAATTGTTCGAGGCCAAAATGATCATAGCCCTTCGATTCTCATGTTGGGTGGTGAACCTGGTCCCTGTCAGAAGAAAGAACGGATAAATAAGAATTTGTATTGACTTTAGAAACGTGAATATAGTTTCTTTGAAGGACCATTATCCCCTTCCCAAAATGGACCATATCTTGCAGAAAGTAGTAGGTTGTCAGAGAATCTCTACATTGGATGGTTTCTCGGGTTATAACCAGATTGTGGTTCATCTTGACGACCAGGCAAAGACGATGTTCACCACCCCTTGAGACACTTTCATGTACGCTAAAATACCGTTTTGACTGATGAACATGGGTGAAACATTCCAACGGGACATGGATATAGCATTCGTGGATGAAAAGGATAAAATCCTGGTTATCTATCTGGACGACATCACTATTTTCTCCAAATCTAATGAAGAACATGTCTCTCACTTGTTGAAAACATTCAAGAAGTGCATAAAATTTGGCATCTCCCTGAACCATAAAAAGTCGTTCTTTGATATGAAGGAAAGCTGCTCGGGCATATAATCTCTCAAGAAGGCATCAAGATATATTCGAAGAGGGTCGAGGCTATTAGAAAAATCAAGCTGCCTTGGAACAAGGTAGAGGTTCAATCGTTCTTGGGTAAGGTAAATTTCCTTAGAAGATTTATTGCTGCATTTATTGAAATAGTCAAGTATATAACTAACATGCTAGGGAAAGACCAAGAGATCTGGTGGATGCCTTAAGCCAGACAATCCTTCGAGGGCATAAATAAGGCCATAACTGAGGCACCCATCCTTGTGAGACCAAATTTCTCCAAAGATTTCATCATATTCTCATTTTACTTTGAGCACGCAGTGGAACGAGTGCTGCTGCAAAAGAACCATGAAGGATATGAGCAGCCCATCGCCTTCTACAGAAAGACATTAAGGGATGCCCCCCTGAAATACAATATCCTAGACAAGCAGGCATATGCTCTGGTGCAAGCCTTAAAAGACTTTAGAATATACATCTTTCACTCCCATGTGATAGCCCACGTGCCCACCAACACTGTGAAAGACATTCTGACTCAACTGGATCCGAAAGGACGAAGGGGGAAATGGATTGCAATATTGCTTGAGTACGATATGGAAATCAAACCCACAAAGTTGCTAAAGGGGCAAGTGTTAGCTAAAATTATGGCCCAATCCAACTGCGATGATCTCAACCTACGTATGATTGCCGAGTTGTTAGCTAAAGAGCTGTATCCTCAGCGACAGTCGGAACCCCTGATAGGTGAGCACTTTCTATCGTCACCCTGGTATGCAGACGTCATTTTCGTCCTACATAATTTGCAGGCTCCACCCAGTATGAATAAAACTAGAGACATATTCCTCAAATAGAAAGCGAGAAGGTTCTGCATCCAGAACGAGAAGCTGTCTTGGAAAGAGCTTGGGGGAATTTTGCTGAATTGTGTGGACGAGCACGAGGCTAAGAAAATCATTGAATATTTCCACGCAGGGGGATGTGGAGGGCATCACTATTGGAAAACCACGGTAAATAAAATTAGGAGGGATGAATTCTATTGGCCGATGATATTCTCTGACACCCATAAGAAAGTAGCGGCCTGCCATAAATGTGAGATTTTTGAAGGCAGCAGAAAGTTGGTATCATTTCCCTTAAAGCCTATCCAGGTTGAAGCCCCTTTCCAACAATGAGGATTAGACTTTATCAGTGAGATCAATCCCCATAATTCGGGGTAGCATAAATGGATCCTGATCGCCACTAATTACTTCACAAAATGGATCAAGGCCACCCCCGCAAGGCAAGCCATTGAAACAATGATCATGCCATTTCTGGAAGAGCATATCCTATTTAGATTCAGTGTTCCCAGGAAAATAATTACTGATAATGCTCCAGCTTTCAAATCAAAGAAGTTGATCGCCTTCTGCTTCAAATACCAAATACAATCGAGGCATTCTATAGCCTACTACCCCTAAGGAAATAGACTAGTGAAATCCTCAAACAAGAGCCTCATGAGGACTATAAAGAAACTGCTGCAGGAAATTAAGAAAGCTTGGCACACTAAACTGATCCACACCTTGTGGGCTAACAAAATTAGTATAAAGAAATCCATAGGCACCTCGCCATTCTAGCTAGTCTACAGCTAAGAAGTAATTTTTCCTAACTCCTTGAGCTTACCAGTGATGAGGTTGTTGCAAGAAGAGGACGCAGAAGCTCACCCCACCCAGAGGAGGATGGAGCAATTAGTTGAGCTACAAAAACAAAGGGAGCAAATATTTGATAGGACCCAGCTATTCCAGGACAAGATGAAAGAAATTTTCGACAAGAGAACCAAGCCAGATGATTTCCAGATAGGTGATGTGGTGTTGCAGTGGGATGCACCTTGTGAGGAGAAAGGAAAGCATGGAAAATTTGATCACCTATGGAAAGGCCCGTACAAGATCTCTGCCTTCAGGGGAGAGAATGCTTATGTGCTGGAAGAAATGGAAGGTGGATTGGTATTTCGAGCTCCGGTTAACGAGAGGCTCCTGAAACATTACTTTTGGTAGAAGAACTTAATCCCATTGTCATTTGTATATACCATTTCTTTTGTTTTAAGAATATATTTCATGTGTGGATGACTCTCTGATAAGATTTAAATCCCGAGGTGAAGGAAGTAAGATCCTTAAGAGACGCCATCATTAAGTTTGTTTTTCAGGTAAATTTTGAAGTCACAGGAGAGGTTGGGGTGATCCAATGGATAAGACGCATGGCCTACACCATCCTTTGCTACCTCACAGGGAGGATAACATCCCTGAGTTGGAGCCGCTGTTAGCACCTGGCTTGCACCAGTGCTAATATTTTGGAAGCGAACCGACAAAGGGGAACTTCACCATCCTGAGCTGACAGGGCGACAAGGTAGATAGGAAAAATCAAAAGAGGAAAGCCCACAAATGTGTCTAGACCCATAGATCTTGGAAAGTAACGATGTGAGTGCACAACCAAATAAGATCGATGGTGGGAGAATTTTTTTGTAGGAAAGAAGCGTTGCCTATTTAAATGTGAAGGAGCACGAAATACATATCTCCCTTCAAAATCTTCGATGGTCATGATCCTATGACACTCGCGATCTACGCCGTGGACATAGCTCATGGCGACAACATGCGTGACGGTTAGCAGGATACAACATTGCGATGGGATAGTAGGGCCCGCGCATCTGGATGGCCTAGATATCATGGCACAGCTGATCCATGGTGGTGACAGGTTTCACGTGGCAAAGGTACACGACGGGTAGCGAAGAAGGCCGACGCGACTTGCTCAAGGGTCTCTCTTCTATCAATGACTGAGATATGATGCGGTTCATATCAACAATGCACACTGTTTTCATCGACGAAAGG
The DNA here is from genome assembly GCA_001517045.1 of Pseudotsuga menziesii. Taxonomy (NCBI): domain Eukaryota; kingdom Viridiplantae; phylum Streptophyta; class Pinopsida; order Pinales; family Pinaceae; genus Pseudotsuga; species Pseudotsuga menziesii. The sequence goes on from LPNX010288705.1 coordinate 352,987, forward strand.
TGCAAGGAGGATAACCAAGGTAAGGGTCGCGAAATATTGCGAGTGGCAACATAACACAATGGATAATCTCTGCGCAAAGGAGATCTACAACCAAAAGCAATGCCACATTATTCAAGGTGTTCGAAGGGTAAGGAGTCTGCACGAATGCAATGCTCAGTTGGAGTGCTAGAAGGGTTCAGCAAAGCAGGTCACACCTGAGGAATTGAAACCGTTAGGGAAATCTGGGGCATCACCATCAGGACAAGCGAGCATGCATCTTATACTCCGCGTTTCCATTTTGGGTCCGGAGTGGGTGCTGTACCGAAAGGCCAATTCGAGTAAGCATCATGGCAGGCCTGCCACCTCAGAAAACTGTTAGGATTTGAATGATGATCTGGGATTTGATTCCCAGTTTTTGTAATAGAATTGGGCTCTGTTTCGGGGTTGGTCCAGGGAGCCACAACATTATAAATAAGACCTCAATTGATGAAGTAGAGGTTTGAATTTTCATTCAGAAATCATTATGCTCTCGTTTTGTCTCTGTAACTCTCTTGGAAGTATTAATGAGAAATATGCTCCCGCATCTTTGAGATTCATCACCGTGGTTGCATTCAGTCTATGTTTCCCGTTTATCATGTTCATTTATGTGTTATTTCTTCTTATGCAATCTAGATTAATATACAAGGAATTCGCTCTCAGCTTAGCGCTCTTGTATCAGACGTTGCATTTGTTATTGTGTTATGGTAAATGCTTTGGAATTCATCTCCTATGATCAACTGCAGATACTAGCCTTTGCTGTTCATTCTACTAAAGGTGGTGCAAGATATTGACCCTCAGATAAGTGCTTCTTGTTTCACTGGGCTTCTTCCCTTTTTCCGCTCTCCACCCTTTAAGATATTTGACTGTTTGTGCTTCTTACTTTGCCTCAGAATACAAAGGACCCTTCCTCATTTTTGCTATAATATACTTGATTGCTTTGGGATTTGACTCCATTTCCCAATTATTTTCTTGTATGTTTGTTCAACCATTTTTTAAATCTATTAGCACTTCGTTACCTACATAAATATAGCCTTCTGCGTGATGTCCAAAGCTTTATGAATGTGTTTCTTTCCTTTGTGACAAGAGAGAGCCCTCTCTAATTGTATCGACTAGAATACAGTCTAAAGTTGGTTGAAATGGTTATCCCTATGACTTCTTGCAGCAACCACTGGAAAATTACAGGGTGCTAACAGATAGGTTGAAAGTAGATGCGCAACCCTCCTTCTTACTGTGGAAAATTGGTTCCAACAGTTCTCCCTCGAACAGCTCGGGTGAGACCTCATATGCTCTGTAGGTGTTACTGGATAGGGTAAAACTTGTATGGGACAGTGCTTGGGGAGATCACAGTGTTATGGGCGTCAACAGTGACTGAACCCGTGTCGACGGATCTATGTCAGCATGCAGTTTATTTCCTATATGTGATGATTGATGTGCCACTCTATAACTTTGTCAACCATTTGGTTCGCTACATTATTGAGACTTCTTAAAACATGCATGAATGAAATGGATTCAAAATGTCTAACCAAGTGTCTAGTGCACAGGAAATTTCCAAAGAGGCAAGGATCATGTACTAGGTAGTACTTATTCAACTTGGAGACAAGTAGCTGGGAGTTTAAGAAGACATCAAGACAACAAATACCCAAGTGAAGGGAGGATCTCAAGAGACCAGTGACACCATCGTACTCATCCTGGTTGTTGGTATCAATACTAACACACATTCCATTGATATGGATCAACTCACGTAACGAGGAATAAATGACCCATGCAGCTGAGGTGAGATTAGGAGACCATCTACTTGCACAGTTAGCAAAATAGACATAGAAATACGAGGCAAAATACATCTGGAGAAACCAATGAAACAAAAAGTGAGACTCATGGAAAAAACGATACAAAACAAGAAAGAAAAACTATGATACAAGTGTAATCATGGTGAGTGACTTCAGGCATAGAACCTCTTGAGGTAGAGCCCATTGCGGGGATTATTCAAGAGGCGACTGTTAGAGTTAGCAAGGAGATATGCCCCCTTACCAAGATATCGATGGATGACATAAGGGCCATAGCACATGGATTCGAACTTCCCTTTCCCAATCTTACCATTGGCTTGGCAGTAAATGAGGACTAGGCCCCCCTCGCTAAACGTGCGTGTGTGGGCATGGGAGTCATCGCGGGACTTTGATTGTTTTTTAGCCACTTCAATCATTTGGAGAGAATCCCAACGGTCCTCCTTGGTTTGTTCAAGCATAAGTAGGCATTGTTCTAATAGTGAAGTATTAGGTAGGAGTTCGACGAAATATGGCATTCAATGGGAGGAACTGATTCCACACCATGGACTAAGTGAAATGGGGTAAAATCGGTTGTAGTTTTATTCGATGTCTGGTAGGCCCAGAGGGTGGAAAATAACGAGTGGTGCAATTTGGATTTGTGTTTGTCCACCATTTGTTGGAGCATGGTTTTCAGGATATTTTTGGCATGCTCAACTTGGCCATTTCCTCGAGGGTAATAAGCAGAGGAATACTGATGTTCAAAATTCAATATGGCAGATAGATCTGTCCAAACAACGTCTTCGAAATGAGAACCTTGGTCTGAGACTAACTGTTGGGGGACACCGAAATGAGTGATAACGTGGTTAAAAAACAAACGTGCTGTAGTATCAGCCTTAAAGTTGAAACTAGGCATGGCTTCGACCCATTTGGTAAAGTAATCAATGAACACAATGATGTATTTATGGTTGCTGGCCGAAGGAGGGTTATAGGTCATGAAGTCTATTTCCCATTCGTAGAAGGGACCGAATGTGACGACAGCATGTAGTGGCACAAGAGGCGCTTTTTGGTGTGACGAATTCCAGGTCGTATTCCTATATAACGAGAATCCACTTGGCAGTGCTACCTTGGACAAGGCAGTGACTCAAGAGATAACGCATGGGGTTGGAATTGGCCATAACTCAAGTTCAGCTCTTGAGAATGTAGTGATGTAGCTTCTGTACTGAAAAGATGACTACGAGGGCCATAGTCTCTTTGTGGGAGTAATGTAAAGGTGGCCCAGAAAGTTTTTGACTTACATAATAAATTACGTACTCTTGACGAACATCATATTCTTGAACTAAGACTCCAATGATAGCGTTTTCAGATGTTGACACATAGAATATACTCCTTGGTGAAGTCAAGAGGAGACAACAATGGAGCGAAATTCATATCTTGTTTCAATGCATCGAAAGAGCCTTGTGTATGCTCATCCCATACAAAAGGAATGTTGGTACAGAGCAAGCATAAGAACCCATGGAATTTTGTCGCATAATCCAGAATAAATCGTCGAAGGAAATTGGCCTTGCCTTTGAGGCTCTACAATTGGCATAGAGTATGTGGGGGGGGGGGATACAGGATGGCTTGAACCTTCAGAGGATCCACTAAACTATGTTTGTGAGACATGATGAATCCTAGTAAGTGACTGGCTGAGACACAAAAGACACACTTGAGGGGGTTCAAGCGGATGTTATATTTGTGACATCGCAGTTAGACTTGCTTTAAGTCGTCCAAATTTTGAGAACGATTCCAAGATCGAGCCGTGAGGTCATCTAAATAGACCAAGATAATGTGAATGAGGTCATGGAAGCAAAAGGTCATGGATCGCAGAAAAGTGTCTCCAACATTTTTTAGGCTAAATGACATGACACGATACACAAATGTGCCCCAGGGGGTAGTGAAAGCGGCTTTGTACCGATCCTCTTTGTGGATTTGAATTTGGTTATAACCAATAAAACCATCCATGAAGGAAAATAATTCATGGTCGATGCAAGCATTAATGATATGGTCAATGAATGGAGTGGGGAAGTTGTATTTGGGACACGCCAAATTCAAGTCATGGAAGTTAGTACAGACACGAATGGCACCCTATTTTTTGTTGATGGGAAGAAGATTGGAAACCCAAGTAGTATACGCAATGGGGTATATGAAACCTTCTTTATGCAGTTTCTTGATCTCATCTTTGATGACAGGGGACTTTAAAGGGTTAATAGGACATTGTTTTTGGCGAACGAGGGCAACATCAGGCCACATGTCGATATGATGTTCGATGATGGATGGATCAAGCCTAGGCATATCCATCTATGACCAAGCGAAAATATAACGAAACTTCTGAAAACGTGTTTTGTATGAAGTGACTTCTTTAAGGAAGAAAGATGCTTCGAGTGTAGTATATTCAACTATCTCAGGTGTGGTTGATATATTGACGTTAATGGCTGGTGAAACATTATCCATGTTACCTTCATCAAAGGGATCAAGTGCCGAAATCAGTTTTTTAAACCAATCGAAACTTCCACGAATGAAGTCTTTCTCTTCAACAGAGAATTGGTCCAACGATGAAGAAGGATCATCGAGGATTAAAAAAGGAGCGATAGTGCATATCATCCCTAGGATATTCAGGAGTTGAAAGAGCTTCAAGAATCTCCTCTTCATTATGAAAGTAGTGCGTGGATAGATTAGATGGATATTCTACGGTTGAGGAGGGGGAAGGACTATTGGAGTTAGAGAGAGTGTAAATGATGGTAGTGGTGTCCGAGGAAGATGCCAGCGGGTGGATCTCCTCAAAGACAATGATTTTAGACTCATGGGAGTACTTGCAAAGGTCACTAAGGAGTGACCAGAACTCAGGCAAGTTTGGGAAATGGTGTGAATATTGACCATATAGGCCACAAAATACACATGGGTGGTTGGTTCGGAGTGATATGTTCTTAACCATAGGTATGGTTGGTACGTTGACAACTATAGCGTCATCAGTCTTGACTACAGTACGCATGTGGGTGCAAAGGATAGGAAAATCAGGACAATTTTGTGTCACAAGGCCTTGGACATCACATAAAGCACATGTAGGAGGAGGATGTGGTTCTACCATTGTTTTGGGCATATTTACCCCAGTCTTCATGGAAGGAGGGGGAGCATCAATGGACGCAGAAGCAGTAATTTTTGTATGAGGAGGTGGGTGTAACATTGTCTCAATATCTTCTACGGGAGTCAAAATGATTTAGGGAGTCAGGGGAAGGGTAGGTGGGTCCATGTACCACATGGGAATACCCAAAGTAAAGCCATGTAGGTTGAGAGTAGCCATGACGGGCTTACTCACGATGCCAGAAGGTGGAAAAAATAAGGGAATTGTGTGTACATGGAATGAACCCTAATAATTCCCCGAGGTCTATGGTTGAGGTTGTGAGTGACGTTACGAGAAGGTTGGAACACTACCATATGTGATAGTGCACAAATATGATATATCAGTTGATAAAGGAGGAGGTGCTGAGGACAAAAAGGTGTCTGTCAACAGAGCGTTGGAAAATAATCCTCGACCAACGACAAATAAGGAAGGTATGGACATGTTATCGATGGTAGTCTCGATAGTAGGGAGGACGTGTTCTGGTGTGGCCGTTCCCTTTATATCATAGTACTTTAGTTGGTCAATGGTAATGATCTTCCCATCACGGGGGAACATCTAGAGTTGAAAGAGGGTAGAGGCAACGAATCACATTGCATACATATAAATACATCATAGGAGGAGGTTGTAATCAATTTAGGCATTGACAACATCGATGTCAATCAACACTATTTTTCTAGCTAACTCAATAGGGACATTCATGAGGATTCCTTGGGGTTGAGCAGCATGACCTTCATAGGTGATAAGAGAGGTAGAGGAAGGTTAAAGGGTTGGGGATCCAATTTTCTTACAAATAAAGGTTGACAAAACACAGGTGGATGCGCCCTCATCGATGAATGACCAAATTTCAAATCGTGACCAGAACTTGGAAGGCGACGAATGATGGCATCCAAGGTTCTCCTTGATCCAGGTTGAAGGTTATCAACCTAGAGTCAGAGGGATCGAAGAAACCTAACGTGGGTAATAATTTTTTGCGTTGCGAAGGACAAGTTTTGAGAACTTCTAGAGTAGACATGGCTGAGGGAGACTGGGCCAAATCATCAACAATATTGTAGTTGAGCATGGATCTAGAAGTAGATTTGTTCGCGACACGACACAAAGGGAACTGTGGGACATTGACAGTCCCTTTCGTGGGAAAAATAGAAAAATGCAAAGACACGTTGGGAGAGGTGGAGGTAGATTTTGTAGAGGGTTTACCGGTTTTTGTGGTGGAGCCATGATGGTTTCCTCGAGTCATTAAGTTGACATCAGACGATAATGTCATTAGGTTATGGACATCAGGATCAATGGGTTGACCTGCAGCAGTGGGTGTGGGGGTTTGTGGTACCAAGGGTTGGGTTGGAATCATTCCTTGATTTGGTAATGGGTTTTGTAGAACCATAGGTGGAGGACCTGGTGGTGCTAGGTTTTGCTGAGCTGGAGTAGTCTCATTGAGGTCACGTTGATTATCAATTTGGAGTAAATGGCAAACGTTATTCATATGAGGACATTGATGTGTATAATGGCCGTAAGTGTTACAAATGGTGCATGAATTGTTAGTTTGAAATTGTGGGTTCTTCCTAGGTCTAGGGGGACGCTGGGGATTCTATGCAAGGGGGTTGGATCCGTATTGTTTAGAGGGATGGGTTGTTGGCCACCTCCTTGAGGTTAGTTATTTCCTTAGTTCCTACCTCTTTGTCATCTTCCCCACACTTGTTCATTATTGGGGGTGAGTTGATTAGGGAGGTTCTGTTGTGCATAGTCCTGTCCTTGAGGAGAAGGAGGAATTGGGGTTGGAGCTGGAGTAGGTTGCACAGGTGGTGGACAATAGGAAGGTTCAGTTGGGGGGGATGAAAATATGACCATCTTTCTGTTACACAAGTGTGCTGAGCAATTCAGTCTGTGAACGCGAGGAATTGGTGCGGGAGGCGCATAGGAAGGTGTGGCTCCAGACTGGGCCATTACGCAAGAAAAATGAGGGGTGTAACCTTGTTGGGAAACACTATGGGTGTTACCAGAATTTGGTGGCATCAAAGGACATGGAGTGTAAAAGTGGGGATGTTGAGTAATAGAGCGGATGACTCCATCAGTAGCATGGGATGTCCCCGCCTATCGCTACGTGATGAGCCATCACAAGGAGCATAAGGTATAATGGTATACTGATAACCCGATTAGGCATATATGAGATCAAATTGTTGTGCCTTCAGGATGGATTCCTCCTCAGTTTGTGGGTTCTCAGATGTAACATCCTTGGTGATGGGGGGAGTAAGGTTTTAAGAAACCAATCTAGGAAAATATTGTCATCTAACTGGATCTTACACAAGCTACGGAGATTACGCCACTCATGGATATGATCCATGATATGGTTAGCTGTGTTTTGCCTATAGGATAATATAATTTCCACACCCTCATCATAATGAACAAGTAACTAGAAGTACTGGAGAAAGATCGAGGCTAATAAGGAAAATTTTGGGTAGGTGAAATGAGGCAGTTCGATATACCATTTGGCCGCACCACTTATGAGTCTGTGTTGGAATAGCCACAATCAGATAGAATTGTCCACTATGCTATTAGATGAGCACCATAAGTGGAATGACATAATATGGTTTTGGGGGTCTTCTCCCGCCTTTCCCTCAAACTTAGGGTTGTCTGAAGGGAGTTTGGTAGGCATGGGAGGAAATAATGGGTTATGATGAATGGGGTCATTCGTCAACCGTTCCAAAATAGGAAGGTTGATACTAGCCATGAAGGGTAGATTAGAACCGAGGGTGGATCATGAAGGGCACAAAATGGTGATGGAGCCAGCAGGAATATAGTTCCCATGGGTAAATGGGGGTGGGTAAGGTTAACTTTCGACAATAGGAGTAGTCACTAGGATGGAAGGAATAGTCGAAATGGAAGTGGAAGGGCCACCGTACCCATGCATTAATGGTCATATGGTAGGAACTGTTGCTGCCTTTCACACACCTGGTTTAAGTGGTAGAAATATTCAAGCCACTCGGTGTGTCCTTGGGGGCAAGTCTCGAGTCAAGGCTGTCACCTTGTTCTTGACTCCTCCGTTTAGGCTCAACTCCTAACGAAGCCAAGGGGGGTAGACCCTATTAAATTACTAAGGCTAATTACTTAGTGTGATGGTGTTATAATGATTAAGTTGTTCATGAGTTTTGAAGTTAACCAATGAAAACAAAAGATAACAAGATGCAAGATTTAAAGCATATAAGCACAGTAATGACACTCAATGTATGATTCAGTTCTAATTAGGAGTTTCTTTCCATTGTGATTATTCTATTCTGCATATGATTCAATTGTGCAAAATGATTGGCCATAAGTTGGTTTTGACTAGTAACCAAGTCTTTTATCATGTCAGTTACCTTTTCCATGGGATCTTTAGAGGTTCCCTTTTCTTCTAATTCAACAGATTTTACCTTCTCTTAGTTGTATGAAGTGTTTCCCCTAGTGTAACCTGGAATGTTAGATTTTCCTGAAGAATGCATATTCTTTTCTATTTTCTCAGCCAATTCCTGAGAAATTTTTAGGTCGGCCGGCTCTTTGTCTCTTAATTGGTACCTCAAATCACCAGTGAAAGATTCGATGTAAGATATGAGGATGGAGGCAACCTTTGACTTGATTTCTTTAGGGAGGTCCGCAACCACACGCCTGAACTTAGTTTTAAATTCATCCATGTTTTCATTCTCCATCTTCTTTATATTATGAAGGGCAAAAAGAAGATGTCTTGGTTCTTTCTTTTCTCCCCATTTCTTCTTAAAACCCTCTAGGAATTCACTAAGAGTTTTATATGAATCATCACCTAGGTCGAAGTACCATTCTGCAGCATCATCCTCTAAGGATAAAGCAAAGAGCTTCATTTTGACATCTTCATGGTTATGGGCAACATCATTGCAATAACTGACCAGGTGATTTTCAAAATTTCAAATGTGAGACTTGGTAGTGATGACATTATTTCCCTGGAATATGGGGAGCTTCTTGATAGCATCATTTGTAATGTCATGGGGAGTACCTACTATCTGAGAAAAGTCAAGGGGTTTGTAGAATTCTGTCATTTCTTGATATTGGAAGTTATGACTGTCTACAAATATGTGATGGATAAATGAGAGGGATTGGTCTCCTAATTTTTCAAGGTTTCTACGGGAAGTCTACCTATTCAATCTTTCCCTATTAAACCTTTCGGGACCACGAAGAGGATTGAATAATTGTTGGTGGTTTCTTCGGGTATAAATTCTTGAAGGGATGTTAGACAGTGGAGTTTCCAAATGGATCGAGTTTTAATTTTTATGTTTTTTAAAGACTAGATCAATAAAAAATTTCTGTCTTTTTAGTTGTTTAGAAAAAAGTTAAGCTAAGTCGTACTCGGGAATAAAAAGATTTATCCTCGGCAACGGTGCCAAAAAGTGTTGCTGCCTTTCACACACCTGGGTTACGTGGCATAAATCTTCAAGCCACTCGGTGTGTCCTTGGGGCCAAGTCTCGAGTCAAGGCTGTCACCTTGTTCTTGACTCCTTCGTTTAGGCTCAACTCCTAACGAAGCCAATGGGGGTAGACCTTATTAAATTACTAAGGCTAATTACTTAGTGTGATGGTGTTCTAATGATTAAGTTGTTTAGGAGTTTTGAAGTTAACCAGTGAAAACAAAATATAGCAATATGCAAGATTTAAAGCATATAAGCACAATAATGACACTCAATATATATATATATATATAATTGAAAGAAATGATCAAATAAATCACCATTGCCTTAAATGGAGTCAACAGAGAAAATAATGTTTTTGCATGCGCTTGAATGAATGTTTTGCAAATGTCTCTTGGTAGATTTTAAATTAATGTGGAATGTGAATGAATTAAATTAGGCGAAAAGGGGACTCCAGATATACCCGAGGGGTACTTGGAGTATGTCCAAAAGTGAACTTTCATGGCTACCCGCAAGGTGTTTGTGGGCTGAAACAGAGTCTCGGAGACTATTGTTCGTAACACACCCATCAGGGTGTGACAGAGATCGACGTCTCGAGGTCACTTTCCAGTTGTTCCCACTCCTTTGGGTATTTTGCCACCGTTTATAGTTCTTTGAAGGCGTTGGATTTTTGCTTGACGTTTTGTTAATTTGGGAGGTGAAGACTAATTAATATAGTCAGTGAAGTACTTTTGATGCAGCTTGACTAATCGGACGAACCACAACCAAGTACAGAGCATACACACTGGAGTCTTCGTTATTTTTAGTAATTTTTAAAAGAGGTGTTCTTATTAAAAAGAAAACCCTCCAGGAACCTCTTTCGGTCCAAGTGGACCTCAATCGGGGAATCAAGGAGGGGTTGATTTTATTATTATTATCAAACAATAAATGAAAAAATGAATCAGAAATACACAACACTGGTTTTCTAATTAGTCCTACCATGCATCTCTTTCCCCTTGCGGGTCAATCAGGAAGTCGTGGGGTAAGTAGTATGATTACTTTTGAATTGAAAATATGGAATAATGCAAAATATTATCACAGTACACAATCCTACCTGTCAATACTAAACTAGAACAAAAAAAGGGGAAAAATGCAAAAAATGAAACAGACGCGGATCGGGGAGCGGGCTCGAAAGAGCCTACTCAAAAAAGATTTCCTTTTATTATTATTGGTTACAATATCAGAAACCTCTTGGTCTTTATATAGGATGAAACCAATATTTTACAACTTTCGAAAATTTTAAGATTTCAGTCGAGGGGTGACCCGTGGGGGGATTTGAAAGTTTCCGAGGCCACTTTCGAACATCAGCTTCTCTTCTTTTATTTTACACCTGCTAAAAAACAGCAAGCATGTTAGAATTAAATATTCCCAAAATCACTTTAAGAGTACCTTTGGGCCAGCCTACTTTAACTCAAACAAAACTAAGTTAAAACTAGCTAAACCGGTGAAAAAGGAACCAAGGAAAGCAAGCTTTCCTTGGGATCTTGGCTTGCTGTTGGGGGAAGCCAATATGAAGCACTTAAATTTCTGAATATAACCTTTTAAAATAGAAAAGGAAATCTAGAGCATGCAACCTACGGATTCTCTTTAAATTGCTATGAAAAACGAACGATTTCCCTTAGCTAGATCTAGAATGCTTAATGATACTTTTCAGAAATGAGATCTAGACTATGATCTTTGAAATAGAAGATATATGTAAGTTTTTACTTTAATATAACATATCCAAATGATATCAAAGCTTTCGAACACAGTAACTAGGTAAGAAAATTGATTTTTTGAAGGAGAAAGAGAGAGAAAGAGTGCTGGAAGCCTAGGAATGTTGGGCTTTGGAGTCTGCTTTGGTGGAACACCGAGGGACTATGCCCTCCAGAAGATCTTGAAGATGAGGAAGATGCAAACCAGATCAACCTCTTCTACAAGTGATATCACCTGCAACTTAGAAATCCTTGCACAAACAGATGGTTAAAACATAGGTGCTGCTGGAAAAGATAATTGGAAAGCATGCAATTAAACTTAAAATACATGCAACTCCAATAGATATGAAACAAGCAACAATAAGATCATAAATCAAACTAGAATAAACTCTTACCCTAACAGGAGGGAGCTCTCTCCTTCAAGGCCAACAATTAACCAACAAAATCAAAGATAAATAACACAGATTATACCTCATAAGCATTTGACAATCACCATCCACACATGGAGAGCATTACACCATAGATCTTGCCTCCAAAGCTTATTTATTCCAGAATAATAAACAATAACAAAAGTACAATAGCAAAAACACCTCAATCCCGGTTCTAACTAGTTGGAAGAGGTGATCTGAGCTTTATTTATACAAAAAATAGGAGATCCAACCCAGGGGGGTGTAAATCCCAAGGAGATAGACCACTGTAGCTGAAGGAGAGTCCATTAATGCCGATCTAATGCTGAACTGAGCTTCCACTGAGCCTACTTATCAATCGAGGGGCTGATTGAGATGACACATCACTTGCTGATTGACACATCAACCATAGAGCTTCCAGAAGAGCCCACACATGTGGAGGAGAGAGAGAGAGGGCACAATTCCCCATAAAGGAGGCTGAAGTTCAACTCTGGATCTGTCCAGATCACCTCCTTCAGTCAAGGATTTGTTAGATCTAGTCAATCTGGTGCAGATCTGACTGATTTCAATCAAATTGACGAAGAATTTACTGATCTAGGATTTTGGATTTGCTCCATTATTCATCAATTTATTAATTAAAATAATCAATAATTGATTTTTTTGGGTTTTCTGACCCGAGTGATGGAAAATCACTCAAAACTAGGAAATAGTGGGTCTATAGGTTTATTGGGTGCTCTTAGCTTGAAAATGAGCACTTACATGACTGAATTTGACTTCCGACCCCACTTTTATTACAAAACCAAAATTTCCAATTAAACTATTAAAAAATAGCCCAAGTTTGGAAAAATTAAATTTTAATAAAAAACACTGAAAAAATTAAAAAATTAAAAGAATAAAAAAACCTAGGGGGACTTAGACATGTTCATATGACTCAACCATGATGCCTAGCATTTTTATACATTGACATATAGACTCTAATAACCTCAATAGGCCTAAATGCCAAGCCGACCATCCCAACTTTGGAGGTATTGAGTGAAAAACTCAGAAATTATCAGTCGTTTATTCAACAACCAATAATAACCAAGGGAAAAAACACCCTGGGCTGATCGGATTGACAAAAAAAGTCTAAGAGATCGAGTCTTTTACAGACACTATCATGATAGAACATTTATTACAATTCCCCCATGGGGTATGAACATGTGATATAGTACAACAAGCACTTCCTAGAAGCACTTTCGAAGGTCTTCTGAAGTCTGAACAAAGAATCTTTGTCCAGTTCACCAGGCTCACTTGATAAAAAACCACTAAGTACAACTTAGGTGGTAACAGGAACCACTGTGGCTGGAATGGGGCCACCACCAATGGGTAGCAGACCAGTAATAGTGTGTGCTATGGAAAAGGGCCCACTAAGACCAAGACCTGTCGGTCTAGTGGAAGGGATAACTAGAATGGTGGGTGGAATGGACACAAGCCCACTATCAACCGTCCCCCCCTGAAAGGGGTTAGGAGGTGCGCTAACCATGGGGCTAGATGGGGCAGTGAATAAGGTAGGTTCGGATTGATAGGAATCCAAATAAGATTCAGAGGTAGTATATGGGTCCGAAGTTGGTGAATGACATCGAATATGGATCCAACGATGATAGTTCAAGGAACCTAACTAAGGGGTATGCCCCCTAATCCTATGTGAGTAGCATGGTGGGGAAACGATGACATGGTGGTGTGCTATTTAATGAATGCAGGTGTAAGAGTGTCAAACGCAGGCTCAAAAATACAACTACAACTGAGTATGCAGAAGGAGAGCATACAAATGGTGCCTCACAAGCCAAAAAGAAAGCTCTAAAACCAAACTCCAACAACATGTTACAACATCCAAGCCTACAATAAAGTGGCCAAAAATCCAACAAGCAACACTACCTAGAAAGAAAATGACACACTAATCATATTGGGCATGAGTTCCAATCATAAATTGTATCCTCTGTAGGGTGATGAAATCCTAGTCAAACAATAGAAAATGGAAGAATAATAGGCTAAGATAATCCCACTACCGAGAGGGACATCAGGTATAAGAGCCCTAGATAGAATGGAAACTAGGCTACCTTGTTCATGACATGTCCAGATTGGTTTATTCACACTTCAGCCCTTTGGCCCTCGACACCCAGTATACATTGGCATGTACGAGGAGGACTATAAAAGGTTAGACTTCGGTATAGGATGGAGTGTGGTATTCCACCCTAACTTCTGGAACCCCTTTGTTGTGGCTTACTCCTGCAGAGCAAGGGGCCCTCCTACGGACTGGTCGTGACTGTTTGAACAAGTAAAAGAGGATTTTGGTCACCTAATGGATAACAACTATGTCTCAAATGTAAGTGACAAAGGTGATTTGTTTGGATGCCTATCCCCAATGTCCTAACTTAGCAACAAGATTGTTTTGGTCCTTAAATGAGGTTACAATGTTGGTTGAGTTAATTTAATTTTTTAGGCTAGCTTGGGGTCATGAACCAAGCGTTTTAATTTAGGGTGTGAGATGTGTGCACATGTGATGTGTATAAATGCCAACGATCTCATGGTCGAGACGCAAAAATGCAGATAAATAACAGTAAATGACAGTAAATATCATACAAAATCACAAATAATTCTTCTATAAAATAAAATATACACAAGTAAATGAGCGCATAAGGAATTGATCAGGTTGTAGGAAACACACAGGGGGTCTCAACGACAAAGATCGACTAAATGGGATCACATACAAGGAAATTAGAACCACAAAACAAACTAGGGGGCTGTAATGGATCAGATCTAGATAGAAATAGGCTGAAAAAGGTAGAACATAGATATGGGGTCTGGAACAAGGATCTCAAACACTGAAAAGGACTAAAAAACTATAGGTCGCACTTGCCAGAGAAACAGGTGTGATCAAGGTCGCACATAACTGTGAAATAGTCATGATTGAAACAAATAAATAGTGAGAAGACTCAGCTCGCACAAAACATGGGTTTATGCATGACAGGTCGCAAAACATTGGGTCACAGTGGTGATCAGGCTCTCTTTGAGCATCGAGACAAGTGTGATCTAGAGTTTTGTTCTAGATCACACTTATCGAGGATATTAATGTATTTGTAACTTCAGAATGCATTCATTTGTATATCTTATGTGTCATACCCCAATGTTCCTATCAGGAGACTCAATATTTTAAACAAGTCATGTAAAGTCATTAAGGTTAACCCTTCGTTGTAAGTCAGAGCCATAGTCCCCACAATTGAGTTAAGGTTAACCCTCCTTCTTGATCAGAGGGTAAAGTCCCCATAGTTGTGGGGCACTAGGGTTATTAGAATCTCCTAGAGAAGACATACTTGGTAATTAATTGTTAAGTGAGGCCGACATGTTGGAGTGGAAATAAAGTGAACAAAAGAATATAAATAGAAGTGAGGCTCTCCTCATTTCTATACAACACACACTCACTCACTGGGGTGCATGAGTGAGAGAGGAGAAGCTCTCTCAAGTGAGAGAGAGAGAGAACAACTATTGGAGATCATATTTTCTATCTTTGGTTTTTACTACTGCCATTGGTGCTCATTCTATCTCTGAGGAAGTTGCGGGGTTTTCTCCCTTATGGTTTCCTCGAGGAGAATTCTTTGTGTCTCTTGTCTCTTGTGATTTTTGCTGTGCATGTTATTCTCTTAGATAAGATCCTATTTCATATTTCTTAAATGATAAAAATATAATAGAGGTGGAAGGCATGACCTTGGTCACACTTATCAAGAAAACAAGTGCGACTTGGTCGCAAATTTCTGCCGAATAAGTGCGATCCAAACGAAATTGAGAATTTTTTTAGAAAATAACCGTCGACTTGGGTTGGGGGTAAGGCACTGAGGCAATGCTGGTTCGGATCTACCGTGAGAGGGTAAGATATGTGACAGCTAAAGGTACCTAAGGATAACGAACTAGTAGACACACCTACAAAAATAAAGATCTAAAAGGATCAACCGAGTGGAGTCGCCAAAACTGTAGTGGGGATTTCTCCCCTAATATGTGCAAAAGCACCTACCTTAGATCAACTAGATCATAGGGTAGAGTCCAATGGTGCAGAGTGTATTTCAACCTCGACTTATAATAATAACTGAAAATAAGCAAGAACGAGAATATTTTTTTATGATTTTGATTTTATTTTCTAACTAACAAAAAATTAACAACAATAGGTATATGTTTCTTTGAAGTGGGCCACTGTAGTCGTCCGAGGAAATGGTCCTGCGGCTCCACGGTTTGGGTCTCCAATCTTCTTCACTAGTGGTTTTCAAATAGGGGGAATGCATCCAAATGTGTATCGATTAAGCTCAACATACACCATGGGAATGATATGGAAAAGTGTGATGATAATGGAGAAAGGCTCAAGAGTGAATGAATGGATGCCAAAAGTTCAAAAGTGTGACCAAAAGGATTTGTGGTGAGACCTTCACAATGTATTTATAGGATGGTCCAAGGTTTTTTTACCCATTGTGAAAGATCTTGAGGCAATGACTTCAATATCCGTTCGACCAGAAGATAGACTTGAAGGAACATCCAACTTCACTTCATGGAATATGAGGATGATCTTCTACAAACCTCCATTGATGGAATCCCCTCCTCACGAGAGACCTTTCTTGCTACAATAAATGGAAGAGAAGAGCAGCCCAATTTCAAAATACTTTGGCATGATTGCATCCAAGAAGAAGGGCGCATCCAGAATAAGATGGTGAGCACTAAGGAGGAGAATATTTCCCTCACGACAAGAAACAGGAAATAAAGAAAACCCTTTTCTCCCAAGAACACTTTCTATGCAAAGAAGAAGGAGATCCATAAAGGTATGGACAAATAAAAAACTAATGTTTTTTTATTGTAAAAAGTAATGTCACTTCATACGGGATTGCAATACAAGGAAAAGAAAAGAAGGAAGAATTCATGCCTCCACCGTTGTCGAAGGAGGTGAACATTCTCAAGAGAAATCATCCAAGGAAGAGGATGATCAAAAGGAATATTTCATTTAGTGAAGAATAGAATTCTCTCTTGGTTTCAAGGGATCCTTATTCCCATGTAAAGACACACTTTCTAGTACATGCATTAAGTTTTTTTTTGTACTGTTTAAAGTTGTGGTGAATAAAGAAGGACTCCACCTATCTCCGCAAGGGTGCAGAGATCAAGAGGGATCCCACACAAACAACAAATATGAGTACCATATTTGTTTATTTTCTGTTATAAATCAGATCTAAAAATTTGTTTTTATGTTTCATGACTGTCATATAGATTTGTATTCCTAGACTTTGAATTGTGTTTAGCATATACATTGTTTTTTCTATCTTTATTGGCATGTTATCAATCTCATGAGTCCAAATTTTGTGACAAATAGGACTGATATAAGAATTATGTATGAATTATATATACTCATATAGGACTTATATAAGGCTGAAAACATCCTCCATAAAACATGAGTGTTTCAAAAACTGTGAACATAAGACTACATGGTTGGCTAGATAGAGGGCTTCATGCTTACCTCATGAGATATGAACATGGGGTTGTGTATTTCTTTCATAAAATTATTTTTTTGGACTAATGTAGGACTGATATAGGACAGATAGAGGGGTCGATATCAGTACATAATATTTTAATCAGTTATTATAAATCGGTTGGTCAATAGATGTACATAACTATGTAAATCTTTATCAGTATAATGAGAGTATTTCATGTGAATAAAATTCATGAGTATGAAATGGTTCTAACAATTAGAATAATTTGTATTATAGGGAAAAATAATATTCCCTTACCTAAAAGTAAATAAGTACATGAATGTGGAGTCATTCCAGTGGTTGATCCTGAAAGAGAATAGTTCGGGAGGTTCCTATGTCTGTTGGGGAGCAGACAACATATATGGCTTAATTCTATTCTGATAGATGTGAAGACTCTTGAAGATATTCTATCTTATTTATATTCATGTTCCAAATAAGAGATTCATATATATATGAGAATAATTATTTATGATAGAGGACCCATAATATGATTCTCACATTTACATGGTGAGAGGGAGTTGCTAGTCTCTCTAGCTCCTGAAGAACCAGTGTAACTAGTTGATGTACCTCCTGTAAAAAGGAGATATGCATGATGCTCATATTCAGAAGGAATATGATAACTGTATTCAAGAATATTTGTATGATTCTTATTATTAGTGGTGTGTAAGTCACTAAACAATGATTTTCCTCAGTTAAGGAAAATGTGCAATAAAAGAGCATGAAGAGTTTCAGGATGATGCACTACAAATCCATGGCCACACATATGAAGGTAAATATGAAATTTTATAATTCTTATTTCATATTTGGAGGATATCAAGTCAATTAAGATGTATTAGGTTAGTCACAGGTCCTAGGATTTGTTATGTGTTTTGCAGTTTGTACATAAACATGTATAAATCATGTGTTGTGGTACCTATTGGGTACAAGTGTATGTGGACTCAGATATGCCTTGATCAGTAAAATATAGTTTCAAATATATATGAAATCTGAATAGTATAGTGATTGATGAATATCACATGTGTTTCTCTAGATAGAACATGTTGAAAAGTAGTAAATATTTTGAGGGTTCTAGTCTGTTATATTCAATACATGATACATTTCCACAGATGAGTAGTAGTACCAACATTATTACTAAGACTCTATCCGGGACAAGCTTGGTATAGTACATAAGAAACTACACCAATTAAAGAGGGAGTATTGATGTGTATTCATAGATGGAAGTAGATAAAGCCCCCACCAATTAGTCATAGTATATGACTTAGGCATCTAAGGGTCGTGATACCTTGTGGAGAGAATCCACATGAGCAAAGACATGGTCAAAAGTATCAGAGACTATTTATAGTCTGGACTGTTAGAGAAAAATTAACACCTCTCAGAGAGGTAGTTGGGGTGCTGCAAATATAAAGAGAAGGATCATTGAGAAAGTGATAATTACTTGAAGAACATCACAGAGAATGGCAAGCTCATAGAGAAATTCTCCAAATAACATAAGATTCAACAAGTCAACAAATGTTGAAAAGTGAAAGAAAAGATAAGTCTTTCTTTCTGCGTGTTATTACATATTTGTTGTATAATGTTGTATGTGATGGATTTAAAATCCACGCTTTCTAGTTTAGAGAAAATTTATTCTGGATTGGATCCAGATGATGTTACTTTGTGTAAGTAGTTAGTTGGTCTTTGAGCAAACCTGTTGTATTTTATGCTTACTACTAAGCATATGTTTGAGTGTCTTTGAGGTATATTTGACGCAATGTAATTTGAGGCTACTACTACAAAAGCTAAGTGTATTGTGGCTAGTAATACAGAAGTAAGATGTATGTCTGAGAGTACTATAGAAGCAACATGTGTTTTGCAGATAGTACTACATACAAGGAGTAGTGTAGCTTGGGAAGCTACTTACTAGGATGAAATAATTGAGCCTTTTGTCATTAGGTGTTAATATTCAAGCTTTCTCGAAAATCCTATATGTGTTTTATGATAAAACACGTTCTAGATGAAGTTTTACTTCATTCAAGTCATGGTCACGAGTTCCAGTACATAGGTAATGATGAGAAGATTGCAAATTTGTGACAATCCTCTATCTGTGATGAAGTTTAAACACTTTCGAGATAATCTTGGTATGGCAAAGAATGTCTCCCTCACTGAGAGAGAGTGCGAGACAATAAAAATATGTTTCTTATGGGAAGACCCAGTGCAAATAAGATAAATATTCCATGAATGAAATATAATATAAAATGATAAAAGATATTAGATTTGATGATTTACAATTACATTAATATGGCTTAATATAAGCCTTATCATGCCTTTTCAAATGAAAGGGTACATCTCTTTACTTTTTCCAATTAATTAATTAATAATTTATATTTATTAATTATTAACGATTAATTTTAATATATATTAATATTGATACTTAATGCTTATATATAGTTATATGTCTAATTATGTTATATATATTTTTATATAACATTTCCTTCCTCTTAAGGGAAGCTTTATCATCAAAGCTTATTTAAGACACAACTTACATCTGATTTCTTGCTTGTAATGTCATCTCTCGATCTTTTGGATTAGTTTTTGCGACACTTGAATAAGCATGATGATACGAGTTATGAATACCCATGAAAAAATGTTGCATTGTTCGTGAAGTGGTCCATCCGAGATCTATCTTCATTGGACTTATTTGTAGATCCCTTTGTTGGATGGAAATTCTTGTTTTCTGCTTAGCTTGTTCATTCTTTTCTGAAATCATAACTCCTTTGTTTATGTTCATTTTGACCTTGTCGTTGGTCAAAATTCTTTTTGTAATTTGGGTGTCAATAAGGAGTTCTTGTTGTTTGTTTTTTTGTTGGATTGAATTCCCTTTGAACTATGACGGGGACTGAATTTGTATTTGTTTCTTCTTTCTCAACTTGAATTTGTTTTCTGAAGAGTTTGGATTCTTCCTTCTGGATTTGAACTAATTTGTTCTCTAAGAGATTATTATTATTCTGAATCTTCTCAAACCTTTCGTCTTCCGATTGTTTGTCATATTTTAACTTGATTTGTTCATCTAGTTCTTGATTAAGATTTCTCATACGATGTTTTTCTTCTTGATGTTTTAGTATTCTTCCTTCGAGGTATTCATTGGAAAGTTCCATCTTCCGACTATTTTTTAGTTTCTTGATTTTTGTAAGTAATGTCTTGTTATGAATTCTTAGTCGAAATAGTTCTTTCATATTGCTTTCTAGTTTTCCATTGAGTTTTGCAATTTATAGCTTGTGCTTGTTATCGTTGATTTTACCACTCTAGGTGAATCACAATTGTATGGCCTTCCCCTATCCCTCCGCAGACTCCTTAGACCCCTTGGACCATTTTTTGTCCTTTGATGTTTCCTTGACCATCCCTAAAAACATGTGAAAATTCATATACGTGACTTTTAAACCCCTAATCGCGTATATACGCGGGTTTGACCCCTAAAACCGTGTACATCGGGATGTGTGCATAATCCAAATCCTTTTGGATTTTTCCTTGACATGGATCTGACTCACTTGACTCCTGAATTTCCATATGCCTTGAGATCACTCAGATTCGACCTTTCATTACCCCTTTGAAGAGCTATATAAGGAACTCTTTGGTACATTGAAGGCATAAGAGAGAATTGAGAGCAAAGAAACTATAGTGCATTGTTGCCAGAACTTGTGCTTAAGTCTGCATCCCTTTGTCCCTTGGAACACTTTTGTGTTCTCCCCAAGCTTGCCTTTTGCTTGTGAGCTTGCTATTGAGAGATGGAGGATTGAGGTGGTGGAGGCCCAAGTGGGGGATTCGGTTTCTCCGATTCGCAGACGTGCCGACAGAGGTTGTATCTATTGTAATCTATGATTTTATATTAATAGAAATATCTTTTCCTGTCCAATAATGTATGTTTGAATGAATATTTCATCCAGGGGTGATTTCAAATGCTTATACATTGTTGATTATATATGCTAGAATAGATCTAACACCAATATATATAGTATTATTGTCTTGTTTACTTGTTGTTGAGGAAGTGATTTATCAATTCAAGCTGAACTTGGAAAGCTTAATGGGGATCTACTTCAACCGTCCGGAATAAGGTACAAGGTCTGATCCTTTAGTGTTAGATATTTAATTTCTATTGCATATTGGAAAGGATTGATTTCTGGAGTCAAGCTGTCTGTTGTGGTACCCCAAGCCATAGGAATTTCTCTCCATAACAGAATTGGTAACTCTGTTGGGGAGTTCCTAGTAGTTTTCCTTTGGGGGTTTTCTATTGGAATTCAATGACTTTGAATTGCTCTTTTTCTCTTGTTTCTGTGTCGGGTTTGGGGGCATGTTTGCCTGGTAGTGTTTGATTGGCATGAAGTTTGTCTTAGCTTGTCTGTTTGCCTTTGTTTTTATGCACCTTTCTTCATGTACGCGAGTTTTGAACTCACAATCACGTATATACGCGGGTTTCACTGCTATTTCCACGTACACACGCGGGTTTACTGCGAACAATCGTGTATGCCCTTAGTTTTTCCTTCTAGAGGAAGTTGGAGGGTTTCTAGGTGAATTTTGATGATTGCTGAGTCTCCTTTGATACTGCCAGAGTCTGTATACACCTCTGTTTCTGACCAGAGACGGTTTTTTTTTAGGGTAAATTTCTTTTTTAAGAATTTTCTTGTCATTGCATTTTCGATTTTTTGTTTTGGGATTAGTGCATTAGATTTATTTTACCTTAGTACTTTGCTTGAGTGCTTATTGAGTGTGCTTGCAGAGTCTGAGGGTTGTAGAGCCATTCTTTTGCTTTTATATCTCATTTTTCAAAAAATCCAAAAATATTTGCTTATCATGATGCATTACATATTACATTTTGCATAGTACTTGCACTAGATTTGCTTTGGCATATTAGACAGGATTTCATATAGGAAAGTTTGCACTTATCATTTGAAGAAAATTATGCATTTCACGTAGTAGCATACCCTGTTTTTCATGGACACAATGCATTTGCATTGATTGTTAGGTGTGAATTTTACTTCATGTTGTGTCATAACGCCATTAGTTGCACGGCCATATACCTCTTTTGAGTAATAAAGCCAATTAAAATCAACACTTAATTAAAATGAACTACACTATTTTATTTGATAGGGTTCACCAACAAGATTAGGTTTTAGGGTCTTGGAATAGTTCATTGTGAGTAAATTCTCCAAGACCACTAAACAACAACATGTATGTGTCTGTCTAGGTGAGTGTGTGAAAGTCCTTGGTATAACTAGTGTTTCTCAGGATCCTCCTCTCAAAAGGGAGTTAAGCATGAGGCAGTGTGAGCGGTTATTGATTGGGATGACCCCTACTCATAACTGAGTAGCACCGGAGATATTTCCAAGATTTTATTCGTATTTGGGGGCTCTTTCGAGAGTTTTGGGCTTTGGTACCCTACCCATACGGTCAATCCCGCCTGTGACTGTCTGCCTGAGCATTGATTATATTGAGGTGACCTTAGTGGCCTTACCTAGGATATCGAGGGGGTACTTTGCAGGGGTTATTCTACGGGTGTCCCGGCTAGGTTGGGGTCGGACAACACAGTCTCTTTACGCGTTGAAGCTGAGGGCCACAATAATTGGTTACGTACCTCCGCTTGTTATGTATGGGAGTCTCAAGCCTCTCCTAGGGGAGACATACCTGTTTCATTCGGGAGCTCGCTTATCCTACCTTTGATTGCTTGTGTTTGGATTTAGATTTTCTTGGTGATTGCTCTGTGTCAATTAGCTTGCCTAGGGTTTGCGTAGATAGAGAGTCTTTTATATTTTTAGAGTCATTATGGATTCGGGTGCAGCTCCTCGCCGTTCTTGTCGTTTAGCAAGACTTCCACCTTCTACATCTCCTCCTCCTTTGGGAGAGAGAAATAGAGACAGTCCAGGTGGACTACTTCGCACATTGATTCACACACCATGGGAGACCACATTGAAGGTATTCCTGAACCACCTTCTCCCATTCATGTGGAAGATGGGGAGTTTACTTCGAACTACGATCCTTCACCTGATCTGACTGAGTTAGGTCCTGTGATTTCTGAGATAGGTACTTTTCATGATAGACATACTTACTCCGGGGTTGATTCCCCATTGACGCATCGCCTGTATGGAATGCCGAAGGATGATGATACTCATTTTGAACCCGCGAGCAATAGTTATGGTATGTCTGGTTTTCCCACACATGATTTGGCATTTCATGTCGAATATGAGTTTGAGCCTAGCAATATGCCTGGGGGCACTCTCATTCCTTACCATGCGGAGAGGTTTGGGAGCACAAGTCACATTGCACCTTCCATCTCGGCAGTGGAAGCTACATCACATATTCCTCCTAGGTCTAGGGTTAGTGATCCTATTAGGATACCAGATCCGAGATGAGTGACTATAGGGAATAACACATACATAATTACTCAAGTCCCTTCTTCCTCTGTCCCTATTTCTTCGAATGTTCACCCTCCACCTCATTCACGTGGTCCTTCGGGCCGAAATGTTGCTACGGGTCATGTTCCATACCGCGCGTTGCTTTGGGAGGTTATGTTCATACTTCTAGAGGTCATGTTACTACTTCTAGAGCGTATATTCCTACTTTCGGACCAGTTGTGTCTCAAGTTCACATACCGCCCGTTGCTTCGGGAGGTTATGTTCATACTTCTAGAGGTCATGTTACTACTTCTGGAGTGTATATTCCTACTTTCAAAACGTATATTCCTACTTCTAGAGCATATATTCCTACTTACGGAGTGTCTCATGGGACATCGCATGCGATGAATTGTGGACCTTATTATGGGATGCAATATGGACAGGGTTCTTCACCTTATGGGGGTGGGTATCAACAACCTGCTTACTCTCCAAATTATAGCTTTGTAGCTTCGAATAGTCAAGGTACACCACACTATGGTGCTTCTATGCCACCCTATATGGGTCAAATGGGAGGAGGGCACTATGGCCAAGACCATGGTGGTAATCAGACCTATGTGAATCATAACTATCAGGGAGCGGTCCATTGACCTCATCATCCTAGGCTCCCTTTCCTCGCAACACTGAATCTTCATGACTTGTCGAGATTGACGAACGATCCTTTAGCTCACGACCCGACTTGGTCGGCTGTCCCTACTAAGCTTCCCTTAGACATACCCAAATTCGAGGGCAAACCGGGAGAGGATCCGAGCGAACATGTTACTACTTTTCACCTATGGTGCTCTTCGAATTCCTTACATCAGGACTCAATCTGTTTGAGACTATTTCAATGCACCCTTACAGGGCCTGTCGTGAAATGGTATATAGAGCTACCTAGAGGGGCATTCGCTTTGTTCGATGACCTAGCAATGAATTTTCTTAACCACTTCCAGCTACCAGTGCGTTATGACGTTGGTACTGAACTCTTTTCGACATTTCAGCAGGATAAAGCCACATATATCTCGGATCATATCCAAGAGTGGCGTAGATGGAAGAGGTTGATTAAAGCCTTTATACTGCCAGAATTTCTCCTCGAATGGTTCCTTAAGTCGTTATTGCCATATATAGCAAAGGATGTGTCTACATCCAAAGTGAAAATGAGGAACAAGCCATTTTTAGGGCATAGGAATTGGATTTGATTTATGCTCAATCTGGTTTGTTATATGAGATCATTCCCAATGCCCCGCATTCTAGTTTCGACCCCAAAGTTAAACCTGGACCACATGCCGATGGAATTGTTGGTTGTGCGAGTGCTAAACCTGTGGATTCGGTTGCAAAACAAGTTAGTCAATTATCAATCAACCAATCTGCTTCGGGACAAGCCACGGCTTCGTCTTAACCTGCCCCAACGGCGACTGTGCTTTCAGTGCAATCGTCGGAACAGAAGGGTAACCAACAGCCCGGACGGAATAAAAAAAAGGGTAAGAATAATCGTAAGGGTGGGAATAGGAATGAAAATGCTAATAATAATGACAAGAACGCCCGTAATGCTGGGGGGGACAAGAAAGCTAAACGTAAGGTTAAATTTCCTTGCAAGTTGTGTAAGGACGACCACCTCACTTACTTGTGCCCTAGTGTCGATGAAGCCTCGAGATTCTTGGCACAGGGCCCAGCTGTGCTAACTAACCCTTCACCTCACAATCAAAATACGAACTCGAGGACCCATGATTAGTCTGGTGGTGATCAAGATCCACCAGAGGGTAGTGGTTGTGGTTGCATTAACATGGTTCATGCTGCGAAAGTTGTGACCCGTGCGAAAGACTATGGTTCGTCACAACCCAACCCAGGAAAGGAGCCTGATCTACCAGGGACTCCTTTGCGTATTGAAAAACCTGTGGATAAACCTGAAGCTGCACCTCGCATTCCTAAGGGAGTCCTTAAGCGTTCAGGGCACAATCCTGATGCCCAAGCCGCCTAGAACTATTCAGTTGTCGAGGATTTGGGCCATACTCCTTGTGCGATGTCTGCACTGGAAATGCTTCAGAGTTGTCCTTCGCAAAGGAAGGCTTTGCTTTTTGCCCTTGGTGTGAACGATGATAATTCTTCCTCCATGATTAAATTTGAAACCGTAGGACTTCAGCCTTGCTTGCCTTACTATGTGTCTCTTTTGATTCATGTAGAATGTCTTAACATGACCGTCAAGCGCACTGTGATTGATGAAGGCGCTACTACTTCTGTGATGTATTTATCATGTTGGAAGGGTTTAGGTTCCCTTGAGTTGTATAAATCGGCGACCATGTTAACTGTGTTCGATGGGAGATCGTTTAGGCCGCACGAGATCCTTCCTTCGCTTAAGGTCCATTTGGGAGGGAAGACCGTTGCGATAGAGGTCGAGGTGGTTGTTGCGCCCCTTGACTACAATCTCTTGTTGGGTGGGAATTGGATGTGTAGTATGCAAGCCATAGATTCTTCCCTATTTTGCGTTGTGTGCTTTCCATTTAACGGGAAGATAGTTACGATTAATCAATTGTCATTCAATAATCCGTCAGTTACCGCATCTTCGAGAGCTTCGATCCCGATCGTAGAGCACTCTCAGCCGGCAGCTGGGAGTGTGGGTGTGGGCATGTATCCATCCCTCATGGGAAGTTTTAGTTGTCCTGCACCTATCCTTATGATAGGGTCTAGTTCCGGTGAGGCTTCGACATCTATGAGATCGGTGTCTTTTTGCACGAGTCATATGGAAGATCCTTGGATTCTTCCTACACCGAATACTTCGAGTGAGCCCATCGTGATGGACATGTCATTGCCTACAACTATGGTAGCTTATCAAGCTAATATTGAGTGTGTTGCAGAGCCCTATCCTTCCTCTTTGCGGATGGAGGAGGAGGACCCATATGTGCTGCCTGCATGGGAAATACAGTCTTCTCATGTGCACAATTTCCTTGATAGTGTTTTTCCTTCATATGAAGCGATTATTGAGGCAATACAGGCAATACAGTCTTCTCATGTGCACAATTTCCTTGATAGTGTTTTTCCTTCATAGATCTTACTTTCTTCTTGAGCTTGACTATTTGGAGTGTGAGGATTTTAGGGAGGTTCTTAGTGAGAGAGTTGTTAGTCCTATGGTTCCATTAAGATCTCCTGGTCTGATGGATGATGGGAACATGGCAAATATATCTCCAACGATTCCTATCAATATCTCTCGTGATCCTGGAAGGATAGAGAATGTCTATATTGGGGCAGAATGTTCCCATGCTAAGATTCAAGAATACACCGAGCTGTTTAAAGAATTTCGTGATATCTTTGCTTGGTATTACAATGAAATGCCAGGTATCGACCCTCGCATTGTCAAACATGATATTAAGACTTATCCCAATGCTAAGCCTGTTCGACAATGCTTGCGTGCAGTGAATCCTAGGAAAGCACCCACGATTAAGGCAGAGATAGAGAAACTGTTGAAAGCCGGTTTTATCTATCCCATTCCCTTGATAGAGTGGGCCTCAAACTCCGTTTTGGTTGATAAAAAGTAGGGAGTGATCCGCATTTGTACTGATTTCCATGATTTGAATCGTGCCTGTCCTAAGGACAATTTCCCCACACCATTTATAGATCAGATTTTGGATGAGTGTGCGGGTAGCGAGGTTTTTTCCTTCATGGATGGATTTTCCAGATATAATCAGATACAAATTAAACCTGAGGACCAACATAAGACTGCATTTATTTGTCCTTGGGGAACTTTTGCATATCTAAAAATGCCATTTGGCCTTAAGAACGTCGAAGCTACTTTTCAGCGGGAAATGACCTTGATTTTCCACGATCTCAAGTTGATTATCGAAGTATTTTTAGATGACCTTGCTGCTCATTCTCGTATGAGAATGCGTCATTCATATCATTTGAGATTGGTATTCGAAAGGTGGCGCCATTATTTGGTCAGGTTAAATCATCACAAGTGCATCTTTTGTGTGAAGTTAGGTTGCTTATTAGGATTCATCGTTTCTAAGGAGGGTATAAGAGTTGACCCTTTGAAGGTTGAGGCAATACTTCAGTTGTCTTCCTCGAAAAATATTCGTCATCTTCAATGTTTGCAAGGCATGGAAAACTTCTTACAGAGATTCGTTGTCAATTTTGCCAATTTGACTAGAGGCTTCATGCGTCTTTTGAAGAAGGACACCACCTTTTGTTGGGATGAGTGAGCCCAATAGTCCTTTGATGCACTCAAGCGAGCCCTAGCTTTGGTCCCGATGATTAGTCCCCCAGACTATAGTCGTGATTTTCTACTTTATGTGGCCACGTCCATGGCGACGATTGTGATGGTTTTGGTTCAAGAGGATGAGGAGCTCCAAGAGCATGTCATATACTATCTGAGCCGGAATCTTATTGATGCAGAGATTCATTATTCTCATGTTGAGAAGCTTGCCTTAGCTACCGTACATGCGGTTCAACAGTTGAGACATTATATTCTCCTTCGCCAAACCTTGGTTGTAGCCCATGTCAATCTGTTTTAGTTCGTCCTCACTCGAAGGATGATTGGAGGAAAATATAATAAATGGATTGTCATCCTGCAAGAATTCAATCTCAAGTTTGTTTCAGCAAAATCAAAGAAATCGTTAATTTTTGCAGAGCTTATAGCCAATTTCCCAAGCGAGGCTGAGGAGTTGGTTTGTGAAGATACGTTTATCAATGAACACATCTTCTTAATATCAACTTTAGACCCATAGTATGGGGATATCATTATATATCTACAAACATTGAAGGTCCCTACTCATCTCTCATGGGATGAACGACAACGATTACGTCACGTGTCTAAGAATTACCTCATAGTGGATAACACTTTATACCACTGTGGGGTAGATTCCATTTTACATCGTTGTTTGACTCATGATGAGGCCGAGGTAGTGTTGAATGATTGCCATGGAGGGGCATGTGGTGGTCATTTATCTGGGATTTCTACAACCCAAAAAATCTTAAGAGCAGGTTATTTCTGGCCATCGATCTTTAAGGATTGTGTTGATGCGGTCAAGAGGTGCCACCCTTGCCAGGTGTTTGCACGTAATATGCGCTCGAAACCTGCCCCGTTACATCCCATCATCACCGTCGGTCCCTTCACTAAATGGGGGATTGATTTTATGGATTGCAACCCTGTTTCAGCTGGGGGGCATCATCATATCATAATGGCTATTGATTACTTCACAAAATGGGTTAAGGCTATGCCTACAGTAAAATTCAACGGTGAGACAACCGTGCACTTCATATTCAACCAGATTATTACCCAGTTTGGGATTCTGAAAGAGCTTGTCACTGACCATGGCTCGCACTTTCAAAAATCGTATGATGGGAGAGTTGGCATCAAAGTTAGGGTACAAGCAAGAGCATTCCTCCTCTTATTACCCTCAAGCGAATGGACAGTAGAAGCAGTGAATAAATCACTCAAATCCATTCTCCAACGAACCATCGCACAAAGCAAGAATAATTGGCACATTATGTTATATCCGGCTTTGTGGGCATATAGAACCGCTGTTAAGACTACCACGGGTTTTTCTCCATATCAACTTGTACATGGAGTGGAGTCAGTATTGCCGGTTGAATGCGAGATTCCTTCTTTGAAGCTAGCCGTAGAACTCTTGCCAGACGCTTCCCCATTGGAGGAGCGTTTGGTCTACCTTGAGCAACTTGATGAGCAGCGTCGAGATGCCTTGGTGGCTTTAGAAGTAAATAAATGTCGCGTAAAGGTCCAGTACGATAAGTCTGTCCATCCAAGGAGGTTTAGTGAGGGATACTTGATCATTTTGTGGGATCAACCTAAAGAACCCTTGGGGGTAGGAAAGTTTAACCCCATGTGGCGTGGTCCTTACATCATCAAACGTGTGTTAGAGAAGGGTGCCTATGAGTTAGTGGATTACGAGGGAATGGCCTTGGCGGAGCCTAGGAATGGTTTCTATCTCAAAAAGTACTATGCATGATTTTCAGCCAATGTTGGTTATTGTATATTATTGTACAATTTTGCATAGGTAGGTCTTTTTGTTATAGTTATCGGGTTTGTGATTAGTTTTCGTTTCTTTTGGCAGATGTCAATGGAATCTTCCACCTACATAGGATTCACGGATGGTGCGAGCCGTCACACTCAACACTCAACCTCTGCTGCTTGGGTGATTTATACTCCTATGGGTCAGGTATTGTCTTCAGGAGGCATATGTCTATGACCATATTCCAACAATGTTGCTGAATATAGTGTCGTTATTGAGCTTCTACGGGATGCCATTTTACATGGCATTCTCTCTCTTGAGGTACGTCTTGATTCAGAGTTAGTAGTGTTACAACTTAATGGTTTGTACCATGTTAGAGATATGACGTTATAAATAATATTCTTACGTGTGAGATTATTAGAATGGAAATTTGACAATATAACATACATACATATTCCAAGAATTAATAATCAAGTTGCTGACTCATATGCTAACTACGTGTCAGATTAGAATTTGTTTCATACACAATAAACTCATCACAAACTCAAATTTTTACACATGTAAATAAATAAACCGATCATCATAAAAGTTTTTATATGCATCCAAAATGTGGTAATACATAGTGTCATGATACAAAAATGGGGCTCTCGAGCCACCAAAATATAATACACGGTAATACAAAATATATCACTCCCAGGTATCTAAGCCTGTGGAGGAGGAGGGGGGTTGTGATCATGGAATGTCACTACGGCTCTAGCTAGCCGTCGGAATAATCGCACCCATGCTCGTGGTACACCCACCACCTGGCACTACATAGCCTCAGGCAAGTCCTCGACTTGTGCCATGGGAACTCTGTGTGTCAACCTCACAAAGTTGGTATGAATGCTCTGGAGCATCCGCTCCGCATCCACATCCGTGATATCATCTCCTCTTCCCCTCCATCTATGATGAGGGAAGCCTTCAGGCCACCGTGGTCCCACATATGCATGCATATGGTAGATGTCACTATGTATTGTCACCCAAAAACATGTCTTTTGATTTCATATAATCAGAACACACAAAAAAATTAAATAACTAAAAAATGTAAAGAGAGGGTCGAGATTCGTTACCTATGTCACCGTATGCCGATCCTGATGGTAGCGGCATGTTATGGTCCCCCCGAAAATCTATCCCCGCATAGGGGTATTCATTGATGGAAACTATATGTCGTCGCCACCACGGAAAGAACTCAGCTAGATAGGGGTTGGACACCCTACCTCCACCCAGTCTGCGCATCACATCCACCCAACGCCGTTGGGCCAGATCTCGAACCCCGTGTAGAGGAACGTCAACTCTAGGGCTCAATCCTAGAACACGCTCGAAGAAAAACGTGCGCAGTATACTGCTGAAACTGAAGTTTCGCACTCTGCCCATCTTACACTCACTGAGTTAATGTTTCATGTTGCTCAATAGTGTAGTGCTCCAGTCATATACCGTGGGTCTCATGCACTCCACTGCATAGAACATCAGAGGCCGTGAGGCTTGGTGGAGTGAAGCCAAGCCTACTATCCTGCCCAGTGTTAGTAGGATGGCCTTTAGGCCCAACACCTGTATAGAGTTGGTTGGGATCTGACTCCCCACCTTCTCCATGTCCGGATAGTAGTAAACCGCAATGTACTCATATATAGTCAGGCCACCTCCGGGCCCGTGAGAACGTAGGTTCACTACTTCCCCCCGTCGGAAAAGTCCAGTAATAAAGTATATATCCTCCACCTCTATGGTGATGGACATCCCATCTATCTAGAATGACTCTGAGTCTGGATCCCAGTAATCCACCAGCATCTGCAATAGTCCTGGTTTGGCCCTTAAGCCACCAAGACACCAAAATTTGTAGAGCCCACATGCACGTAGCGCTTGTTGAGCCATTAGATCGGCCCTTACTGCCTCCTCTACATCACCATGTTCACGTTCTCTCCATTCTAGGACCATCCCGCACAAAAAATTGCAAGTTTTCCCATTAGAATACTTAAAAAACCTCATGCATGGCCGCATACGCGACTATGAGGGCATTTTCCGCGTATATCCATCCCTATACGCGGAAAAACCCTCGATTTTTGCGTGGGCCGCAGTGCCTATTTTGGATTGGCCTAGAAATCCCAAATAACCATGGAATTGGATAAAAATTGCATCAAAATGGAAGAGAAGAGCATGGGTAAGTACCTGGAAGAAACGGTAGTGGATTCCGCAGGCTGGATCTCCTAGAATTCGTAGTTGAAAATCTGAGCTCAATTGGGTTAAAATTTCAAATGTTTTATAATGTTTTGAATTTTTTACTATTTATAGAAATTTTTCAAAATTTTGAAATTTTTTACCCCATTTCCTATAGTTTGGACAATTTCTAATAATTTTGGACCGATTTTGACCTAATTTATGATGTAGGAGACCTTTTTGAATGCCGTTTCAGCCCGTTGGATTGACCTGTTCGTGCTGATTTCAGGTATCATGTCTAAACTGGCATATAGGTTAGGTTTCATCACCATTTGTATTTTGCATGACCTTATGACCATTTCATTATAGCCTTAGGTACGAACCCACTCTGTTATGTCACGAAACCTTCTTGCAATTTTAGAAGTGGCATGATATGAGTGGTAGAGCTTGACCTTACATGGGTACCCTAGTTAGCACCTTATTTGCATTTGGTGCCCATGCTGACATTTTGTCCCTTAGGGTGTGGGAGTCCGTTGTATAGTATTGCCATGACATTTCGCAAGAGCCTCATACTCCTCTTGATCTTTTGCTGGCCTATTCCCCTCAAGACTCCCTTATGTCAAGTTGTAATTGCATTAGCATGAGGTTTGCTTGCTTTATTGAGCCTTACACCGGCTTCCCTGACATTGAGTTTCAGCCATATAGCCCGAGCTTGTCTCATGTCTAGCCATGCAGATCCATTTTATATATCCTTTGCAGCTTGATTCCCTATTTTTACCGAGAGCAGATTTTCCCCCGAGTGTCGCTATCCTACACATGTATCCTTGCATTGAGCATATGTATGTTCCACTGCTTGGAACTAGTTTGTTTGTTCCTATGACACTCGTCTCCTCCTAGTTTGTAACTATAAACCAATTTTATTCTTTTTCAAGATTTTTAAATATTTGAAAAAGTCCAAAAAAATAAAAAAACCAAAAAGCCGGACAAGGAAAGATGTTATCTTTGGCAGGTGTCGAGTCGTGTCACCTTCGAACATAGCACTGTATATCACATCTATTGGTTGGGTTTATAGTTTGAATTTAGGAGCTGTACTCATTTATCTGAGTTTATCTCCACCGACTGGTTAAGCTTCTAGTCCCCATGGAGCCTCTGTCGATGCCTCCCGTGTCGCAAAGATGTCCCAGTTTCGTATATCGAGTCTATGCTGCCTTTATGTAAGTCACCATTCACCGTAATGCTCTTATTCCGGAAGGAAGTTGAAGCCTGAGTTGACCATTCCTTAGTTATCTTGACTTTGCATGTCGGCCATTCTTGGTACAGTTACTGGTTCGTGCACCTTATGATCGAGTCCTTCCACATTATACAGCTTTGCTAAGTACCTCGTGTTGGATGATGGGGGATGCCTTAATTCCCTCCTTCCAGTGGATTTCATCCCATCGACTTCAGATCATTTATTCTGGGATTGGAATCTAGAGTCATTTTCGAGTGCCTTGAGACTTGCAGTCATCAGTGGCAGGTTCTCTCGCCATCGACAGTCTTTGGGAATACATCAATGTCCCCTGATCGATGGATCCTCTCAAGTGTTCGACCTCAACACATCTATTCACACTTGTTAATTTGCACTCTAGTACCTTGATTCCCATTTTCATTATCAGTGGGTGATCTCGTGTCTGTTAACGGTATACATCAATGACCGGTAATCAGACGATGGACTACTATGTTCGACCTCGACACCTCTATTCACATAGTAGAAAATGTACTCGTAGCGGTTTGTGTAGAAGACATTCTAGATTGGTGGCATCTCTTATATGCTACCTCCTTGATCGTGCCAGTGTTCATGAGATTTCAGCTCTTGTGACTTGATTCCAGTATATGTCAGAAATTTCCAGCTATTATGGAGATCTTGATCCATTGTATATCTTCAGCCATTATGGAGATCATGATCCTTTGTATATCTTCATCATGGAGATTCTGATCTATGTATATTGTACATGGCGATGACCACTTATGTGATATCTTGTATCATGCCTATTCATGGCCATTGTACTCTTATGTATCTGGGATTGCTATATGTATGTGTAGTATGTGCAGAGTTGTAGCATTGCACTATGCTGATTGGGTGGCTGGTCTTCCATTTGGGATCCTTCATCACTCCACTTCTAGGATGGACTTATAATGTATTTCAGCCATCGTATGACCCCTCTGACCTCACACATTAGGGGGAATATGTTATAGCTGATTTTACCACTCCAGGTGAATCACACTTATATGGCCTTCCCCTGTCCCTTTGTAGACTCCTTAGACCCCTTGGACCATTTTTTGTCCTTTGATGTTTCCTTGACCATTAAAAGCATGTGAAAATTCATATACGAGACTTATAAACCCCTAATCGCGTATAAACGCAGGTTTGACCCCTAAAACCGCGTACATCAGGACGTGTGCATAATCCAAATCCTTTTGGAGTTTTCCTTGAGATGGATCTGACTCACTTGACTCCTGGAATTCCATATGCCTTGAGATCGCTCGGATTCAACCTTTCATTACCCCTTTGAAAAGCTCTATAAGGAATTCTTTAGTACATTGAAGGCATAAGAGAGAATTGAGATCAAAGAAACTATAGTCCATTGTTGCCGGAACTTGTGCTTGAGTCTGCATCCCTTTGTCCCTTGGAGCACTTTTGTGTTCTCCCCAAGCTTGCCTTTTGCTTGTGAGCTTGCTATTGAGAGATGGAGGATTGAGGTGGTGGAGGCCCAAGTGGGGGATTCAGTTTCTCTGATTCGAAGACATGCCAACAGAGGTTGTATCCATTG
The DNA here is from genome assembly GCA_001517045.1 of Pseudotsuga menziesii. Lineage (NCBI taxonomy): Eukaryota > Viridiplantae > Streptophyta > Pinopsida > Pinales > Pinaceae > Pseudotsuga > Pseudotsuga menziesii. The sequence goes on from LPNX010288705.1 coordinate 387,363, forward strand.
TAATCTCTGATTTTATATTAATAGAAATATCTTTTCCTGTCCAATAATGTATGTTTGAATGAATATTTCATCCAGGGGTGATTTCAAATGCTTATACATTGTTGATTATATATGCTAGAATAGATCTAACACCAATATATATAGTATGCTTGTCTTGTTTACTTGTTATTGAGGAAGTGATTTATCAATTCAAGATGAAGTTGGAAAGCTCAACGGGGATCTACTTCAACCGTCTGGAATAAGGTACAAGGTCTGATCCTTTAGTGTTAGATATTTAATTTCTATTGCATATTGGAAAGGATTGATTTATGGAGTCAAGTTGTCTGTTGTGGTACCCCAAGCCATAGGAATTTTGTAAAATTCATCCCCCCTTCTCAATATTATGGGATAAACCAACAATTGGTATCAGAGCAGGTTCCTTCACAACAACTTAACCACTGGAAGGAAGATACCATCCCAAAATAACAATGGATTAACGAGAAGGATTGGCCACTAACAAACGTCCACTATTTACTGGAGAAAATTATGCTTACTGGAGTGTAATAATGAGGTGTCATATGATGTCCTTGGGATGGAAGGTTTGGGAAGCAATAGAAAATGAGCTTAAAATAAGAAACCAATACCCTATGGATACAGTTGAACTAGGTGAATATGAAGGTAATTCCAAATCCCTAAACACAATCTTAAATGGTTTAACAGATTCAGTGTTTACTAAAGTTATGCAATGCACATCTGCCAAACAAGCTTGGGACAGGTTGAAAATTATCTATGAAGGAGAATCAAAAGTCAAAGAATACAAACTTTAAATGTATAAAGGTCAATTTGAAAATTTTAAAATGAAATAAGAAGATAATATTGGTGAATACCTTCTTCGTGTAGATGAAGTTGTTAATGTGATTAGAGGGCTTGGAGGAAAATTGAAAGAAGAAGAAGTGGCAAGTAAGGTACTAAGAAAATTACCAATGAGACATGAGCCAAAGGTATCTACCTTAGAAGAACGAGATGATCTTAAAAAGGTAACAATGGATGAGTTACATGGAATTCTCACTGCATATGAGATGAGAACAGGACAAAATGGATCTTCAAGAAAAGAAGCAGATTTTAAAGCCTCCTTAAAAAATCAATCAGAAAACCCAAATAATGAGGAAGTTTTTTTCATTAATAAACTTGAGAGAGGGACTGAAAAATACAAGGGGAAGTTACTGTTAAAGTGTTTTAATTATGGAAGGATTGGACATTTTTCCACTAGATGCACCTACACTAAACAAGATGGGAATGAAGATAAAGAAACTTCGAAGTTCAAAAAGGGTAAACCAGGAAACAAGAAAAAACCATATGAGAAAAGGAAAATTGTGTACACCATAGAAGACATTGAAGATTCAGATGGAAGTGAAGTTGAAGAAACTGAAGTTTTATTTATGGGTCTAGATACTCAAGCCTCAAATAGTGACTCAGATATAGAAGGAGAAGTAGACCTAAGAGCTGAACTTGTTAGCGCCCTTGAAGAACTTGAGAAATGTAGGAAAAATAATAGACAATCAAATATTATCATGAGTAAGTTGGAAGCTCAACTTCTAGATGCCAAAAAGGTTGAGGAGGAGCTAAATCTACAACTCAAAAGAAGAAACAAGAGTCTGAAGAGTTTGCAGAAGAAATCATGCAATTCAAGAGAAAGCTTGATGAAGAATCTATCAAGTCAAACTTTGAGAATAGCCCAAGGATTTTAGATGAAATTTTCAGTAGCCAAATACCATCAAGTGATAGGTCTGGTTTGGGGTTCGTTAAAGAGAAGAAGCTAGAGAGTTTTTCTGTCACAAATCAAGAAGGAAGTAAGAAAATCTATGTTGAAATACTAAAGACTCCAGATAAAAAGGAAAGAAGCAAGAAACCAGGCTTAAATTCTCAAGATAAAAATATAAATAATATAGCACCCAAGAGACCAAATAGATATCTACAGATCGTTTTAGGTCACTGTTTTTCTTGTATTAATTTTGGTCATAAAGCCTTAAATTGCAAAACTGAAAGAAGCATTTTTGAATACAAGAAGAAGTCATCAAGTAATAAGACGACGGGAAATAAGAATCTTTTTACACTACAAAAATATGATATAGAATGTTACAAGTGTAATAACCATGGACATATGGCAAGAGACTCCTACAAGGAATACTGTTGAAATCAAAACGTAGAACACCAAACAAAAGAATATTGGAAAGAGAAGGAAGAAATGGAAAGTTCCATGATTGCTTTATGTGCAACCAAAAGCCAAAAATTATGGCACTTGGACAGTGGTTGTTCAAAACATATGACTGGTGACTCAAGCAAATTCATAACACTAAAAGATAATAAGGGAAAAGTCATGTTTGGAGATAGTTTGTCTTTCAAAATAATCAAGAAAGGAACATTTGTTGTCAACAACAAGATCAAAGAAGAAAATGTTTTTCTATTTGAAAACCTCAAGCCTAATCTTCTTAGTGTGAGTCAAACATGTGACCAAGGACACATTTGTATCTTTGACTCAGAAAAATGTGAAATCAAGAATAAGAAATCAGGAAAGGTTGTTGACATTGCTATGAGAAATACAAATAATGTATACACCTTGGAAAATGAAAACCAATGCTACTTAAGTATGGTAGAAGAAAGTTGGTTATGGCACAGAAGGTTGGGACATTTAGGTTTTGACAATCTTGCCAAAATAAGCACGAAGGAAGCTGTAATATATCTACAAAAAATTGTAGTTCCTCTAAACTCTGTGTGTAAACATTGTCAACATGGGAAGCAAACCAGAGCCAGTTTTAAAATAAAAGAACATATGACCTCACACCCTCTGGATTTAATACACACAGAACTATGTGGACCAACAAGAAATAAAAGCCTACAAGGAGATCGATATTTCATATTTCTCATTGATGATTACACAAGGATGACCTGGGTGGCATTCCTCAAAGAAAAATCAGAAGCTTTTGAAAAATATAAAATCTTCAAAGCAATGGTTGAAAATGAGTCGGGTATGAAAATCAAGTGTCTTAGATCAGATAATGGGGGAGAATTTACCTCAAATGAATTCAATGATTTCTGTGAAGGTCATGGAATTAAGAGGCAATTTTTAGCTATAAAAACTCCTTAGCAGAATGGGGTTGTTGAAAGGAAAAACATAACAGTCCAAGAAGCTGCCAGAACTATGATCAATGAAGCAAAGTTGTCAGATTCATTTTGGAGAGAAGCTGTATACACAACTGTCTACATACTATACAGAGGACAACTCAGAGTGAGTAAGGATAAGACCCCCTATGAATCGTGGTATGGAAGACCAGCCTCAGTCAAATATTTTAAAGTGTTTGGCAGTAACTGTTACATCAAAAGAAATGAGGATGACCTTGGAAAGTTCGATTCCAGGACTGATGAAGGAATCTTTTTAGGATACTCATCCACTAAAAAGGAATATAGGTGTTACAATAAAATGTTACATAAAATTGTAGAAAGTGCTAATGTGAAAGTAGATGATACAAAACCAAGGAAAGAGAAAAATCTTGACAGTATTGAAAATACATGTGATGATGAAATAAAAGAATTACAAAAGGACGAGAGCATTCATAACAAAGAAGAAGATAAAGAGAAGGAAGATACACAGGAAGATGATGAAGACTTCCATAGACCTGACACTAAAACTCCTTCTAGAAGGGTACAAAAGGATCATCCAGAGTCATAGATCATGGGTGATAAAAATGTTGGAGTCAAAACAAGAAGACAACTACTCGTTGTGGAACAAGCCCTACTCTCAGTAGTAGAACCCAAGAACTTTGTAGAAGCTAGAAAAAGTGATGAATGGGTCAAAGCCATGAATGAAGAACTAGATCAGATTGAGAAAAATGAGACCTGGGAACTTGTCCCAAGACCTGAAGANGGCACCAACAAGTAAATAAGCTAATGCAATGACAACACTGAAGAGAACATAGAGGAGAGAAATGGACATAGTAACCTGCTTCCGCTTCTTCCACCTGAACAAACACTTTGAGTATCACTGTTCACACCAGAAGGTGGGGTATCTTCAGAAACACAGAACTTGAAATCAGCATAGCTTTCAAGACATGAAGCACTATTTGACCTCTTGACGTCACCAAAGCTTTCATTAGTCAACTATTACAATCCAGCTTCTCAGCTGAGGTCTGTCCCTGCATTCCAGGAAGTGCCCATTTCACAACCCTACTCACACTCACCTTTCGTTTCTCTTCAGTGCAATCGGGAAAATTATATGTGGATCATTCCAATGTCCTAGTTCTATAGCCTTCTGTCACCACAGTTTCAGAGTCTGGAAGGCACAACAAACTTTCAAAAGCCTTTACTAAATGCTTCACTCTTCCTCCTCCCTGTTGTGGAATGGTGCCGATTGCTTCTTCAAGTAGTTCATTTCTCAGCCTCCTAGGGTCCGAGGGTATATTCTGGGGTGTTGCTGAAATAGGCATTGAACACTTCCCATACCCATCAAAATCCTTAATACCATCTTCATAACAATGGATTTTCTCATNTATGGGCAACTAATAAGGAACAAAGCAAGATTGGTTTGTAAGGGCTATGCCTAAGTGGAAGGTATTGATTTTAAAGAAACTTATGATCCTGTAGCTCGACTTGAATCAATTAGAATGTTTTTAGCACTGTCATGCCATAAAAACTTCAAAGTATATCAAATGGATGTCAAGTTTGCATTCCTGAATGGAAAACTAGAAGAAGAAGTGTATATTCAATAACTTGAAGGGTTTCTCTTGTCTGAAAACAAAGATTATGTCTGTAAACTGAAAAAGGCACTCTATGGTATCAAACAAGCTCCAAGAACATGGTTTTCAAGAATATATAGTTACTTGAAACAACAAGGTTTTAAAAGAGGAGTCACTGAAAGTACTATTTACCTAAAAATGAAAGATAAAAATATGATCATTGTTGTTGTCTACGTGGATGATATCATTTTTGGAAGAAATCTTCAAATCCTAAGTGTAGACTTTGCCTCTGAAATTAAGAAAGAATTTGAAATGTCAATGTTGGGTGAATTGACATTCTTCTTGGGATTGCAAGTCAACCAAACAGACGAAGGAATTTTCATCTCTCAAACTAAGTACATCAAACATATGTTGAAAAAGTTTAAAATGGAAGATTCCAAACCTGTTGGTACTCCTATGGTCACTGGTTGCAAGTTAAGTAAGGATGATGAATCTCTGGAAGTAGATCATACCATGTTTAGATCCACGATTGGCAGTCTGTTATATGTGACAGCCACAAGACTAGATGTGATGCAAGCTAGTGGATTGGTGGTTAGATTCTAGTTAGCTCCCAAAGAAACACATGTAACAGTAGTAAAAAGGATTTTTAAATATCTAAAAAGTACCATGGAGTATGGTTTATGGTATCCGAAAGGAAAAGATTTTACCTTGAAAGTGTTTACTGATGCAGATTGGGTAGGAAGTGTTGATGATCGAAAAAGTAATAGTGGAGCAGCATTCTTTCTGGAAAATTGTTTAGTATCATGGTCAAGTAAAAAACAATCCTCCATTTCACTCTCTACATCAAAAGCATAATATATTGCTTCCGCATCATGCTACACTCAGGTTATTTGGATGAAATAAAACCTAGAAGATCTACTTGTAAAATATGAACATCCAATAGTGATCAACTGTGATAACAATAGTGCTATAAATATGTCTAAAAATCCTATCATGCATTCTAAGAGAAAACATATACCAATCAAGTATCACTATCTAAGAGAACAGGTATCTCAAAAAGATGTCAGATTAGAATACATTGACACAAAAGAACAGATTGCTGACATTTTCACCAAACCACTACCTAAGGAAGCCTTTGAGTGTATTAGACAGAAGATGGGAGTCATTCCTTTACAAAAGCACTAAAATAAGGAAGCACAATCTCAGGGGGAGCTATCAGACAGAGAGGTCTCTTTGTCATTGGTGTCAAAGGGGGAGAATGATTAAAGATATTGCCATCAATGCCAAAGGGGGAGCTTGTTGAGTAAATTAGTTGTCATTGATGTCAAATCAATTATTGGAAGTCAAATATATGGTGGTAGACTAAAGGTTGCAGCCAGAGTTGGAATTTGACGGGCATTTTTCTCGTCGGAGGGCATTTTGCCTGTCAAATACATGTAATTTTTTTATAAATCTGTATATTCAAACTGGAAAATAAGTAATCTAAACGTATTTTTGAGGTTTAACAAGTTTTGTAAAACGTTATTAGTTTGGGTTGTCTAGCTGGAAGCCATGACCCAACCTAGGGTAACCCAGGGACCACGGTAACAAATTTAAACCTAGTCCTTGACTTCCATGGTGTGTGACGCTGTCTACATGGCTTTAGAATTTATGAGTATGCAGGATGCCAAATCCCGAGTTGCCTATGTAGCCACGCTAGGGCCAAGAGTTATTGAAGGAATTTAATCCTTCTGCAATCTCCATCTACCACACTACACGCAAGTAAGGGCCCATCCATGGCCCGCCTAGGGGTTAACCATGATATTGGTAAATTGCAATTTGGTAATGGAATGGAGCTTGGGATGGGGACCTCTAAGTCAAAGAGCCAGAGTGTGCACTGCTGCGGTGCCTCCTTCGAGTTCCCTGTACCACATAATTGCAAGTTGCAGGATTCAGGGAAACTGTCAAACTCCTTCCAGTTCTTCACCCGTTAGAAAGGCTGGTTGTAGATGTTATGATTCAATGCTGAAATATTAGGCTGGAAAATGTTAATTCACCTATAGCACTGAGTCACCGAATTGCAAGCTGCAAGATTCAGGAACACTGCCAAACTCCAGTGCCACTACCATCGACTCACGAGTGCAAGCTGTAGCTACCATTGTCAACTTTAAGATGATCTCTTCCAAGGATCCAAGCTCTGCTGGTGAGTATTAATTTCTCCAATATATAGCCTTGTAGGTGTAACTTGTAAGTAGTGATCGTAATTTAATTCCATCTCTAGCACAATTTGCAATAGATAGTCATAGAACTGTAGGAATGATATTGTAGTCCATGACACCTAATTACCTTGTAACACACATCTCAACTTTGAAACCTTGAGCTTCTGAGCAGGGAAATGCATCTTCGATTGATGAATTCCATTAAAAACCCTTTCTCAACCACAGATCAGATGAATATTTAATTGTCTTGATGCTGATAGTGATTATAAAGTTCCAACTTCCATATACTAACTACAAGAAGAAGAAACCACCCTCCCAAGTTTTGTCCGAAACAGGATTGAAACCCCTAAGACCTGTTGCTTTGGGGATTATACAATCTTGGATAAGAATATTGTGATCCCATATTCTCAACTTTGATACCTTGAGATTTTGGACATGGAAATGCATCTTCAATTAATGAATTCCATGAAAAAAAATTATAAAATAAAAATACCCTTTCTCAACCACATATCAAACCAAGATTTAGTTGGGTAGTGGGTACATGCTGGTTATGTTCCATGCTGGGTAGATGGGTAGTGATTTATGAAGTCTAATGTAACAAGCAGAAACCACCCTCCCAATTTCTGGCTGAAACATGATTGAAACTCCTAACACCTGCCACTTTGTGAATTCTCTGGTAAATTCCTCCATAGAAATATCGAAATCCCCATTTTCAATTTGGAAACCTTGGGTTTTTTATAGTGAAAATCCCTGGTACATGCTGATTATTTCTTACCAATCAGTCAGGAGCCGATTCTTGTAGTTCCAGTATCTACAATCACCAGTTGTTCAGTCCTGAGCTAGAAAGTGCAACAAATACCTATACTCTGTACTTGAAGCCCCAGTATGTGACCTGCCCTGGATTCCTCGTTCCTTGTAGGTGTTTGTGCCATGTTCTCCATGAATTATACTCCTCTATGACCCATAATTCATATCCACTACTATGTACATACCAACGGGTTCCTACCTAGATTGGATTACATGAATGAAGCATTACTTATGATGCCTCTGTTGACGAGGATGGATTATTTGACAGAGATTGATTTGCAGTTACGCTTTTCATGGGAATAATGCCAGTCAGCGATGGGGTGTTTCATTGGTTATTTATTAATTGATCAATTTATTGGGCATAGGGGTTAACTTCAAAACCTTGAGTTACTGAATATGGAAATGCATCTTCAATTGATGAATTCCATTGAAAAACCCTTAGTCAAGCACATATCAAACCTAGATTTGGATGGGTATACACTGGTTATAAAATTATATGTTCCATATAGTAATTTAGTAACTCCACTGCAAGAAGCAGAGACCACCCTCCCAATTTTTGGCTGAAACAGGATTCAAATTCCAAACACCTCTCACTCTGGGGATTCTTAGGTATAATCTATACTGAAATCCTGAGATTCTCAACTTTGAAACCTTCAGATTCTTAACATGGAAATGCATCTTCTTCAATTGATGAATTTCATTGAAAAACTCTTTATCAACCAGACAAATATTTAGATAGGTATACGAGCTGGTTATATGTTCTATAATACGCTGGTATTATGTCTAAGTAGCAATTTATGAACTACTGCAAGAAGCATAAACCACCAGCAATTGTCAGTCTCCAATCAAATCCAATGTAATAAAGAATTGAACAATGCTATTATTCGATATTTAAACCTTATTACATCCTTCTCATATGTCTGCTTGAACACCTCCTAGGTCATGCATTTAGCTTATACTTGGTCCAAGTCAATTGGCAATGTCAAATATTGTGCTAAGTGATAACTGAAGCTGAGGCACTTCTGCCCTTCAAATGACCTGGATTGCTGAAGGAAACATAATTATAATTTGACTCAATCTACCATTGCTGCTGCTTCCCTCGACTTGCTCGATCGGTCGCTGAAACAACTATGGTCAGCATTGGAATTCTGAATTTTTCCAACATTCAATAACACTGCACAAGTCTCTACTGCCATCGCTTGATCCTTCTTGGGGATCCTTTACTATATCAATATATAATATATTATGCGCTTGCATGTTTTATTTCCAAATGTCAAGTATTTTATGAACTCCAACGTCTCATGACAGCTCAATTTCTATACTCTTACGCCCTTTGATTCTTATTCACTAACTAAACTATCTGTTCGTGAATCCCACTTCCAAGTTCCCACAGATCAGATTATTACCGCAAATACTAACAAGTGGATTAAAATAGGGTCCAAGATCTAGCTATTGGCAACAATCAAACTTTGCTACATTTTTTTTTCAGTTCGTTGGTGTAGAGGTTGGAGGCTAAACCACTAACCTAACCTTGGTTTTGGCTTTGAATGATTACTCCTCTTTCGTTGAGAAAGCTGCTCTTATCTACGTGAAAACAGGTGCATGTTTACACGGTTCATGGCTAGAGAATCAAACCACTTATTTAACTACCTTTTTTCCCAGTGTGTTATGGCTTGATTGCATGAGTGTGACAACACAACTTTCTTCATTCAATGCGATAATAAACATTATTTTTCCATTCCTATTAATAAACAAATATATATGCAAATATATGTTTGGTGCATTCTACAACGTGCTCTGTGAGGTTCCATTCTTAAAATAAGAAAATGCTCTGTGAGGTTCCATTATAATTAGCTTCAAATATTTAAACCTTATTACCTCCTTCTCATATGTCTGCTTGAACACCTCCTAGGTCATTCATTTAGCTTATACTTGGTCCAAGTCAATTGGCAATGTCAAATGTTGTGCTAAGTGATAACTGAAGCTGAGGCACCTCTGCCCTTCAAATGACCTGGATTCCTGAAGGTAACAGAATTATAATTTGAATCAATCTACCATTGCTACTGCTGCCCTCGACTTGCTCGATCCTTCGTTGAAACAACTATGGTCAGCATTGGAATTCTGAATTTTTCCAACATTCAACAACACTGCACAAGTCTCTACTGCCATCGCTTGATCCCTCTTGGGGATCCTTTATTCTGCGCTAATTAATATTTCCAACAAATCGTGCTTGCATGTTTTATTTATATGCCAAATGTCAAGTATTTTATGAACTCCAACGTCTCATGACAGCTCAATTTCTATACTCTTACGCCCTTTGATTCTTATTCACTAACTAAACTAGCCGTTTGTGAACCCCACTTCCAAGTTCCCACAGATCAGATTATTACCGCAAATACTAACAAATCGATGTCTGAGGGATTAAAATAGGGTCCACGATCTAGCTATTGGCGTCAATCAAACTTTGCTACATTTTTTTTTCAGTTCGTTGATGTAAAGGTTGGAGGCTAAACCACTACTAACCTAACCTTGGTTTTGGCTTTGAATGATTACTCCTCTTTCCTTGAGAACGCTGCTCTTATCTACGTAAAAACAAAGTGCATGTTTACACAATTCATGGCTGGAGAATCAGACCACTTATTTAACTACTTCCTTTTTCCAAGTGTGTTATGGATTGATTGCATGAGTGTGACAACACAACTTGATTCATTCAATCCGATAATAAACATAATTTTTCCATTCCTATTAATAAACAAATATATATGCAAATATATGTTTGGTGCATTCTATAATGTGCTCTGTGAGGTTTCATTATTATAATTAGCTTCAAATACGAAAAAACTTGAAAAGTGCATTTTAAAAATGCTTTCCATAATTATATTTGATTTTTTTTTTGCAAATTCACTTTCTCCACTCCATCATACTTTATAGTTCATATCACTAGTCAAACAATGTCAAATATTATACTCAATGATGGACATACTACTCGGGGCTAGATGGAAGGAGACGATGCATTACTTATGTTAATTCAACATGGGTCAGACTCTTTCATACATAGCTGGATGCCATCTGTAGTTCCAATGCAAGGACACGTATCGATCACGTATCAAACGAAGGAGGAAAGTAGAATGTTTACTTGACACTAAATTAAAAATTTAGTGGTTTAAGTTATATTGCCTTTCTATTTTAGAATGATAGAAAGAAAACACCAAACTCAATAATAAACTATGTACTTCCCATCCCTTCTTAAAACTCACCACTTTGGATGTAGACTTTCCTTTATCATGTAGATCCACAAGCTATTAGATGCATTTTGTCTTTGTAGTTGGAAGCTTTCAGCGTGGGTATCTTTTTCTTGTCTTTTTTTCCTTGCATATGTGTACACTAAAATAATAGTTGCAACCTCCTATTTTGGATATAATGAAAGTATGATAATTAGTTGTGGAGGTACCTATGCACTTTCAAGCCATATCAAAGGTGGAAATAAGTGTCATTTATTAAATAATTCAATCTTTCTAATTTATTAAATCGATGTCGTACTCGTTAGTTTGACTTGTTGTATGTTTAGTTTCAATTTTATTGTGCATGTTATTGTGAACTTCTAATGTGCAAAACAATCCAAGATCTTCATCATCTATTGAAATGGAGACCCAAGATCTTTGAAAGCCCAAAGCTACACAAAAAACACAATTGCATAGATGTTCAATATCTAAAGGTATGGATTTGCTACCTTTAGTAGCTCTATCTTGTTTGTCATGTTTTCAATCTTATTTCGCTCTACAAGTCTCCACTTCCATCACTTGATCATTCTTGGGGATCATTACATTATAAATGATATGTGGGTTTAATTGACTAAATGTATTTAGAAAAATATGGTTCCAAAATATTTAATATTAAAAAGCAAGAATTTCGTAAACATAATTAAGGAGAATGAGTGATGTCATTGGTTAACCCTTTAAGATTTTGGTATAAGTGGATTTGAGGATCATTCAACATTGGAAGTTGTTTTGAAAGAGGGATGTCACGTGTTTCATGATGTGTCTAAGTGCAATGTTCAAGAAAACGATGATTATGAGCATAATGTAACCGTTCCATAGACTTTCCATTTCCTTTTTCCTCCTCCAATGACTTAGTTTATCTAGTAACATCCTCTTGCAATATGAGAGACCAATCATACAAATGCACTATTTAGAGGGTTTTTGGATATATATATATATTTTTTTCCTGAGAAAAAAACCTTTATTCTTTCGAATAATCATGGACACCTCCCGAGGAGTATACAATTCTGCCTTATGGATCAAGGCTTACACAAAATCACCATTAAAGGTGTACATGTCTACCTTACATGACTTACATCACAAAATGAACAGTGCTGCTTCCAAAGAGCTGTCAATTTTCATCACTGTATTGTCAAAAGAATGCTGCACCATCAGTTTTTGCATTTCATCATTATCTGTCTAATATCAAAATAAAAAATACTCTGTTCCTTCAAAGCGGAATGTGGAACATGATGGAGTCCCCTTCATCGAAGATCTCGCCCTCGACTATCCCTGGTTGAATGGCTAAAGCTTGCTTTGAAAGTGTGTCTGCCTTTGTGTTGTATTCCCTGTATACATGGTTGAAATTAAGAGATGCAAAGAAGGGTAGCATTGACTGAATTGCTCTCAACAGATATTGTAAATGAAGGGCTCGAATGTTGTTTCTTTCTTGTGCACATTCTATCACTGTTTTAGAATCCCCATGTATATTTAGCTTGGCAATTTGTTTGTCTTTAGCTATCTTTAGGGTGGCCCAGAGAGCCATTAGCTCTGCTTTGGTATTGGTAGCTCGACCCGTGCCCAATTTGAATGATATTTTTTTTGAATCAGAGATGTATATGACCCCACCTACCCCACCAATGGTGGGATCTCCTTGGCTAGCACCATCAAAGAAAACCCAAGGAGTAATTTTATCAATAACTAGGGCTATGGCTGCTCTGAGTTTTCTAATTTTGGGAACTGTTCTATGTTCCTGAACTTTTTGTAGTAGCAGTGCTGAAGAGATGTTAATGGGAGTCCAAATGTTCTTAAATATTGCTTTGTTTTGGGCTTCCCAAATTGTAAAAACATAAAGAACATGGAAAGCTCTGAATTCACATACCACTTTGTTGTCCCACCACTGCTTGGTATTCTTCTCCCAGGAATCTTCCCTTCTGATCATTCTTCCCTTACTGAGAGTTCTAGCGAAATCCATCCATACTTGTCCTGCGTAAGTACAAGTACTGAACAAATGAGAAGTGAGTTCATCATCTTTTTTGCATAAAATGCAAATCCCAGGGCCTTGTAAGCCCCTTTTTCTTAGATTTTCCCATGTCAAAAGTTTGTTATTAATTGCCAACCAAAATGTGAGAATGGTTTTTAGTGGGCTATTGCATTGCCACATGCCCTTCCACCACCAAGCTTTCTCACCATTGAATTGTTCCATTATAGCAACTTCATACCCTTTTTTGTTGTAAAATCTCCATCTTCTGCATTTCTTGTCCATATTATTTTATCCTTAGTGTCTTCTTCCAAACATACACAATTTGATTCCAACAATTTGATATAATCTTGCCAACACTCAGCTTCTTCTCCTTCTAGTTGAAACTCATTGGCTTCCTTCCATCTTGTTCTGCCTGTATAGTCTCGGATTTGAACTCGTGCATCTACAAGTTTATAGCATCTCTGTTCACCAAGCTTGTTTAGGACTAGTTGTGGAAGCCTATAATCCTCTCCTGCACCAACCCAAGGATTCTGAACTATCCTTATGATTTTTCCATTCCCAATTTTCCAAGCTATCCACGTGCCAATAAGAGGGAATGCTAAGACCATGGATTTCCAACCCACTGAGCCATTTTTGAAGGATTTGTTAGGGCTTCTGATCCAATATGTTATTTCCATGTTTGAACAGTATTTATAGAAAACCACTCTGCCCCACAGGGAGTCTGTGTTTTGTATGAGTCTCCAAAGAGACTTGGCTGCCAATGCTTTAGTAAAAAGGGGGAGTTTCTTTATACCCCATCCTCCTATCTCCTTGGGATGAGCTATGCTGATCCATTTGACCAAAAGGGATGCCATTGTTTTGTTTACTTGCTGTCCATAGAAATGTGAAGCATTTCTTCTGAATATTTGTGAGAATTCCTTTAGGAATGTAGTCTATTGAGGCCCAGTATATAGGGATACTCTGAAGCACTGCTTTGACCAGGACTAATCTTCCTTCCCTGGATAGAAATCTGTTTGCCCAAGATGAAACACGAGCCTATACCTTTTGGAATGGCCACATCCAGTATTTGAAAGCATAGTAATTTGGTTTGAGAAAAAACCCTAAATACTTAAAGCCTTCGGCCAATGGTTTTATTGGATAGGCTAATATCTCCTTCAATTTTTGAGCTAGCTCGTCCAGGAATTCATTGTGAGCTAACAATGATTTTTCTATGTTGATTATCATTCCTGTGGCCTTCATATATTTTTTTGTCAATGTAGCATATTCTTTCAGGTTCTCTTCCTGCCCTATCCCAAATAACAAATCATCATCTACAAATAAGGTGTGTGTGACCTCCTCAGACCCTGATACTTTTACTCCTATGATCCTTCCTTCTGTCCTGGCTTTCAGAATTAATTTCCTTAAAGCATCAGCCACCAAAAGAAAAATGAACGGGGATAGTGGCAATCCTTATCTGATACCTCTTGAGGGCCTAAATAAATCTGAGGGAGAACCATTGATCAATATTGCAAAGGATTTGGATTGGATGCACCCCAATATCCAATCTATCATCTCCATATTCATCCATAGTTTTATGAGGACTAGTATGATGAAGGTCCAACTTACCCTGTCATATGCTTTGGAGAGGGCTAATTTTAAAGCAAAGGTTGACTGCTTCTCCTTTTTTATAGAGTGTATCACTTCTTGAGCTATAGAGTCTGCATCTAGTATTTTCCTATTTTGTAAGAAGCCAAATTGCTCCTCTGTAATGACCTTACTTAAGCTTGGTTTGATTCTTTGTGCTATAATTTTTGCTATTATTTTGTAGATCATATTACAGCATGATATTGGTATGTAGTCTTCAAATGCTTCACACTTCTGTTTCTTAGGTATTAGAGAAATGAAGGTGCAGTTCATGCTGCCTAACACTTTTCCTAACTTTTTGGATTCCTGGACCACTTCTAGTATGTCCTTCTTGATCAAATCATAGAACCCTAGAAAAAACTCTACGGTAAAACCATCTAGGCTAGGACTCTTCCCTTTCTGGAAAGAGTGTAACACCCGATTGATCTCTTCCTCCAGGATGTCTTTAGTTAGCTCGTCATTCTTATCCTTTGTTATATCTCTTGGAAATAGTTCGAGAACTTCTAACATCTCACCTATTGGGCATCCTGCAGGTTCTTTGAACAACGCCTTAAAGTGTTCTACAACAACCTTTGTTTTTTCTTCGAAGGTTTTGGCCCAATTGCCTCTTGTGGTCCTAGCCTCATGGATAGTGTTGATACTTTTCCTATGAGAGGCATATATGTGAAAAATCTTTGTATTTTGATCTCCTTCAGCCAGCCACAGAGCTCTGCTTTTCAGCCTCCATTTTTTTCTTCCTGTAATAGGAGGCCATATTTTCTTGCATCTAATTCTTTAAGTTCTTCTAGTTCTTTCCTGCTGAATACTCCTCCTATATTATTTTCATATAACTCCTTTATTTGTACTTCTACCCTCTTCATATCTTCTTGTTGCCTCCTTCTGTACTTTTTGTCCCAGTCTTTGGAAATCTTCTTTGCTTTTTCCAAAATTTCCATAAATTGTTGCATCTGAGAGTGATTTGTTTCAGTTGCTAGAGGTACCCAAGCTTCTGAGATGAGATTATAGTACTCCTCCTATTCTAACCACTGGGGTTTGAACTTGAATGGGGTCGAAGGTTTTACTTCAGGGGTTTTTATGGTGAGGACTATTGGGAAATGATCTGAGTTGCCTCCTATTTCTATTGAAGCCTTTAGAATGAGATTACTGCTTATTAAGTTTTTCGAAACCAAGAACCTATCCAATCTCTTCGATACTGCTTGTTCCCCACTCCTTTTGTTTCTCCATGTGGGCATGATTTTTAAAGAGGCTACATCCACCAATCCCTTTTGTTCAAACAAGTAACTGAAAAAGGGTCCTAGAGAGTCTTCTTTGGTGTTCTTTCCCCAAACCTCGCTGCTAGACAAGGTTAGGTTTAGGCCTTCTCCAAGTATCAAGTTTTGGAAATCTAGAGCTCCAGAATATTTCAACTTTTCCAAAAAGATTTTTCTATCATAGAAGGGTCCATAGACATTCAGGATCATATACTTTTTTCCTTGTTTCACTATCCTCCAGTTCTTTTCCCACCGTTGTATCAAATTTCTAGACATAAATCATTTTTAGGGCTGGGCTCCATGCTGTTATGGTTCCTCATGAGTGACCATTTGCATAATTGCTTGTCATTCCCCAATCCTTTTTGCATTCTTTGCCCATTTCTTCTGCCTGATACCCTTCTGTCATGGTTTGTTGTATTGATATTACCGAAGGACTCATAGTGGTTATGAGCCATTTCAGGGTGATTTTCTTGGGTATTGCCCCTAACCCTTTGACATTTATGTATAAGATTTTCATTTAATAATGTCTCTTGGGCCTAAATATTGAAGCACCCTTGAAATTGTACCATGTTTACGTTGTTTGATCTCTAAAGTCACTTTTTTTTTAGTTTTTGAGAGGAGGGATTTTCTACCCATCTGAGGTTTTAGTTCCGTGTTAAGGGATAACCCTCCTATTGAAATACAATCATCCTTTTATTTTTAAACCCTAGGTATTAGGTTGTTGTTGCATGCGAAAATATCACATTGCCTAGTCAACCTTCATATGACTTTCTTATTGCCTGTCAACCTCCCAAAAAGCCTAATATGGATCACCTTGGCCATTTTTTTCTTGACCTAGAAGGAACAACACCCTTTCATCTTTTCCACATAGCGTCGTCGACGCCTCCATCAGTTGAGTAGAAAGCCCTGTCCACCCTTTTTTAGTAGGAAAAATCCTAAGTCAGCGCTCTGTCCAGTTTACCCAAAAGCACCGATGGTCACTTAAAGGGGAAAAAAAGAATCTTCTAGAAGATTTCGTATGGGATTCTTCGTGGAATTGGTTCCTGCATGTCTGGGATAGGTGGAATTCGCCTCCCTCACTTATAGGGATCCTATTCTATCCTTTTTTCAAGTCATCCTATGAGTTCTTTGCCTATAAATGGAGCTTCCATGACAAGAGTGATGGAGATCAGAAAAAGCATCCTTATGCTGCTAGTTTGAAGTCTGGATAGAGGCAAAGTAGAGGTAGCTTGTAGCCAGAGAGGTGTTCATTGGAGTTTGTAGACATTTGTTGAGACAGAAGCTGTCAACATCAAGGCTTTTGGTTGTACTTCTTCTCACTCATTATTAATACAAAAAAACATTTCCCTTTCCTATATTTGGTTATTGTGTTTGTGATTAAATATTATTGGACTCCTTGATCACCAATATGGATAGGTGATTATCATGACGCTCTCATCTTTTCGTTTGTCTTGTGATCCGTCTTACAGGTATTGAACCATCTCAAGGACTTTTCGGAGAGAAGATAAACAGATCTACAGTTGAGGTATATGATGTGTTATGTTAATTAATCTGACTATTAAAGGGAAGGATATGTGGCTGTGATTCTTTTGTTATGTAGTTGTGTTTTACATCATAGAGGAACAAGCAGTTTCAACACTGGTTGATAATTCCTAGTAACAGTTGTATTTCGTTCTCCTCTCTCTTATCATTTCCTTGCATTGATATTTTTTGTGATTTTCTTTACCAGGGGAATCATTATTACTAGAATCATGATTAAAATTAACCACTGGATAATAGTTATTACCTTTTGATTCCATTGAAGAAGGTCGTGGCCCATTGATGCCTGAGTTGTTTTAACCGTCTTCCGTGATTCGCGCATCTTCACTGATGTGTCCTTCACCCTCCATTTCAGTCACTATCAACGGTGCCTGAGGTCCTTTTTTGGTTTCTATTTCACTCTCACCACCTTCTATCGAACCTCCATTTTCCTGATGCTGACTACTTTCTTCACCACCTTTTCGAGCTTCCTCCACTGCTGGCTTTGTGCTTTGTTTAACTCTTGCCAAATTTTCACTTGAGCGATTCTCCTGATCTCCCTCAGTCTTTCCTGGTTCTTTTTCTTTCGCCTCTTTTGAAGACTCTACCATTGATTCTTCCTTGCACCCTTTCTTATTGATCTAGACCTTCTGAAACCGGCTTCTGATTGTCTTATTCAGACAATTCCTTAGTAGATGACTAACCTCTCTGCATCCATAACACCGGAATGGGATTTTCCAATAATCTAGGTGTTGTTTCCACTGGTTTCCATGCATATTTATCAGGATTTCCTCATAAAGCCCATCCTTGAGGTCCAACTCTACTAGAATTCTCACGCATCTTTGGTCGAATTTGGTTTCTCAGTCTGGTTCTAAGGCCACAAATTTGCCTATCTTATTGCCAATTGCTTTCAAGCAATCCTCCTCCCAAAACATCATCGGTAATCTCGGCATTATCACTCATACTTGTTGTATATTGAAGGGTTCTTTTGTCGCGTCGAAGTCAATTCTCCACTTTTGCAGGATTAATCCTGATGGCCCCCATCTCCAACTTTTGTCCAGTAGTTTTTTCCCGTCCTCTTCATGACGCAGTTTCATCAAGAACCAGCCTCTTGGAAGGATATCGAATTCAGGGATGTACCCTAGCTTGCCTTCCCAATTCTTCTCTACCCAGTTCATCATTGCCTCATGTCCTGGTGATTTTATGCAGAAATGTCCCATAAGGGCGTGCTTCAGGTAGTGTGGGATTTCACCGAGGTTAATTTCTCTGCTGACTGTTAATTCAGCATTGTCTTTTCTCGACCTTACCCCCTTTGTTTTGCATGGATGTCTTTTGCTGGGGCAATAATTACCTGAACTAGTATTGTTAAACGCATTCATTAAATTGCGCGGATTATATTAATCTAACATACCTTCTGCCATTATGAATCTTTGCTCCTTCATATGTGCGAACTGACCTCCCACACCCTCATTCTGTGTCTCCTTTTTTGGTCGGCTCCGAAATTCTTGTTCTGAACAGAAAGCGGAGGTATCCCACTCATCTGGACTGTAGTCAACTTCATCGATCTGCATCTTGCATATTTCTTAGCTTCCTTTCTACCTGTTTGCTTCTTTGCCTTATTCCTTTGTTCCTCCATCACCCGGATGATAATTTCAAGAGAAAAAATTTAGCAATGAGGAAAATACCTCTTCTGTTGTCTCACTCCTGCTCCCTACATTTCCCTTCTGCTCCCTTTGCTTCTGCTCCCTCTGCTTCTTTCCGTAGATCTCCATGATGCCCTAGGGTTTTTGGATATATATATATATAGTTGAACCATTTATATTTGTTTTGGAATATGGAGACCTTCTTTATTTATGACTTAAGATCACGACAAAACAACATGATTGTCTCAAAATTCCATATGTATATCTTTGTGGGTATTAAAAAATGACTTGTCTGAAAAGTCTGTCAATCCCATGATCTCTGTTATTTCATATTTTTCAGATTTAGCATTGATATCAGCAAGTGCAACGTCTAACTAAAGTCTTTGGAAAATTGGTATTGGTGCTGAAAGTTGAGAACTATCAACATTTTCATTTTGCAAAGAGAATTTAAAAAAATATTTTAATTTTCTTCCTAAGAGTTGATTATTCTATTTATACATTATATTTTATAATTGAGATTTAATAGTATGTCCAAAAGTATTATTGTTTTTGTTTTTCCAAATAATATTCTTTATTGATTTAATACATTGCACTTGTTCTAGCTTCAAATATTTTTTATTGTTATTGTTTTGTGTAGAGGTAAATTATTTGAATAGAAGTGCCTCCTAAAAAAAGACCAATCAACTTTGGACAAATTTTATGGATATTCTGTAATATAGAAGCCTTCCAATGATGAAAATATTTCACATATCCTTGACTTGAATGATGAGCCTCATGAAGACATGGGTTTAACGATTGAATACAATATAAAAAAATTTCAGGAGAAGGTTAAAAGACAGGGGAAAGTGAATGTTGAAGACAACACATCCAAAGTAACTACTATCAATCAGGAGACCAAACAAATCAGTGAACCTGTCACATCTGTAGAAGAACAGGTAAGGGTTAACGAGAAAAGCACTAAAGAGATTGCAGAAATTGAAGAGAATATACCCACTCAAAACCATCTAGGAGACGAAGACATAGAGCCTGGTTGGGAAGAAATACCTGTCACTCCACCTTTTCTTTTGACTCTGGAAATGCTGAATCATAATGTGCATAATTGTTTAGTATATTCTGGATCATCTGTGAATGTTATGCCTCTGGATATTTGTAAAAAGATTAATGGACAGCCAGAGTCCACATTCTATGAAGTAACGCAATTAGACAGCACAGGTGTCAAAGTAGTGGGTGAAATGAAAAATGTCCTCATTCGCTTGTCTGCAAACAACAAGAATTGTCAATTTATTGACATTACTGTGGCTGACATACCTATTGGATATGGGCTTATTCTGAACAGAGATTGGTCTGCCAGGTTAAAAGGTTATTTTGCTTTAGATTGGTCTCATCTATTATTGCCTCTCAAGGGTACCCCGAATAAGATCAAGATTTCGAGAGAGCCTTATATGAAGTATACCGTCACTAAGCTAGGGGAAGGAAATGAGTCTGTTGATTCTGTCTTGGGAAACTATCTGACTGAGTGTAAGCTGAGAAATCATACCTCAAGCAAGGCCAGTGCTATGACTGACGTTCAGCCTGAGCTCCTTCAACTTCCTCAGGCTATAAGAGATGATTGTAGGATAGTAGACATGTGTTCAGTTTCAAAAATATCCCAGCTAGACCATGGTTAGATATCTCATGTCTATGATCCAGCCCTCCCTTTAGCTCTCTAGTTTTAAAATTTTTTCAGGAGTGGGCAAAATTTTTCTTTCTTTTTGCTTTGCACATAAATAATTTGTTTTTGGGTTCTTTAATGATTGGATGCTTTTACTTTTGATTATCTGCTTTGATGTTGTTTTCTTTTATTGCTTTGCTAGCATTTCTTTTGGTTTTGAATAAAGAGGCAAACTTTTGGTTGCAATGGAAACATCAGGGTTCTTTATTAACTGAAATCTTGAGCGAAAGATTGTGCTTTAAAAGTATAGAATGTCTTCTAGTAGCAGTGTTCCTAACTGGAAAAGCATTCATTGAAGTCTTACTTGACCCCTGTAAATAACTCAGCAGTAAAAGAGGTATGGAATACTATTTAGAGGCTCCATCCATTTCACATCTTAAATATCCAAGGGGGTGACAGCAAAAGACCCACGGAAAGGAAGCAGAGTAAAATAGTATGTCATATATAAATGATCCCATGCCATATATTTAGAAAAGCAAAAAGGCTATCAAGAGTCAAAACTCCTTGAAGAAAACAATACGTATCAAAGCAAAATATCAAAACATGAAGTACTGAATGGCCACAAGATCCTCTTCGTCCGTGAACTGAAATATGAAGTACATTGTTCACACAAAAGGACACTATGGGATAGAGGATCCTGAATTAAAATTTAGTAAGAAAGGCCTGCAGGAGGACTCATATCAAAAGAACTAAAGTTCAAAAGGCACAAAAGTGCAGTTGGCATGGGAATGAGGAACAAAAGGATAATACTGTTTACACTCTGTTACGATCCTGTGGTGTCCAAGCTATAAAATACTCAAGGACAGGAAAAATAAACCTCACTGAGTTGGCCTCAAAAGAGTTATTCAGACTTGCACTACTTCTGATGTTACCATCTCCCAAAAGAGCGGACTTCTTTAAGTAATTTAAATGCATTATTTGGCTTGCTCAGGAATACAAGCGTCTAGAAGATTTCATCTTATTCAGAACAGTCTTGCACTGGGAAGGCGTTAATTTAGAGATCTGGGGTTCACCAGGTAGTTGCCAATTGTTGCAGCTCCAACAATTTCCCAAAATTCTAAAAATTTTAGGACCCTCCTTTGCTTGAGTTAGTTTGATTTTTCTTCTTGAAATTGGTTTAAGAACTGTCAGAACGACTTTGCTTACACTTGGATTGAGCTACCCATTTGGGTTGATTTTTTCTCTGATGCCTGAATGTTTGATCTAGCTTTATCGCTGCCCTTAAGTGCGTTTGAAACATGTTTGAATCGGAAGTTATCTTGGTTTTAGTCTTCCGTCGTTGTGGGTGGATTTTTGCTTCGGTCTTCCGTTGTTGCGGAAAGAAATTTACTTCCAACTTCCGATCGGTTGGTTTTTTCACGTCGGATGCTTTTGGGTTCCGCATTGGAAGTGTTTTTGTTATTTTCTTCCGCCGTTGCAGATGATTTCTTGTTTGTTTGACTTCGATTTCTTTCCTCCCGTTTCGATCAGAAGCTTTTGGGTTTTTGTCATGAATTTTTCTTCTGCCGTTGCGGACGGAAGAACCCTTTCATTCTCCGACTCCAAAACCTTCCAACACCCGATCTTTCAACTGCTATGGGGCCAGAGCGGAAGGCTTGGCACTTTAACCGTCCGCCGTTGCGGAATAATGTTCGTTTTCATCTCCCGATTTGAAAACCTTCCGGCGTCCGATGTTCTGACTTGTTTTTTCGCCATGCGGGTCTCCGCGGTTGGGCCTACGGTTTTCCCATCCGCCATTGCGAAAGGGAGATTACTCCCAGACTCCGATGCAAAAGCTCGCCGATGTCCGATATTTTCTCCTCGCACGTGTAAGAAAATATATATATACGGGGACGGCGTGTTGTTTTTATATTGTTATTTTCTCACTACCAAGCACTGTCGCTGTCGAGCTGTCGTTTTCTTGAGATAGTGAAGGTCTGCACTGTCGGTGTAACATCGTCCAGGTGGCAAAGGTAGAAGCCCGACCGTCATCGACTCACCATATTCGCCGGGTTACCAGGTAGGCTCTTCGTCATTTTCTCGTTACATTTAAACTGTTAGTGGTTTTCTACGGTGGTTTTGGTGTCCCCGGCCATTTTCCTCATCCAGCTAGGTTATACGCTTATATAAGTGAAAATTTTATCTTTTTGACCGTCAGAGCAGTTTTGTTTTCCGCCATCGTTCATCTTGCTACCCTGTGCATAGGGTTTGAGGGGTTTCGACGCAGACGGCCGTTACGCCGTCTGTGCCAGACCACTCGCCTCAGTCATGATAGTTATGAGGAAGGTCTGCCATGGACTGTTTTAGGTGTTTGGGGGGATTTTTGATTCCGTGGTGCGATATTCGTAATTTTAGCCCTAGCTGTTTTCCACCTTCGCGGTTCTGTGCATCCGCATCGAGCTTAGTGTCGAATCTATGGCCTCCCGGAGGAAATATGTTTTCTATTGGTGTAGGCATGGCGCCGCTGAGAAAACCTCGTGGCTACTATTGTTATTGCCCATTTTCTCGAACCCCATCCTGTGTTGCTCACGCCGTCCCGCGCAGTCAATTTGGGCTTGGTCGTTTGAAACCCTAGTCGGTTAAAAGGGATTTGCCGCTGTTGTGGTTTGTTAGCTGGGAATCACATGGGTAGTGAGTTTGATAGGAGCGTTTTTTGCAGTAGGATGACAGTAATACCCGCAGAGAGTGAAATGTGTAGTCGTCTTAATGTAAATTTTCTCCTGCGAACTGCACAAGTCCTGGTTGATTTCAGTCCGGCTAGGCTATTTATTGTTAAAATGTAAAACGCAGGAGACTCTCACAATCATACTGCATATAAATACTGCCAATTATCTCTTTTGTTGATATACATAGACTAAATTTCTGAACACTGCACATTGCATGTTAATGATTATGATGGTTAAGGTATTTTTTAGGCTGTAAATGCATGCATTTGCTTCCCTACTTCCTATCACATTAAGACACATGAAAATGGCACATCGCATATGGATGTAGTTTTATTGCAATCTAGAAGATGGTTGATGGAATGATTTAAATACAACACTGCTTTGTATCATGCTATGATAGTGTGCATTTGGTTGTAATAGTCCTGTTAATCAGGCCAGTCAGGTTATGCAAGCTTATATCCTAACTTCATGGACTAGTTGCTGTCATGATACACATAGAGAGAATAAAATGCTACATAGTGTCTTGTGAATGTCTGCAACTTGAATTTATCAATGTTACAATGTTATATATGGCAGGAAGAATTCGAATCCACCATGTCCAAGAGGCAGAAGAAGAAGGCCCCTATGGTCGAAGAAGGACCAGAGGTAGAAGAGGTTACAAAGACCGAGTACATATATGAAGATACTCAATGTGTTTCTGGTGTGGAACCCGAGTACAAATGGGGTGAAGTATATAGATTGATTTCCCGCAGGGAGGTTCTCGACATGGGCCTCGAAGAAGAATCCATCTACGCTAACATAGAGAAATCTGCTCTCATGAAAGTTGCCACCAGACCAGAGCTGTTCCCATGCTCTGAGGTAATTGGCTAGATTCTGCCCCGAATAGACACCACTACAATGATCATGGGAAATGTTGAAGGACAGGGCTACGCTGCATTTAGCCCTGGATATGTGGCATTGGCTTATCACCTACCAGAAGCCCATGTTTTCTTGTCAGAGGATTGGCTGAAAAGCATCAAAATGGACCTGGTGGAAACTCTTAGGAGAATGATGTTGCAGGGGAAGCATTATCGACACAGACCAACCAGTGAGTATGATATAACGAGCTTGAGGGCTCCCTACAGATTTATCGCTCTGATGCTGAATAGGATCTTTGGGAGAGCTCATGGAAGACTCTTCAAACTTGAATGGATACCAATTATTTTTCATGTGGCAACCCAAGGCACAGTCTTCAATTGGGATAGCATGGTGTCCAACAGTCTTTCTTCTTGCGTGACCTCAGCCTTGGAGGGAGAGTCCAAGAAAAGATCAGAGTTTTACACGAGTTCAATATTAATAGACTGCATGTTGTGCAACCAGGATTTCCCCGGTCTCAGGTGCATCTGGGACAGGGAAAGGATGCCTGTTTATGCCGCTTATAGACCATTGTGGGCTCATCAGTACCATAGCCATTACAGAGAGGTCTGTGAGCAATTCATTATACCACTGTACTCACTCATTTTCCGGAAGGAGTGCGACTGTATGTCGGAAGAAGCCATGCAGGTGATAGAAGAATACATGAACTATTTCTTAACTGAAAATGGCATGTACATCTGGATGTTCGGAGGATAAAGACCCCCTTCACTGCTACCCAAATATGCAACGGATTACATAGTCCACAAGGAAGCAGTTAGACAAGTGTTCATAGATGGAATAGGCAGTTGTCTATTCGAACATAAGAAGACTGCCTACCCTCCTTTTCCATTCAAGCTAGGAAGCTACAAATTCGCCAAGGTAAAACAAGCTGCTGAATTCATAGGGGAGTTGGAAAAGTTCCATTTTGGTGAGATGCCTTTCCGGAGAAATGATACTCACGGGAAAGTAGCTGAGCACTGTAAAGAGCATAAGGTGCACTTCAAGTATACCCACCATTTTGATAAGGAAGAATCTATCTTCCGAAGTGCCCCAAACATGACAATGCTAATGAGAAGATTCAAGAACAAGATCACCACCAAAGGTGGGAAGGGGGATGACCAGGCAAAGGCTGAAGAAGAAGCCAGAAAGCAAAATGAAGAAGCCCAGAGGATGGAAAAAGAAGCTGTAAAAAGCCTTCATTCAGAAGAAGAAAGAAGAGCTGCTCAGGAAGCTACAGAGGAAACAGCTAGAAAAGAAGCTGAAGAAGCTAAAAGAAAGCTCGATGAAGAGCTACAAAAGTAGAAAGCAGAGAAGCTGACACAAACTGAAACAGAGCAGTCAGCTACTGATATAGCTGCAGGGCAGACCCAGGACATGGAAAATCCAGAAGTCCAGGACCCCCAGATACCCGCTACCAGCATACCCATGGTTCCCATGCTCAGGCTGGTCCCTTTTGTGCAGGAAAAAGGAAAGGAAATCCCAGATTTCAACATTGTATATTATGATAGGGTGACAAAACGAATAATAAAGAGGACAAAAAAGAAAGTTGAGGCAGAAGGTCTACCTGGTAAAATGATAATAGATACTGCTGTTATGCTAGGGACAGACCTAGATCCGAGATTCACCCTGAGAGCCAGATTTGCCTTTCTTCATGCCTCCGAGGACAATGTAGACAAGATCATGAAGGACTTAGAACAGTCCAAGAAATCCTCTGCACAGTTGAAGGACACACTGAGGCATGAGAGAGAAGAGAGCAATAGGTTGAAGCGGAAATTTGAACACTTACAGAGGGAAATGAAGACTATTGAGGTTGAGTTGCAGACCCTACATGAAGAGAGACAGGCTCAAGAAACTACACAAGAATGACTTGAGCAAGTGCAGAAGGAATGCCAAGATCTAAAGACTGAGAAGGGTCAGCTACTGACAAGGGTGGAGGAGATAGAAGACCAGCTGAAAATCCTCCTGCAGGAAAATGATATGCACACTCAAGAACTGAGAAAGGAACATTAGGAGCAGATATCTTCTATGAACATTACTTTGGAAGTGGCAAGGGAACAGCAGGTCGATCTGCAGCCTCTGAAGCAGCATATATTGACCCAGAAAACCAAGATGCTGCAGCTGCAGACTGCCGTTTAAAAGGAAATGTGTAAAGTCCTGCAGATCGACGGCCGTTTGGAGGAGATCCTGGAAACTACATCCTTCTTTGTGGACAGGTCCCAGGACATCCTAGAGGTCCTGACTGTGTGAATGACAAGGTTGGAGAACAATGAGGAAAACCCAGTGAAGCTACCGGAAAAAGACCAGCAGGCCCTCAAGCGGGACTATAGCCTAGTGGAGTTTGCTATCAATACCACTGAAGACTTCAAGAAGGTAGTGAAGAAGACAAAGGGATTATGCACCGAATTCTTCAGAAGACTTCTCAATACATTCAACCAGTGCCAGATAAAAGCGGAGGAGAGGCTCGAAGCTTTTCCAGATCATGATGCCTTTGTAGAGCTACTGCAGAAGAGATTCCAGGAGGAAGAAGCTGAGGTGCAGGATATCAGAGCCATGGATGATCTGATCTTGAGAAGCCAAGTAGATCACCCAGCTATCAGTATACTACTCTGGAATATCAGCTCCGTTTGAGTACGTCTAGGGTCGAAGCAATCAAGAAACAAGCTAAGAAATTCGAGATAAATATCCAGTTTTTAGAACCATGTACATTTGAAGGAATCGCTAGTGAAGCTGCAGCATGGAAGAAGTTTCTAGACAATCAAGCAGGCCCCTCCACGTGAAGGACTAGTCACTTTTTGTATTTATAACAAATTTTTTGAAAAAGAAAACTTTTGAGAAAAGGTTAAGTGTTGGGAAAATGAAGCATTGGGAATCCCAAAGGTTACTTTGGGCAACCCAACCATCACGCCTTTTGTATAAATGTAATAGACTTAGAAGCAAGAAAGGACTTTTTCCTAGTAAGAATGGTGAATACATGTTGTAAGAAGAACTATTTCCTTTTGCAATAGAAAATTACAGTTTGCCTGTTGGAGAAAGCTTGGTGGAATATTCAAATGTTGTGCAATGGATTTTGTTGAAGAGGAATTATTTCATTTTCAGCTTTATGTCCATTAACTGTGAGACCGTTCTAACTGTTTGAACCTATGTTCTTGTATGAATGTTTTCCGGTTTATTTTATGAAGATTTCCACTATGAGTAATGTATGCTGCTTATGAAACAGTTGGCTATCTGATTGTTGAATTATCTTTAATCTTTCATGTGTTGTAGATAAAAATATCAGCTACCTGTAATTCTGTTTATAATGCATGAATAATACACGTTACTCATAAGTAAATCATATTCTGGCTCCCCGGGGATAGGTGCACAGATAGGTAGTTAGATGGATAGTTAGTTTATATCATTCTCGCATATGTGGTGCAGATGCTTGTGAGCCTAAGATGAGGGGTAAGAACCTGCGCATCACATTGTGACACTCCCCGCATCCTCATCACCCTGCATTGTTAATTAGACCTTTGCATTTCATGTATTTAATTCAAAAATACAAAAACTCGGTGGATCGGGCCGCAACCGGTAAAACCTGTGTTTTGTTACTTTGACCTACGGTAGCAAGACCGCAAACCGGACGGATTCCCTATATCAAACAGTCAACGGGCTAGTTGGGAACGTTGATTGGGGAGAATCCTTTACTATTTTCGCCTGCGAATTTCTAGGCCCCAACACCTTCCCACATGTCCTAGATTCAGCAACACCAATGGGGAATGAACAGTGGGTGAAGAAAATTTTCTAGTTTGTGTCACATGTACAACAAGGGGATCATGACTTGTCTCCATGTGAGATAGATCCTATTGCAGAAGAGATGGCTGATTATAGATCATATAAATCAGAAATCAATATCCATGATTCATCCACTGGATGGTTGGATAGAGGAATCACTGAAGAGGAAAATATGGAAGGTAAAATTTTTATGTCTTGTTGCAAGAAAATTGTTTTTAATATTGCTGATTTTTCTATGATTTACAAGCAACAGAAAAGGAATGTGTGTGCAGCCACTTTTGACAAGAAGGAATCAGATCTACACCTACTTTCAATGTGTGGGTCAATTGATGGAGTTTTGCAACCTTGGATCAATGGCAGAGAGTTGAGCCATTGGATGAAGAGGGGAGCACCTATTGAGTTCCATAGAGACCATGATACCTCGTTATTTGAGGGAAACATGAACATGACTGATTTTGATACAACTTACTCTCTTTTGGAGTAGCATTTTAGGACATGGGATCCTCACCCTTGTCACTTGAGTTTCATGTATACCACACTTGTTCCTTGTGTGCATTGGTCACATGAGAACATTTCAGTTGGAATGGAACGACTGGTGGAATTGTGGCCTCACTTTTTGGAGGAATATTTGGGGATGCATATTCTTTCTTTGATTCATCCCTACATTAGAGAGTTGCATATCTTGATTGAGGGTCCCTCAAAGTTTCATGTTTGCATTGGAAAGGATGATTTTCCAATATGGTGGCATGATGTTTTCATCTTTCCCAACATTTCAAATGATGTTGATTTTTTCTTGTTACTAATGTTTGGGGAGATGCAGCATGAATAGTGGGATCCGGGCACTATTTGGCTTAATAGATTTTTTTGGATGATATTCCTATACATGAGGGTTCCATACAAGCAATGGGATCCTGGCATTGTTTGTCCTTGGATAAGTTGTTTGCATGTTGGCATGATGGAGCAAGCCAACCCTATTTTGCACCAGTTCATCTATGTCGCACTTGGTTTCAGTTTCCCACATAGGGAACACCTCATTGGATGGACTTATAGTTTACATAGTAGTGGTATATTTGCATTTCTGATGTTCTTATGGGATCTTGGCACACTTTCCAGATAGTTCACTGGGATAGAAGTAGGCATGTTCAATTACACATGTAGTGAATATTTTATGGGAGAGAACATTATGATCAGAGTAGTGCAGCAAAAGCACGATGGACCTCTTGGGATACTTTGCTTGAGGACAAGCGATCTTGTGAAGGGAGGACTATCATGTTCCCATTTTGACAGCACCATGAAGTACATCGAACCCCATGGATCCTAGTGATAGATTGAATTAAATAATTAATAAGGGGTTAAGATGAGGCAATTAATTAATTAGGCGTGTGCATTTAATTTTATCCATAGTTGCTACCCACTTGGAATAAATAATATGGAGCATTTAATATTATTGCTGCAATTAATATTTTTATTAATTATGCAATTAAATGATAAACTTGCCAAGTCAAGTAAGCACTAGTGTCCAAAAATGTTGCCAAAAATGAGAAAAGAGGAATATTTCAGGAAAAGCAGCATAAATCCAGAAAGCAAGATAAAATAGGAAAAGCAGGAAAGTATGAAAAGCAGGAAATTTCATAAAAGAAGGAAAGTCAGAAAAAGAGGAAAAATAAGGAAAGGCAAAGCAAAGAAAAGAAAGGAAAGTATGTCCACTCATGGGTGACCTATTCTCACAAGTCACCAAGCCAAGTAACTTGCTCAACAGGTCAACATTAATTCTATAAAATAAGTATTCCAACTCCATTATTAAGTTTGGATGATTTGATATTGTGGTTATGCTATGTGAGCATACTCTCTGAGTGTTGTGCCTCAGACCATTGGGTGATGATCCCCAAATCCCTCCTCCCTTCTCTTCCATCTCCCTTTCTCTTCTATTGTAGGTATGGAGTGATACATTGCAGACATTGAAGTATGATCAGATTTTTTTTCAGCCTCCAACACGTTCAGGTTGAGATCTAGTGAATCCCATGCTTCACCTATGCTCACAGCCACTTTTGCCGGTCATGTTCTGGGCCTCCTGCCCCTTTATTTTAGAGTCTCCCTGTAATGGTCAGTTTAGTATTTGGTTTCTGATATGTAGCAGCATATTAATCTATAATTTATATATATCAGGTCGAAACATATTTGTTCATAAAGAATTATGTCTTCAGTTTCCTCAAAAAATCTTATTTTATCACTGTATGGAGGAAAATTGATGAATTGGAGTGCTATGAGAAATATGCAAGGTTGGGGGACTGTATGAAGAGATTTTATATGTTCAGTGGGATGTTATTTATCTATTTCATAATTCGTATGTATATCAGAAATTAAATTTATAGGAATTAACTGCTTAAATTTAGACCCTAGCTAGATTGCTAGCTTTCAATGACTAGTCTTGCCAAATTTGATGTAAAATGAGTTCTGCTAACTCAAACTGAGACCCATTTGTTCTTGTGGGTCACTAACAGACTCAGATTCCCTTACATACCTCCAAAACCATTTTTATTTTGGACTGCAATTCATTTTTGGATCCTCCACTGCCCCGGATTTAACTAGGCCAAAACTGTTGGAAAAACCAACATTTCTTCGAAACTACTCAGAACTTTCCAGAACTTATGAAATCTGTCCAAAACTGTTTATTATGTTAAATTAATGCTGTAACAACCCTATGCAAGTTTCCAGAAGCCCCTGGTTGAAACAGACCAAACTACTCTTCCTAGTTTCACGGTTTGACTGCCTAGAAGCGTGGTAGTAGGTTTCCGCGGAGCAGACTCTGAAACCTAAATGACATCAGATCTAAATGTGTTAGGGAAGAGGAAATTATATGTATGAAATATCTTTGGTTGCTTCCCACTGCTCACTCCTTTTGCTTGCAAAATTTCCCAGAAGAAATCTCTGATTTGCCCAGTCCGAGAAGGCTTTGTGTGAATTAATTCAATTTCAGAATTTTTAATTAAAAAAAATTGCAGCAAGTTAATATTATTTTCTGTACATCATATAAGGTATATTACATTCCATATGCCTGTAAATGCTTCGACTCAACCCTTCATTGTCTATTTAAGGTCTATATATTGAGCCTTTTGGATGCATTGAAGGAGGAGAAGATTGGAGAGCAAGGAAACTTTAGTTCATTGTTGCCTCATTTGCTTATGCTTGAGTATGCATCCATTTGTCCTTTTGAGCACACATTTTTGCTCTTCCCAATCTTCACATTGCTTTGTAATATTTCCATCAAGATAGAGGATTGAAGTGGTGGATGCCCAGGTGTAGGTCTTGGTTTCTCCATTTCGACGAGGTTCCGACATAATTTGTAATTGTTATCTCTGTTCATTATTAATAGAAATATCTATTTATCGTCTATTACATGTGTATGAATATGAACATTTGATCCATATATGTAGTTATATTTGCTTATACATGTTGGATTTATATATGCTAGAGTAGGCATAACACTTTAACATCTATCATGCTTTCCTTATTCATTGTTGTTGAAGGTTAATTGTAGGTACAAGAGTGTTGGAAAAGCTCAATGGAAATATACTACAACCATTCGAAATAAGGTATGTTATGCATCCCCTAGTGTTAGCAGCATTTGTTTCTCTTGTATATTGAAGTGGATTGATTTATAGTGTCATTCAATCTATTGTGGTCTACCCCAAGCCATAGGAAGTTTCTCTCCGTAACAGAATTGGCGACTCCACAAGGGAGGTTCCTTGTTTTTCTTTGGGGATTGGGTGCACAATGTTCTTGAATTTCTCTCTATTTATCTGTGTTTTTGTGTTAGGTTCATAAATATTTTTTCCCATTACTGTCATGTTGAAGTAATTTAGGTCCTGGATTATCATTTTACCCCCTTTCTCTTGTTGTATGCGGGTTTTTGCTTTACAATTGCGTATACATGTGGGTTTTTTCTGAACACTCACATATACACGCATGTTTATTGTCAAAAATTGTGTATGCCCCTCTTTTGAGTGTGAATTGGATGTTTGAGAGATGCTGGGTGGGTTTTGAATGTTGTTGAGTCTTCCTGGGTGCTTTTGGTGTCTGTCTACTGCCTTTGTTTATGACCAAAGAAATTTTTTATTTTCTTCTTAATTAGAAGTTTCTCTTGTCATATTGTTTCCTTTTTTTTTGGTATTAGTGCATTGGATTTATTTTATCTCAGTGTCTTGCTTGGATGTTGTCTAATAGTTTCTGCAGGGTCTGAGAGTTTTAGAGTCTTTTATTGCATTTACATATGATTTATTTCAAAAATACAAAAATATTTTATTTTTGGAATGTTCATGCATTTTTTCATTAGCATAGTACTTGCATTAGGATTGCTTAGTTAATTAGTGATCAGGATTTCATATAGGAATGGTTGAATTAACATTTGAAGGAAAAATATGGATCTCATGTAGTGGCATACACCGGGGGTTAAACATTTAAAGAAAAAATTGCACTTGGCATTGTTGGTTAGGTGTGCATATTTACTTTCACTGCTGAGTCATAACATCATTGGTTGCATGGTCATTTCCTTTGAGTAATCACAACCTATAAAATGAACTCTAAATTTAAAATGAATTACACAATTCTATTTGATAGGGTTCATCAACAAGCTTAGGTTTTAGAGTCTTGGAATAGGTTGTTGTGAGTAAATTTCTCCAAGACGACTAAATAAAACACTTTAGGTGTTTGTCTAGGTGAGAGAGTGAAAATACTTGGTATAATTAGTGTTCTTGGGAGGATCCTTTACATAGGATTTAAGCATGAGTAAGTGTACATGTTTGTGGTGGGGGTATCCCCTTGCCACTCTCTGGGCAACACTGGAGATATTTTCAGGATCTTATTTGTATATGGGGGATTTTGAGGTACATTTGGTGCTTTCAAGCTTCTGTCTTTGTTACCCTGCCTATATGGTAGATCCTGCCTATGACTGTCCACCTGAGAATTGGTTATATTGGGGTGACCTTAGTTTCCTTACCTAGGTATCACAGGGGGTAATTGCAGATTTTATTTTGTGAGTTTCTTGGCCAGGTAGGGGTTGGATAACACATTCTATTTACATGTTGAAGCTGAGGGACACTATATTTGGTTACACACCTTCGTTTGTAGCGTATTGGAGTTTCAGGCCTCTCATAGGTGAGACATACTTGCTACATTCAGGAGCTCAATTATCCTCCCTTTGGCTTGCTTGCATTTTTGATTAGATTCTCTTAGGAGTGTGCTCTGTGTGCGTTAGATTTCTCTAGGGTGCATAATTAGTTTGAGTCTCTTTATTTTTGTGGAGTCATCATGGATTGAGGACTGGCATCTTACCATTCTCGACGTTTGGCAGGTCTTCCATATTCTATGTCTCCTCCTCCTTCGCGAAAGAGAGTTAGAAAATCTAGGTGGGATCATACTCACTGTGATTCACACACCAGTCTCATTATGAGTCATACATATGAGATCCCAGAAACCCCTCCTTCTCCATCCTCTGGGATGGGGAATGTGTCATTGAGTGTATATGGGAATCCCAAAGAAGCTGATCCATTTGAGTTTTGTACATCATATAATACATGATCCCAGTTTTTAGATTATGTAAATACTAACCGACGGTATTCTCCTCGAAGGTCAAGCAGTGAGACTCATCCTATTCCCTCTAGAACCGACCCTCTTATATTTCTCATGCTAGCCTGAAAGAACCTTTTCTTTCATCTGCTGTAGATTCTGGTTTAGAGCCTAGTACTATGCTTGGAAGCACTGCCATCCCTTACCATGCATATAGGTTTGGTAGTGGTCATATTTCACCTTCCACTCCCTTTGTGGGAGGATATTCATACCCATTACCGAGGCCTAATACTAGTATTCCTTTGCACGGAAATGGCCCTAAACATGTGAACATTGGAAGCACAACTTACATCCCATCCTATGCTCCATCGTCCACTACACCTATTCCTCCGAACACATTTCTAGTTATGCATCCTCCCCATAGCTCACATGTTTCTTCAAGACGGATTGCTACCTCTAGCCATGTTGTTCCCTTGTTTTCTATTACCTTTGTGTTGGGAGGTTACGTGCCTCCTTATGTGCCCGGGGGTCAACCCATCTATCAGTCTTACAATTATGGATATGTAACACCCTAGTCTCAAGGTGTACCAAATTATAACGTTCTTGTGTATCCTTTTATGGGTCATGCGGGAGGAGGATATTATACCACTAGCCAAGGCCACGATACTTAAAACAATCAAGCTTATATGAATCAGTCCTATCAGGGGCATGGAACTAGATGACACAACCTAGGCTCCCTTTCTTAGCTACGTTGAACTTGCACGACTTGTCAAAATTGACCAATGATCTTGTTTCTCATGATCTGACATGGATAGTTTTTCCCGCCAAGATTCCTTCTGACATTCCTAAGTTCGAAGGTAAGAATCATGAATACCCTGGAGAGCACATTACCACTTTCCACTTATGGTGCTCTTTGAATTCATTGAACCATGATTATTTTTGTTTACGACTGTTTCAATGCAGCCTCGTGGGTCTTGCGGTGAAACGGTATATAGAGTTTCTTGGGGGAACATATCAGACATTCAATGACCTATCCAAGACCTTTCTGAACTACTTTCATCTACCTGTGCGTTACAATGACGGTACTGATCTCTTGTTGAAATTTTGGCAAGACAAATCCACACATATTTCTAACCATATTAAAGAGTGGTGTAGACAAAAGTGGTTGATTAAGGTCAACATTCCACCAGAGTTCCTTTTGGAATAGTTCCTCAAGTATTTATTGCCACATATAGAGAAGGATGTTTCCATATATGGAGTTATGAATGAGGAACATGCTATTTTCCAAGATCAACAATTAGATTTGATTTACGCTCAGTCTGGGCTCTTATATGAGATCATTTCAAACGCACCATGGTCAAATTTTGAGCCTAAGTTCAAACCTGGGACACATGATGATGACATTGTTGGCTCTGCGAGTCCTAAACTCGTATACTTGGTTACGAATCAAATGAAGAATTTGTTTATTAATCATCTTGCAGGGGGACAAGCTACGACTTTGTCTCATCCCACCCAATCAGTGGATGTACACTCTGTGTAATTATTGAACTAGGAGGGTAACTAACAACCCAAATCAAACAAGAAAAAGGGAAGAAACAATCATAGGGGTGGAAATAGGAACAAAAAATATAATGATGACAAGAACGATAGTGATTCTAGGGGGGACAAGAATTCTAATTGTAAGGTTAAGTTCCATTGCAATATTTGTGGGGGAGATCACCTCACTTACTTGTTCCCTCGTATTGATGAAGCCTTGAAATTAATTGCATAGAGCCCAACTTTGTTAATGGATCCTTTACCACATAATCAAAATATGAATTCGAGGACCATGGAATACGAAAGTGCTTTTGGTGGGCATCAAAACTCGTCGAACACCGAAGGTGGCCATGTATGTATCAACATGATGTCCACCGAGAATGTTGTGATGCAAGCAAAATATTATGGTTCGTCGCAACCCAATTTGGGAAAAGAGCCTACACCTACCGATGTCCCTTTGCATATAGACAAGCCTGAAGTTACACCTCGCATTCCTAAGGGAGTCCTAAAGCGCTTGGGGCATAATCCTAATGTTCGATCCACCCATCACTATTCTATTGTCAAGGATTTGGGTCAAACTCCTTGTGCGATGTCCACCTTAGAAGTCCTTCATACTTTCCCTTCATAGAGGAAAGCTTTGTTGGTCACCCTTAGGATGGTTGATTCACATCCTTCCACAGTGATTAAAGTTGAAACCCATGAATTCCAACCTCTCTTGCCTTACCATGTGGCTTTCCTATTCCACATGGAGTGTATGAACAACACCATTAAATGCACAGTAATTGATGAAGGCGTTGCAGCTTCTATGATGTGTTTGTCCTATTGGAAAGGTTTGGGTTTTCCCACTTTGTCAAAATATGGAACCATGTTGACTACATTTGATGGACTCTCTTTTTGACCACATGGTATACTTCCTTCTCTCGAATTCCAATTGGGAGGGAAGACCGCGTCGATCGAGGTCAAGGTGGTTGAAGAGACCCTTGAATATAACCTTTTACTGGGTTGTAACTGGATTTACAACACGAGAGCAGTCGTTTCTTCCCTCTTCCATATTATTTGCTTCCCTTTTGAATATAGGATTTTCACAGCCGAGAAAAAAACATTTGATAATTCTGGTACGAAAACATTGTTGGGATCTACTATCTTGGTTATTGACCATTCTGAGCTGGAAAATGAGAATGTTGGTGTGGGAATGTATCCGCATTTGATGGGAACTTTCAATATTTCCACACCAATTCTTACCATAGGTTCCATTCTTGGTAGAGAATCATCATCGTTGAGTTCGATTCCATATTTCACTTCACATTTAGAGGACCCTTGGACTCTCCCTTCTCTGAGCACTTCGGATGAATATCCTAGACCTACTAAGATGGAAATGTCATTATCTACAATAATTATTGCTTATTAAGATATACTTGGTACCATTGTAGATCCTATTCCTTCCTTGTCGTGGACGGAGGAGGAGGACCCCTTTGCACTTCTTGCTTGGGTGGTTGCATCGTCACACTCTTATGATTTCTTCGATGATATTTTTCCTTTGGATGAAGCTATTCTAGAAGCCATGAATGGTTTAGAATGAAATTGAGAGGAGATTCACCATTGATCTTACTTTCTCCTTGATCTTGAATTTATTGAGTGTGATAACTATAGAGCGATCCTTCGTGAGAAGGTTGGTAGTCCCATGATCCCACTAGGCACTCCTGGTAAATATTCTGAAGGGAACATGGAAAATTTG
This sequence comes from Pseudotsuga menziesii, assembly GCA_001517045.1. NCBI lineage: Eukaryota > Viridiplantae > Streptophyta > Pinopsida > Pinales > Pinaceae > Pseudotsuga > Pseudotsuga menziesii. The sequence goes on from LPNX010288705.1 coordinate 424,209, forward strand.
TCACCAACTATCCCTATCAACATTTCTTAAAATCTTGGTAAAGTTGAGAATGTTTACATTGGGGCGGATTGTTCTCCCGATGAGATTGAGGCATACACTAATATTTTTAAAGAATTTTGAGATGTTTTTTCTTGGTCGTATGATGAAGTGCCAGGAATATACCCTTAGATTGTCGAACATGAGATCAAGACTTATCCCAATTCTAGGCCTATTCGACAATGTTTACGTGTGATGAATCCCCGTAAGGCACCCGCCATTAAGGAAGATATAGAGAAGTTTCTTAAGGTTGGATTTAACTATCCATTTCCCTTGGCTGAATGGGTATCCAAGCTTGTTCTAGTTGGTAAGAAGTAGGGAACCATCCAAGTATGTATTGAATTTAGAGACATAAACAAATCCCATCCTAAAGATAACTTTCTTGCACCATTCATTGATCAGATTTGGATGAGTGTGCTGGAAGTGAGGTATTTTCGTTTATGGACAGTTTTTCATTTGCATATCGAAAAATTCCCTTCAGCCTTAAAAACATTGGAGCTACGTTTAAACGAGCGATGAAATTTTCCTTTCATGACCTTAAGAGAATTATTGAAGTTGGTTTGGATGATATAGCTGCTCACTCTCGTCTAAGAGTGGATCATGCATACCACTTGTGCTTGGTTTTTGAGAGATGTAGTTGTTATCAGATCAGGTTAAATTCACAAAAGTGCATCTTTTGTGGGAAAGTAGGTCGCTTATTGGGATTTATCGTTTCCAAGGAGGGGATTAGGGTCAACCCTCTTAAGGTTGAGGAAATACTTTGATTTTCTCCCCCACACACTATTAGACACCTTTAGAGTTTGCAAGGGATGGCTAACTTCTTGCGGAGGTTTGTTGTCAATTTCGCCAATTTGACCAATTGTTTCATGCTCCTTTTGAAGAAAGACACTCCTTTTATCTCAAATGAGTGAGCCTATGAGTATTTCGATGCATTGAATAAATCCTTGGCATCGACCCACGTGCTTAGTCCACCTGACTATAGCTATGATTTCTTGTTATACGTGGCCGCATCTCAAGAGACGATTGGATTAGTTTTGGTTCAATAGGATGACGAGCTCCAAGATCACGTTGTCTGCTATCTTAGCCGGAACTTGATTGATGCTGAACTTTGTTATAGCCATGTTGAGAAGCTAGCCCTAGCTACCGTCCATACGATTCAACGGTTGAGACATTACATACTCCTTCGCTAGAATTTGTTCGTGGCCCATATCAATCCATTTTAGTTTGTCCTAACCAGACGGATGATAAGGGGAAAATATAATAAGTGGATTGTTATCTTGCAAGAGTTCGATCTCGAATTTGTTTCAGAAAAATAAAAAAAATCATTAATCTCTGCAGAGCTCATATTGGATTTTCCTAGTTTGGATGAAATTGAGGTTCATGAATATACTTTTGTTGACGATCATATCTTCCTCATCTCTACTATGGACCCATGGTATGGGGATATTATCATTTATTCACAAAATTTAAAGGTTCCTCGTCACCTCTCATAGGATGGGCGTCGACATTTACAACATGTTGCTAAGAACTACCTCATTATCAGTGACACTTTGTATTGTTGTGGGGTGGATTCCATTTTGTGTCGATGTTTGACTCATGAGGAGGCTGAGGCTATGCTTAATGATTTCCACAGAGGGGCGTGTGGTGATCATTTATCTAGGCTTGCTACAGCCCAAATTTTTTTGAGAGAAGGTTATGTTTGGTCATTGACCTTTAAGGATTGTGTTAATGCGGTTAAGCTATGCCACCCTTGCTAGGTGTTTACATGGAATATGCGCTCGCATCCTGCCTCGTTACACCCGATTATCACCGTTGGTCCCTTCACTAAGTGGGGGGTATATTTTATGGATTGCAACCCAGATTTGGCTGGGGGAGTCATCATATCACAGTGGTTGTATATTACTTAATGAAATGGGAAGAGGTCATGCCCATGATCAAAGACAACGGTGAGACAACCACACATTTTGTTTTCAATCAGAGCATTACTCGGTTGGGAATCCCAAGAGATCTTGTCACGGAACACAATAGGAAATTTCAAAAAAAGATGATGGATGAGTTATCTTTGAATTTGGGGTATAAGCAAGAGAATTCATCTTCTTATTATCCTCAAGTGAATGGGAAAGTTGAAGCTGTAAATAAATACCTTAAGTCTATTCTACAAAGAACCATCACACAAAGCAATACTAATTGGAACATCATGTTGTACCCTTCTTTATGGGCCTACTGAATCATGGTTAAGACTGCCACCATTTTTTCCCCATATTAGTTAGTGGATGGGGTGGAGTTGATATTTTTGATTTAATGTTAAATCCATTCTTTGAAGCTAGCCGTAGGACTCTTACTAGAGACTTCTGAGTTAGATGAACGTCTAGTCCACCTAGAACAACTTGATGAGAAGTGTCAAGATTCCTTGGTGGCTCTTGAATTAAACAAACATCATGTGAATGCTTGGTATGATAAGTCGGTTCGTCCTAGGAAATTTAGTGAAGGTGATAAGTCGGTTTGTTCAGAATGCTAGAAAACCCAAATTTTTTTGTTTTTCCCAGCTTGCAGTTAGTCAATTATTGTTTCATGTTTCCAAACAAGGATGTACTCCAATCATATATATTTGGTCTCATGAACTCGACTGCATAAAACATCAGAGGCATGGAAGCCTGATGTAGAGATGCTAACCCCGCAATCTTGGCCAACACTAGTACTATGACCTTGAGGCCAAGATTCTAAATAGATTTCATAGGGACCTGACTTCCAACATTTTCAGTGTTTGGAAGGAAATATACAACAATTTACTCATCAATGGTGAGGCCACCTCCAACCCCACTAGCTCTCAAGTTGACTATCTTTCCTCGGCGGGAAAATCCAGTGATAAAATATATGTCCTCAACCTCAAGGCTAAGGGGAATCTAATCTATCTAAAATGTCTCTGTATCTGGATCCCTATAATCCATGAGAATATGGAGTAGTATTGGCTGATCCATCAAGCTCCCAAGATGCCAAAACTTATACAAACAACATGCCCTTAATGCTTGTTGGAAAACCATGTTACCTTGCACTGCCCTATCCCCATCTTCGTGTTCACTCTCATGCCACTCTAGCACCATCCTGCCAGGAAAATGTTGAAAATTTACCTAGGAAGTGTTTGTCCACTTAGAGTTACCTTGGGGTGGAAAAGGACACTTAATTGTGACTCCTAGTCATTTTGTGCATTTAATGAAGTGAGATGCACTTTATGTTTTTTTTTAAAGTCACTTTATTAAAAAGTTAAGTGGGTTTATTTTCCTAAGTTCACTTTTAAAAGTTGAGTGAGTGATTAAATAGAAAAAGGGGTTGCCCAACTTTATTAAATGATATGAGTGCACTAAATATCATTTAATTATTTTTTAATAGAGCATTAAATGTCAACCTTTGATCTAATCTAATATTGACCGTTAGATGGACATGGGAAGTTACAATGAACAAAAAGGCTAGGGCAAGGCAAAAGTTCATTCATTGTGTTCATCTTCCCAAAGAGGCTTTTGGAGAGAGAGAGAGAGAGAGAGAGAGAGAGAGAGAGATTTTTTAGATTAAAAACCCTAATATTAGGGCACATTTACCAAAAATATGTATAGCAGGAGGAAGGTACAACAACATTAAATTCAGTAGTTTGTACTCACACGTGCGGGTCGTACAACAAAAAATATGGGCACGGATTTTGAGGCAGACGTACATAATTTATTGCATCGTACATCAGGGTCGTACAACACATAAATTGAGGCAGCAGGCACATTTTCCAAATAAAAAATTATGGGCATGAATTTCTAGATCTGTACATCAACATTTATTGCAGTCGTACTCACACGTACGAGTCTGTACAACAGTGAAAAGGAAGCAGTCTGTTCGTCATTTGTTTGGCACATTTTCTGAGATGGAAAAGAGATAAGTTGATTGTAATTTCATTGGTTGAATTTTTGTCTTAAGAAATAAATTCTCTCTTGATAGGTTTTTCCTCGTGGGGGTTTTCTCCTGGACCAATTTGGTCGAAAATTTCTTAGTATTAATTTTTCGTGTGTGTAAATGTCTGAAAATTTATGAGTTTTGCATTTACAGTTTGAAAAGAAAATTTCTGAATTTGTTTAAATTTGAGAAAAAGTTTTCACATGTGTTTCAGTTTGGATAATTTGTGAAAAATTATGCATTGAAAGGGTTGGGCATTAAACTATGCAGAGAATCCTAAAGGCTTGAAACCAGGTTGGGAAAACTTTCAAAACTTTCATGGTTTCAGAGCTTCATAAAGATCAGAATTTTAAACATTCAGAAGTTGGGGTTTAAAGGAAAAGAATTCTTGAACAAATTGCTTAAGGTTACAGGTTGCAGCCATGGTGTTCAGTCTTAGGGTGGAAGATAGACTTGATGGGGATGTAAATTTTAGCCCTTGGAAGGCTAGGATTAGCTTGATTGTTGAAGAGAATGAACTATGGGATATAGTTCATGGGACATCTACAAATCCCGTGGTAGTACCTACTGATGCAATGGATAAGGAAACCTTTTTGAAAAAGGACATAAGGGCAAGAAGATTCATTCTTGATGTGGCTAAGGATCATGTGATCCCTCACATTTTATCCAAAGACCATGCTTTTGAGATGTGGATAGGTTTGACAAATATTTATCAGAGTTCCAATGAAAATAGGAAGATGGTATTGAGAGAAAAGTTGAAGAGTGTTCGCATGGGAAAAGGTGAAGGCATGGCATTATATATTACCAAGATCGCATAGGTAATAGATGAGCTAGCAGCTGTAGGAGAGGTGATAGGTGTTCCTGAGATGGTGCGTACAACACTAAATGGAGTGTCACAGCAGTGGACCGTATTTGTTCAGATCATTATTGGGAGGGAGAACATGCCCACATGGGATCGATTGTGGGATGATCTCACACAGGAGGAGATACAGAGAGGATTCTTACAGGGAATTTCATTTCATCAGAGAGATGATGAGGAGAAGGTTGCTCTAGCAGTGAAGGGAAAGAAGAAGAAGAAGTTCAAGAAGGGTTCCAAGGAGGGAGCCAAACAACATGAGGGAGAGAAGAAGGACATGAGCAAAGTGAAATGCTTTGCATGTCAGAAGATGGGACACTATGCTTGACAGTGTCCTAACAAGAAGAAGAAGAAGCAGCAAACTACATATACAAGGGAGATTGATGAGTTTGCAGTGAGATTTGAGAGAGAATTTTCTCTCTTTGCAGGTGTTGGTGTTGAGAGAGTATGTTCTATCACAAGTAGGGATTTTGAGGACCACATGGAGCATTCCATGATTGTTGGGAATTCATCGAGTGCCACCACTACTTCCTCCACTTGGTACATTGATAGTGGAGCTTCAATTCATATGATAGGTGATCGAGACATGTTCACAGAGATGTCCGAGTCAGACCTGGAGATGGAGGTTGTATTGGGAGATGATACAATGGTGAGAGCAATTTGGAAAGGGATTGTCTGCTTTGAGAGGGAGTCCATGCAGCCTATGTTTCTAAGGGATGTGTTTTTTGTCCCTGGGCTGAAGAAGAACCTTGTTTCAGTTTCCATGATAGAGGATAGAGGCTTTGGTGTATATTTCCTTGATCGGAATGTTCACATCTTTCCCAAGTTAGTAGGTCCATATGACTCACGGGTGATTGGAGTCAGGAGTTGGAAACTGTACAAGATTATTTTCCAGCCACATCATGCACTTTCACACACTCATAGTAGTGATGAGTTGTGTGAATCTATGGCACAAGAGGATGGCCCATATTCACCATCTAGATTTTTGGATGCTGAGAGAGATGAATACAGGTATGCCAAAGTTCAGCACATAGTCAAGTGGTGTGTGTAGATGGTGTGCTTTGGGAAAGTACACCAAGCAGTGATTCCAGATTAGAGGGAGTGCTTCAGTTGATACATTCATATCTATGTGTTCCCATGTCATCTGCCTATTTGATAGGATATGAGTATTACATCACTTTCATTGATGGCTTTTCTAGGAAGACCTGGATCTATTTCCTTAGAACACTACTACATTTCGACCCAAAATCCGACGGCCGCCATGTCGGATTTTCGACACTTTCCTGTCGCATGTACGACACTTTGATTTTTTCTTAAGCGTTGGACACGTGGCGTCAGCTATCCGACACTTACCTAACCGTCGGTTAAGCGACACTTAACTAACCGTCGGTTAAATGTCAACCGTCGGATAAGCGACAGGTATAACTGTCGCTTAAACCATTGCTTTAGAGAGTAAGCGTCGCAAAAACGACAGATATAGCTGTCGCTTAAGCGACGGAAATGGAGAAGAGTCGTCGCATTTGCGACAGATAGATCTGATTTTTATGCACCTGGGTGTTACCAATAACCGTCGCATTTGCGACAGATAGCATCACCAACCGTCGCAAAAATGACATCTATATCTGTCGCTTAAGCGACGGAGATGAAGACGAGGCGTCGCATTTGCGACACCTATGACTAATTTTGGAGTGCCACGTATCACCAAAAACCATCGCATTTGCGACAGATAGCATTGAAAGTAACCTTACAATGATGTTTCTACAAAAACAAATTCAACCAAATGAACTGAAATCCAATGTAATTTGTAGTTTTCCTTAACCATCCAAGTGTCCCCAATGAGAGTCCCTTTCTAGGAGATAAGATAATATAAGGTATTTTATTAATGTCCAACAAGTGACCACAAAATTAGGTCAATGGGACTGGGTGGCACCATGATGTCAAAACAAAGTGGGAGAATGAAGCTGGCTCCTTTAAAAGCAAGTGGTATAACCTAAAAAATCAAAACCAAAAAGGAGAGCATAGCAAAGCTACGAACAGAGATTGAAAATTAGCTTGGAACCCTGACCAAAACTATGGAAAACTAACAGTCCAAAAGACAAGCTGAAATGTCTCCATGCCAACTTTGTGCAACCTACTTTTGACAACAAATCTGTAATGGAGCAATAACCAAACTTTCTATTTTGACCCCCCATGAATTTCTCCTAAATTTGGGGGCCATATTGGCATGTCCCCAATGTGCATTTCCCAACTCTCAAATCCCAAAAACTTGGGAGAATATATTTCCCAAGACTTAAATGATGAGGCTTATGATCGTCTTGAAGCATCAAATGTTAATTCTATCCTTGAACGTGAGAGGGATAGGAAAACCCTTATAAAGACTAGCCCAAAAGAGGTTCGTAGAGACGAATCATTATCAAATTATACTAATTCAAGAGACTTTGATGAGTGGTGATACGATTCTTCCTGAGATGAAGCATTTCCTTCCT
>LPNX010288742.1:498-18556 GCA_001517045.1 Pseudotsuga menziesii
ATGTCTGTGACCCTAACCACTTATGACCATATTTTTTTTTTAAAAACTACAGCTTCCGTCGCTATATCGACGGCTTGCCGTGGAACTTTGCGACGTCTTGCCGTCGCTATATCGACGGCTTTCCGTGGAACTTTGCGACGTCTTGCCGTCGATATAGCGACATCTTGCCGTCGATATAGAGACGCCTTTCCGTCGATATAGCGACGTCATACCGTCGTAGGTATTGGGGTTGGGCTTTTTTCATTCTAGGGAGGGCCGTCGCAATTGCGACGTATTTCCGTCGCTCTTGCCACGCAATTAACGGGTCGTCGCTATTGCGACGAAATGACTGCCACGGGAAAAAAAACACTTAGACGTGGCAATATCCACGCTTTTCCATGGATATTGCCACGTTTTTGCCGTGGCAAAATTGAACACTTGTACTAGTGTTGGAAAGGGTTCTAAATTTCTAATCAATTTGATGGGGTGAGACCTAGAAGCAGCCTGCAGGTTCTGTTGTTTGAGAGTCACTGCCTCGAACTGGGATGTTCATTATGTATAAGGATGTTCTATTTTGTTTGTTTCCATTATAGTCTCATGTCATTGTTTTCCTTCACTATTTAATGGTTGTTACTACATGGATGTGATGGTGCATCTACTATTAGGGCTCCCACTTACTCTTATACAAATTGAAAACCCACTTGGACTAATTATGGAACATCCTACTATGGCTTAGATATATAATCTTATCCAGGCTCTTAAAATATCTTTCTTCATATTCCTTGACCCCATTACCCTTTGGATTGACTTTGGTTTTGGTCCACCATCCCATTTACTTCATTAATCTAGTGGAGTGCAGAATTCATTAATTCAGTTTGTTCCATCATGACGCATGTCTATTCTGGAGTTGATGACAAAGTGTTGAAAGCCACTGGAGGTAGTAATTCATCTACTCAAGTTATTGTACCACCTCCTGATGATGCATCAATTTCGATGATTGTTGAAATGGGTTTCTCAAGGGAAAGGGATAAATAAGCCCTTAGAAATGTTCATTCAAACCATGTAGAGATGGAAATGGAATGGTTATTTACTCATCCAAACAAGCTCTTGCAAGAAGATGATGAACTTGCTTTAGTGTTAGCTCTTTTATTGGGAAGTATTGAATCTTCATCTAAGGAAGAGATGGCTACAAACAAAAAGGATATTGACCAGGAAGAAGATTTGGTACAAGTTCCTTCGATTGATGAGATATTTTCCACTTGCATTAAGTTACTCATTAATGCTAAGGAATCTCTAGTTTTTCCTTTGAAGGACTTGCTGCTAACATCATGCACTCAAAACAATGGTCAAGAAAGAGCCAAAGTTATATTATTTCTTGTAGAACAACTAAAATATTATAATTCGGATCTTGGAAAGGAAAACAACATGTTGTCCCTGCCATCTCATGTTTTGGATCTAATTTTACATGAATACAATACAACTTGTGAAATTGCTGCTCACAACGGTATTGTTAGTGTTTTGTTGGATATCTTGTCTATTTTTTACCTGGATCCATCAAAAAGTGATAGCCTTCCAGATTTTAAGTATGTGATTCCCATGCTACTAGTTGTTGATAATTTTCTATAGTTGAAGCAAAAATACGATCCTAATATTATGATATTTAAATAGTCTAAGAAAAAAGATGGTGATGTTGAGAATACTGAGAAATTGGAGTCTAATCATAAAAATCGTACAAATCATATGTTGGTTGTGCTTGAAGGGTACATAACTACTGAAGAGTAGAAAAAAACTATTAACATAGTTTGCAACTTCTTTTAGATGAATCTTTACCTCAACTGGTGTACAAGCTCTTCTCTAACTATGTGCAAGGCTAAAAAGGGTGCATGCCATAGCATTGTGTTTCCTTGAAAGAGGTGGATTGGTTTCTTTGCTCATATTTCCTACTAGTTTCTTATTTTCAGGGTTTAATAGTGTTGCATCAACTATTGTTTGTCATACTCTTGAGGATCCTCATACGCTTCAGGCAGCTATGGAGTCAGAAATTTGACAAGATATTGTAGATTCTTTAAATCAAAATATAAGTGGAAGGTTGAGTCCTCATACTTTTATCTCAAAATTAGCTTGATTGAGCTGAAGGTGATTTTCTGTTTGATCCATTTCATGTGATGCCTATTGAAATTTTTTTTGGGGAAAATCGACGATAGGGAAGTACTACCTCTATCTATAATATTATAGGAAGGACTGATGATTGTGGAATGACATTTCAACATCTACTTCTCAATAGACTATCAACCCCATTTAGATCAGTTTTTCATTGAGCAATATGTAATTTTTAAAATTTCTGGTTGTTGTACATCTGCTAGATTATAAATTGTTTTTCATGGATTTGAACTTTAGAATTCATAGTTTAAGGACATATATAATGTAATGTGTCTATGATTGCTGATAATGATAGGGTTGTATCAGAGAGTAATATTGAAAGTACTTCAGCTTTGTCCCATTTGGATTCTATTTATTGAACGCTTCGAAGTGGGCGACCAATAAATCGTTTGAGTAGATGGGTTCATTAGAGGAAATTTCAACTCAAAATGGGCCTCCTAAAATGAACTAATAAAATAATAGTTAAAATAATAAAATAATATTTATTAATTTTGGAGGAAGAAATGAAAAAAACTACTTTTTTGTTTGTATTTTTTACATATCTTCCTATGTTTTTACTCAAATTTCGATCGGGAGAGCTCGTTCGATGTGGAATTAAATTCCGCATCCAACGAGTACCCACTTGGCATACTTTTGACAGACCCCGCTACCCCAAAAACAAGAAATACCTGAAAAAAAAGAAGAAATGATGATGTCATCATTCTATTTTTTTCAGGTATTTCTTGTTTTTGGGGTAGCGGGGTCCATAAAAAGTATTCCAAGTGGGTACTCGTTGGATGCGGAATTTAATTCCGCATCCAACGAGCTCTCCTGATTGAAATTTGAGTAAAAACACAGGGAGATATGTCAAAAATACAAACAAAAAAAGTAGTTTTTTTTATGATACCTATCCCCAAATTTATATTAAAAAAGTATTTAAGACCTATACGGTATTTCAAATTTAAATCAATTTCATTGGCTAACACATGATGACATGGAATTCGAATAAAAGTTAAAAGGCCCATTTTGAGTTGAAATTTCCTCTAATGGATGATAGTCAGCAACTTAGAGGAATGAGTGGCACTACAATAGAATTAGGAATTGAGGATAATTTTGTTTCTTAGTTATAGAGGGTTCAACCAGTTGATGACACTCGATCATATTAGGCCCATTATACCACCTGATCATAGGAAAAAAGGTGATGCTATTGCCTCAAAAGCTATAGATGTTGGTACTGTAATGACATAAACTTTACAATAATAGGAAAATTATATACAGAGAACCAAGGAACGTAATAAATCCCATGTTGAAGATAATGCAATATATCATCCTTTGTATACCATTAGATACTCAAAGTTGTTTATTGATCCTTTTTACCATTACAGAGGACTCTATAAGTTAGGTTCCCAAATTCTTAAAGGGTTCTAGCTCAATGGAAGAACGCCTGCCTTACAAGTAGGAGGTTGGTTGTTCGATTCCTCCATGCCCTAATGATATTATAATATTGGTTAAAAAGAACTAAATTAGTAAGAAAAAAATAAGAGATAGGTGACCAAATAAAATGACCAAAAATCGTATATAAAATTACTAAAAAGGACTAAATTAGTGACCAAAACATGAGAGATGTGAAACTAGGCATTAAAAAGGATGCAACACGTGGCGTTAACGATGAAGCAAAACATGGCGTTGATATGGTAGCAAAATAAGACGTTACTTTAGATGCAAAACATGGCACTACATAGGAAGAAAAATATGGTCCAACAATAGAAGAAATATTTGGCGTCATTTTGGTAGCAAAACACGATGCAAAAAAGGAAGCAAAAATTGGTGCAAATTTGGAAGCAAAAATTGGCACATATTTGGAAGTAAAACATGGTGCAAAATGGGATGCTAAAGTGGTAGAAAAAATGGATGCAATATTGGATGCTAATTTGCATGCTAACATGGTGCTATTAGGGATGCAAATATGGCGCTAACAGTGGTGTCATTTAATAAGCAAAAGTGGACACTCACTATGAAGCAAAATATGACGTTATTTCAGAATCAAACCTCGACGTTCTTTAGGAAGCAAAGTTGGACACTATTATGGAAGCAAACCTTGACGTTCTTTAGGAAGCAAAGTTGGACGCTATTCTGGAAGCAAAAAAAGAGACACTATTTTGGATGTCATAAAGGATGCTATTTAGGAAGCAAAAAAATACTTTTTTGAGACGCTTTAAGTTTTGTCCATGACATGTCCCATTTAGCGTCTAGTTTAACCACTCAATGTAAAAAAAAGTAAACTACAAAAGGATGCTAAATGGGACACTAATTCTAGTATTTGTTGTATTTCTTGTGGCTCTCCCTCGAGCCACTTAAGTTGGAAATTATTGATTCATTCAACTTGGTCTTGAAGGCGTCATACTCGGTTTGAATGTGCTTGATTGCTTCCTTGACCTTATTTATTTGCATTGTGCACTAGTCCACTTCTTTCTCTATTGGGTGGCCTTCATTCATTTTCCGCACTGTGTTTTCATCTGGTTTCATCCTGGAAATTCCTCCATGGATTTGAGTTCCATATTCTCTGTTGCACCCTACAATTCATCCAATTGTGTCGATCTCCTCTAGTTCCTTGCCCTTGCCTTATTGACACGTTGTTACAATTCCTCAAGTTCCATAGATTTGGTCACTTATATAAGTGGGGGTATTGCTTTAAGTGATCCCCATAGTGCTTTCAATTGTGCCTCAGCTTCTCTAAGTTGTGCCTCCAATTGGTGCAATTGTTTATCTTACACCAAACTCCCCCAAAAATTAGTGATTTCTTCCGCTATCACCTGAACTGCCTTTTCACATTCCACAATTTCGGTTGCAGTTTCTTCAATCACTCTTCTCTCAGCTAACTAATCTAGTGGTGTGCTTGGTACTTCTTGAGCCTACAAATCCTCATTTTATTTCTTTAGGTCAGCGAAAATTTTTCCCAGTCACAAGAATTTCGCTTCCTCAAACATTTCCTGAGTAATGTCTAGAATTTCTTCACAGGGCATCGAGATTTCTCTCTCTAGTATCCTCCTATCGTCGAATGTTGTTTCCTTTTCCTAGATGATTTCTTCCTTCCCTATCTTGAGATGCTGAAGATATTTTTCTGCTCTTTCTACCTGCTTCCTGGAACAAACTAACTGATCATGGATTGTCACTTCTCGGTCCCTAATTTCATCGCTTGCTGCTAGCTAAACTCATGTCAACATGTGCATTAGGAGTTTTTTGTGGTCAAGACTAATCAAGTCAAAATCCATCCTTGTTTCATGTTGTTATTACTTATGCTATAATCTGTATTAACTGCACTTTCTTTTTCAGGTGTACCTGGACTCCTCTTTGCAGTGCACCCTCCTATGGTACCCTCGTCTCTAGTATTGCATTTGTCATCGGTTGTAGCAATCCTATAACCTAGTGGAAGTACCCCATGGTATGACACATTATTTTGGAAGTATTCTCACTATTCTATACGATTATTGTAGCCACTACTTTGTTGAATTGTCCATTGGAGAGTCTCGCGGTGCTTCTCCCTTTTCCCTATTTGAATCAATGCTTCATCTTCTCCTCTTTCCGTTTTGTTTCCATGTCCGACTTTGTTGAAGTTTAAGATGATTATTATTATGAGTCTTCTTATAACTCCTTCGGATTATCTTGCTCGATCAGTATCTCCAGTGGTGGTCCAATTTATGTGTCTGACAGATCATCTTCACTAACTAGAACATTCCACTCCGATGACCATTCGTCAATGATGGCATCCAACTCTGTGGCTGTTAACTTGAATTGTGTCATGAGCCACTGGTTCTATGCATTGTGTCTCTCTTGAATGTGGATGGAATTCATCCTATTTCTAATCACTCAGTCCTCCTATACTTCCTTGTGGCCTCGTTTGTGAGTAATGGTATCTTTATTGATGCATCCTGCATTGCATCCAAGTACAAGTAAATCTAGATGTCGTTATAAATTTTCTTTTCCTTGTTATTTATCACCCATAAGTTATTGTACTGCGCTCCCCTACAGATGTTGACAACATCAACCTCCATTCCTTTATAGTCTGTTGGTTCCATCTAACCAACCAATGCGATTTGCATTAGTTACCAGGAATAAGTGAATGATTTTTCCTCTTCTTGTGCCAATACAACATCCTATTTCAGTTTGTTTAGAAATAATAGAGACCAGTTCATCTATACATTAGCTGTGTAATGCTATGCACACACGATAACCCCCTAACATGCATTGATTTGGCCTGTTCTTTGTACTACCTTCACTACTAGTAGTTTTTCTCTCATTCTAACCACCTCATCATCAATGGTATTAATGACATATGCTTATTTGTCCTTTACAATGCCATAATTCTTGTTCAGTTCGGCTACCAATTTATTGTCATTGATCTTCCCTCTGAAGTATTGGGATGGGTCGACTCCTGCCTTGGGAAATCCATTTATTTGCGATATCAAATCAACTGTGATTGGGACCATTGTCCCCAACCATGGATTCCCACCATGGAAACATGATAATAACTACTTCATTCATGCATTAACCTCTGCATATCGCCCAAAGTGTGGCATGTGGGTCACTAAGAGAATCCCATATTGTTGTAGTCCCAATACCCACTATGTCGGTTCTTTGGTGATCGAGCCCTTGTCACCGTGTGTTTTTTGCTCGTATGTATCCCTTGTGGATTCTTAGTATTCCAAAACATCATGTTCAGTGTACTAGAGTTTCTGCAACTTTGGGACAATATCCATCGTCACATGGACTCCCCCGAGTGTTTCTGAAATATTGACCATATATTTTTGGTTCTTAATTATGTGTACCAGAGGTGTTTTTTCCTTCCTTGGTAATACACCTCAGGATATAACTAATTTTTTGTCCTTTCTACATTATAGAATCCTCCATTACTATTGAAGATGGGCCAACTTTTGCATCTGATGCACCTGTCCTTGTCGAGTTCCTAGTTATCTTAATCTTTTGGTTCTGAGTGATGGGGAGGTTCTCACTAATATTCTTCTTGATTGGTTACGTTGTTTCAGATTGAACCTCCAGCTACTCTTCCATGATCGACACTCTTTCTAGTGGTGATCCTTGCGTACTCGTGCTTGAGATGAACGGCTCCATGGTTTCTATGGTCCCTTGTTTCTTCCTGACGCGTCATTTCGCTCTTATGCTACTTATTTTCTCTAGCTCGTCTTCTCTATTGGTTCCATGCCGTTTGGTTCGTCTTATAGCCTACGATCCTCCCATGTGAGCGATTTGGAGAATCATTGTCAAATCCCTCGAAGATTGACCAAATGCAGCACTGATTCTAAAAATCTAATGGCCTCATTCGTCCATGAATTGAACCCTTCCCTTTGGTTCTTCTTATAGCTTCCTATCCTCCCATGTGAGTGATTTGGAGCATCATTTCCAAATCCCTCAAAGATTGAAAAAATGAAACACTGATTCAACAAATCTAATGGCATCATTCATCCATAAATGTGTGTCTTTCCCACTTGTGCCTTCACTCGCTTGGTTTAATTGCTTCAATTATTGTTTGATTTGAACATTTCTCACCTCATCCGTTGTTGCCAAGATTCAAACTTTTATGTGATTCCCATTTTCTTTTTCCCTTGTGTTATGTCGACAAAATTCCCTTTTGAAATTTTCTCCTTTTTTTTTCATTTGCGACAGTTGTTAGTGGTGTCGCACCGGGATATCCCGATAGGGATTTAGCTGACATACATTCAATAATTTTGGTAGTAGTTCTCCATTCAACTATTGTAGTTGTATTGCACCTCCATCGGTAATGAAGTGAATAACATATGTACCTAACCAGTGCATCTCCGTCTTACCAGGGTGCTTCACAAACTTGCTATAGTGGAGGAGAACTATATCTCCATGCTTAAATTGTTTCTCCTTTACATGGTGATCATGCCATGCCTTTTGTCCATCCTTCTCTACTTGCTGGAGAAAACTTGCGATGAACTAATCCTCTTCAAGTTGTGAGAGTTGTGCCAATATTTTCTCAACTTCTCCTTCATCTAACATGCAAGTTGTGGCGACTATGCATAGACTCAGAACAATATATTCTATTGACATCACCGCTTATTTCCCATAAACTAACTTGAATGGATTTTGTCCCGTCATTATTTTACATGTCATTTTGTAGGCCCATAATATTGCAGGCATTTTCAAATCCCAATCGTCGCGATTTGTGTTGCATATCTTCATCGGCTCATTTTCCAGTATCTTGTTGAATGTCTCGACTATTCTATTTGTTTGTGGGTGATATGGAGTACTTTCCTTGTGCAGAATATGAAATCCCAGTCATCGCTTTAATCATCTGATTAACAAAGTGAGCTCCTTGGTCGCTTATCAATATATTGGGACATCCAAATTTTGTGACCACATTGTCAAATAAGAAACTTGCTGTTGTCTCATTTGTACAATCCTTCATCGGTGTTGCCTTATCCCATCTTGTTAAGTAGTCTATTGCAGTAATGACATATCGTGCACCTCTTCTCCTCCCTAAACGATTGATGGGTCCTAAGAAATACACAACCCATTTCTTCAATGGTTGTAGCGTTATCTGAGTTACTAATGGCATCTCATCTCTTTGCGATAGTTTTCTCATTGTAAGCATTATAATAATAAGGGTAAGCATTATGATAACCCTTATAGTTGTGGTCATGGTCGTGGAAACTGATAGAAGTTATGTTTTGTCACGTATCCATACCCCGATTATCATGCATAATTAAAAATTTCTTACGGAACCTTTGTCGTTCTTTGAATCATAGGGCATGGCTTGAAACACTCCTCAACATTCATGTTTTGACACCACACTGTCATGTCCCCCTCCCATCCACCATTGATCAATTCGACGATCTGCGAAGAAATTTTTTAGAGGAGATCGAACGACGGGAAAAATTGCATTGAAAAACAAAGGTCACAATCTGTTCCACATATGGGAACATATCAATGGCTGAAAATTAACTCACAGGAATCAACGACTGAGAATCAACTTGCAAGGATCAACAGTGGGGAAAGCTTGAGTTTTTGGAATTAGAAAATATGGAAATTGACATCCCACAACTTGCATCCCACCTACGGAATAGACAATCGTGGAAAGAAAAGTTGCAGAAGTAGATATCTGTGAAGCCACATCCCACATCCCACACCCCGCATGTGGAAAGGAAATTTGCAGAAGGAAAGATGTGGAAATAGAGATTTACAAAAGGACGTTTCTGCATCCCGCATCCTTCAAGTTTCGAAAATAAGAGTTGCAGAAGGATATTTATGCCAAGAAACTCAGCCTATTAGCAGAAGACTTGGGAAGATTTGATCATTCAGTCCATCACCAATATGACCATCTAAGTCCCATAAATTAATTTAAAAATGTATTGAAAGAAACATACACAGATGCATACAATTGCAATTATACAACGGAATTAATTCACCAATTCAACAGATTAAACATATTCATCATATTTCATGAAGCAAATACAATTTGCATAGATTAACACATGGATACTTATCTTTGAAAGAAGTTTTTCTGAAGCCAGCTACGTCGCTGCAACGTTCCACCCAACCATAGGCCAGTGCACTCATAAATCTCTCAGTAGCATTGCCACCCCCAAGCTAGGCATGATTTCCACAAGGAATAAGGCATACTAGCAAGATCACACAAAGCCAAGAATACAACCAAAATCAACCAAGACAACATGGTTGGTTTTATCAGGCTATAAAAAACAAGCCAATATACTGCTGGGTTTATCAAACCGCAGTCAGTCAAGCCAACATTTTCATTAAGGACCAGCCAAGCCAACTAACAGATGGGTTTCTCAGGATGCAAAGGACCTGGGAAACTTGAACTGCTAAGCTAGTGAGCTCAACCACCGAGCTATGGATACCTGCACTAGATCAGGCTTGGATCTTAAAACATCTACATACCCAACACAAGAAATAATCCCCTTCTCTGCTACACAGTCCCTCAGGCTATGCCTTCCCTTCTAATGCTGTTCACGGAGTGCAAATAAGAAAACCAACCCCTCTCGATCTATTTCTGAGGTTCCTTCCTACACTAGGTTTATCAAGCTAGTTAAGATCCCATTTCCACTTCAAACCATTTCAGACCATGACGAAAATATGCACAGAAAATAGACCACAATGTTAACACTACAAAACAAGCTTCCCCTCCCTCTGTTACAGAGGAGACAATTGCACAACTACGCTCAGGATGGTAACAAGAGGTGAACAACACAAAACCAAACATAGTTCTGCAAAATAAGAGAACAACACATAACAAAACATGGTTCTGGAAATTGAACCCAAGAGATAGAACAATTACACTCACAAAATTGCTAATCAAACATACAAAATTCACACCAAAGGAGACTGAAATTGGAGCATAACACTAATATATATTCAATAAGTGTACAATAGCCAAGCTTGTGAAGTAATAGGCTGCTGCAATATATCATTACATGAGAGAATTGAATGCATAAAGATGCCATTCAAAATAGTAAAAAAGTAGGCTTACTAAATCTAGCCAAATCCCCCATAGGTGCATAAAGTAGTTTCCAAATCTATGAAGATGCTCACGAATTTTCTAAGTCAAGTGGGAAATATAAAGAGGGATGGAAAGAAAACTAATAAATTCTTTTATTTGGAGAAAAGGAAGGAGGATGATGTGGGAAAAAAACAAGTCAACTACACCTAGTCTAGCTTTTCCTTTAGCCTTAAATTAGAATAAAACAAGGCAATTTTTCAGAAAAAATAGTTATGCACATTGGAAGATCCGGAATAAAGCAGACATGCTAAATTGGGTTTCCAGGATGTCTCCCAAGCGCTCCATGACTCAGTTTTAGCATGTGTTGACTTCTAGGACTTGTAGAAGGCAACTAGCACATAATGGAATCTAGAAAACTAGGTAATAAGACAAAAATAATTAAAATTAATGTCTAAGGTAGGTAACTATGGGTTGATTATTCTAACACAAGGTTATGTCCAGAGCTTGTAGGAGATGTAATACATGTATGAGTAAGTGATTCATTGATTTGTTTCAGAATTCTAGAATCATATTCAAAATATTTAAAGATAATATGCAATCAAATTTGATAAGATAAAATATTTTAAATGGTCCTTTTTCTTACTGAATAACATTAAATGATTCCACTAAGGGCGCGACTCAAATTTATTAGTCTAGTCTCATTTTTTATAATCAAGAAAACTGTGTTTCACTTTCGAGTTGATTTTTGTAGGTATTTAAATGATTTAAACTTACATGAAAATGCAAAGAGTAGTACACAACAAAATGGAAATTAATCTAATTGTCACACTTTATTTGTTGAGTGTACAACAAACAAACCTGTAAGTAGAACAACTTACCATTTGGTGATTAGGTTTCAGTTTACAGGTTGTGAACCCATGCCAGTATGTATTGCATGCTCCAATTCCTATATATATGAGTCCCTGGTTATCTTAATAAATGGAGAGTTGCTAGTGATGTTAAAGAAAATGGGTGAAATAACATTAGACAAGAGTTTGAGTAATCAAATTCCTTCTTGGGTTTTGTCAATAAAAATAAGGATAAACTAGATACCTAACAACAAATCACAACAGCATAGAAATACAATAGGTTCCTAAATTATTTATTGGCCTCTTCTCCCAAGGAATGAGCAAACAACCTATAAAAATATAACCATCCTCTACTAAAAAGTGATCAATGCAATCTTGAAAGGAAGTAAGGTGATCCTCAGTATAAATACCACTTTCCCCATTTAATCTTTGCATAACCTTCAAGTAGCCCTTGGTAATTTACTTCAATATTTTTTGTAGGATAAAAGGTTTATATCTAGATATGAGTGAAGGGTTGGTAGGAGGGTTTGGACTGGCCGTTTGAGTATTGGGTTTTTAAATTAGAGGTCAATTTATATAATTAAACGTGGGTTGAAAAATATGGTGAACAATTAGATATAATAAGTAAGTAAATATGTGTGATCTTTCCTCGTAAACTAGAAATTGTTGCGTGTAATATCGTAAGTAAGAGGGCACACACTTATGGACCTTTTCTTCTTTTATTCAAAGTGTATCTATGAATCTTAAGGGGTATATGTTTATGAGTTTGAAATAAGGTCCTTCATTTGGGGTTCAGTAGGAAAGGTACTATTTTTAAAGTTGGGAAGGGATTCTACATATTAAGTATCCTCTAAGTATGGCCTTAGAAACAAATCACAATAACATAAAAATAATGACAAACAAGAATTATGTATACAATATATTTCTGAAGAAAAGCATCTTATACAATAGATCACTGCAATGATAAACTAACCATAGATGATTTCACTAGTCCCCCTATTCTTCCCAGCTTAATCCTGCTACATAAAAGGTAAAACAACGTTTTTTCCTAAAAAATCATAAGATTAAAATCTACAGAGCTCCAAAACACATTTTTTCACTTTTACTTTTTGTTTTGTATAGTGGACCTTGAATAAGGAGTGATATATTAGATGTTAATGTATACCTCAATGGGGATATTAGATTGTCGCATTGGGACGTGAGATTATACCTCCTCTATGGGTTCATGAGTTTGTATCATATTGTTTCCATACGGGGCCATCTAGGTAATTTAAATCCATCAATGTAAACAAAAACTAAATTTAATGGGTATTTATCGCCTAAAATTTCCATTAAAGTAGTGACTGTGCTCGTTATGAATCTATTGCTTACTGTCCCTATATTTTAATCTTATGTAACCCTCAGAACATTGCATCACTACTTCCTTTATCACTGATCACTATTTACAACTATTAACTCCTACTCCTTGACTATGACCTCGGCTGGACATACCTTTAAGATTTTTCATATTATAATTCAATTGTTTTACCAAGGTTTCCTCAAAAAAGGTATGGGATTCAAATTCAAATCAAGAAAAGGATTCCTTCGTATCCAGCCAAAGCATACGGTACATATTGATTTGATTGGGGAGATGGGAAAAAAATACAAGGATTCTTATTTCTTTAAGCTCGACGATACATCCTTTGTGTCTGGTACAGTGGCATGATCATAATCAAGCAAACTAAGTGCCTGACTGGGTGGCATAATATTCTTCTTTTTAAATTCTGAATTGAGTTCGATTGGATGCACGTACGTGCAGTTGGGGCATGAAGGAAAATCCTTATAAAACATCACAAACATGTGACACTATGCAGAGGTCACTTCAATTAACTCTCTGCTATTTTAATCTAAAATACCAGACAAGTTATTCCTTCTAGCTGCATGTTCTTCCTTATCTTTTTTCTTCCATATTCAACCATTTTCTAGAAGATTCATTTGGAGGTCCAACTACATAGGCTGACAGCTAGAAAATGGACTTTTTTCTCTTTGATCATGCCAGGTATTTTCTTTTGTGGTTGAATTGTAATAATACATTTCCCCTACTACAAAAACTCCAAGTTCTAGACATAAGTTTTCAGAAGGTGTAGGTAGCACTTGAGTGATATTGGGGTCTTTTCATGTGGGGAAGAGTCAGTTATTTTTTTGTTCTATCCAAATAAGACATGCTACTCTAGAATATATTGCATTTTATTGGAGAAGTGCAACTTTTACTGTGTCACTGCTTGTTAGATGTTTAAGGAGTGAAAAGGGAAGATATTTGTAAATTTATTAGCCATCCATAGGAAACTAAAGGATCAAATTCTTTTGGACTTTGATTAGTTTTATTTTTTATCTCAAATTTTCTGCATGTTTGTTGATCACTCCCACATTTTTTAGGCCCTCTTTTAGTGTAAGCAAACATTGTCAAAGTTAGGTTCTAAGAGGGAAGTTGTTGATGATACTGCAGGTGCAACACATGTCAGTTGATTTTCATCGCTATGGTTTTAATTTGTTTTTATATTGTGATTCATTAATTGTGATGGACTATACAATTTAATTTTCCTTCTAATCTTCTTACTTTGTTATTACTATATTAAAGAAATACTTACTTTTGTGCTTTTGACTATGCTATTAATACATTAAAGAAATCAATGTTGATAAATATTATTTAAATTAAAACATTCCTTTATAACTAATGAGTAATCTTTAATATGGAGTAAACTGTGCCAGTATTATCAAGGAAGAATATGGAGTTGGTTTCCATCATTGATGTGTATTGATTGATGAACATTGGGATGATTGAGTAGATTTGGTGATACCAGTTTAGCTAAAAGAAGGATACCTGTAGCTGCATACCAATAAAGAAAAAGTGCATACCTCAGCTTATAGTGCAACCCATAGGAAGGGAATTTCCAAATCTGGTGCACATTTTTAATGGGTTTTTAATTAATTTATACTAGGAAGCAAATGTCCATTTTGTGATGAAATCCTGAAGAATTTGTGCACTATATTGGATTATTTATATATATAACAGTCTAAGAATTGTTAAAGTTTGCTACAGCACTGAAGAGGGGTCTTATTCAATATTCAAGGATTAACATCTTCATTGTGGAAAATGTCAAACAATCCCAAATCTTCCCATCTATTTATTCAGGCATGTACCCTTAATTTTTACATTTATATCAGACTTAGAAGTATTATACTTGCTGATGTTATACATTGTTAAATCATAGTGTTTCTTCTTATAGTTTGTAAGAGTTACCACATAAAATGTTCTACGGTTAAAGATATGAACTATCAATTCTGTCACAGTAATGGACATTTTAATAAGCATCAACTTAAATCTACAACATTCAATTGAAAGTATCGAATTTAAAATCCTCAAGTTCTCGACATACACCATAGCAATCAATTTGGGTAACATTTACAATCCACAACAGTAATGGTCAACATGTCCTTATCTATTTTGACAAATCATGGGAAACATTTAGTCCATACAGGGTTGGGATGTCACAAATGGCTTGCATTACCTCCAATACCCCCAACTTCCCTCTAAGAATCCTCCAAAAAAAGCCTCCTTAAATTCCTTCTCAACCCACTCTTAACCCAACAATAAAGTAACTCACCCACTTACAAAGATGAGATACCTGTCTTTCAATTAAAATAAAAATAAAAAAGAGAAAAAATCTAGTGGTGAGAACATGTTCTTATGTATTACTATATCTTATGATGCCAGAAAAATAGTCTCTATCTAGGATCGCTTGGCTTAATAAACTTTGATTGTGAAAGATTATTTGGGATTTCTATCTGTAGCCATTATTCTTGTCCTTTCTTGCGGTTGATTTGATGCCTATTTATTAGGTTTTTGGATCCATCTCTCCTACTTTTCAATAGACTTTAAATAAAGGAGAACGTATTTCTATTTAGATGTTATTTTCATGTGCTTTTTTTTTTCTGCTGCTAAAATTGTCGAAATTTTATTCACATCCTCATGAGAATTTTAGAAGCATTTGATTTGAGAAATTATAACAGGGAAGGTTTGATGGGAAATCCCAAATGATGAACTCTAGCCAACCAAAATCCATAGAATATGCACAAGCTGAATTAAGGGAATCCTCCAAACCTCTTTTGATTGAGCAAAAATTATGGTCATTTTGGATTTTGATTTCTATCTAGACCCTACATCTCTTCCAAGATCTTCTAGATGGGCTCTGTGAGACTTTTGAGCAGCTCTCATTCCATACCTTGTGCTATACCTCATTGGATTAATAGTGTGAGTAATTCCAGGAGGGCTCAAAACCAAAGACAAATAGATTCACTTTGCACAATGTGCTACACTGTAGGCTCTGTAGAGAAGCTGATCATTTATCTAGAGATACTCCACCCGATTTTAACTATTAGGAGTGAGTCTAACTCGACTTGGTCATGATGTACCCATTGTTTTGATGTTTTGGATGATTTGTTTTTAGAGGTCACTTGAAAAAGTGATTTTGTTTTTTAACTCAATATTTTGATTATGAAGTCTTATGATAGTTCTTCTCCTCAAATCATCTTTTGAGCCTTGTGAAAAAGGGAATATAAAATCTTAGACCTAGTGAGCCATGCATAGATAAGCCATTTTTTGGTGTTTTGGATTATTTTATTTTTAGAGGTCACTTGAAAAGGAAAGATTTTCTTTCACTCAATATTTTGATTATGAAGTCCTATGACATTTCTTCTACTCAAATGATATTTTGAGACCTATGAAAAAGGGAATCTATTCTCTTAGATCCAGTGAGGCATGCAAACATATCTTCTTCTAATATTGAAATCAAAACCTTAAAATTCTATTTTTTATACATTATACAGTATTTCAAAAACTGAATTGATTGGAGAGTTGTTCTTCTACATTATACACCCCTTCTGACTTTCACCTCGAATTGGTCATCCTAGTACCCAGTTATCGTCCTTCCCATTATATCTTCATTGAACTCTTACCAACCAAAATCCATAAAATCTACAAAAGATTACTTAAAGGAATCCTTGAAACCTCTTTTTATTGATAAAAACTTGTGGTCATTTTGGAGTTTTATTTCTATCTAAACCCTGGATCTCTTCCCAGCCCCGCTTGTTGGGATCTGTGAGAATTTTGAGTATCTCTCATTCCATACCTTGTGCTAGACCTCACTAGACAAACATTGTGAGTAATTCTAGGAGGTATTAGAACCTGAGACAGATAGATTCACTTTGAACATTGTACTACATTCCAGGATCTGTAAAGAAACCAACCATCCTTCCAGAGATATTCCCCTTGATTATAACTATTAGGAGTGAGTCTAGCTTGACTTGTTCATGTTGTACCTAATGCCTAGCAAGATCAGATCCTTCCCACTTTTGATTTCCTTTTGAAGATCCATCTTATCACCTATGTTGAGATAATACTCAATACTCTTCATGAAAGCTTTTCTTATCTTCAATTAGGTGATGGATATTGTACTTAGAATAAAATCCTTTGCATCACACTTCAAAGGATAATAAATAAACAACAATGTTTAAAGTCCATTCAAAATGACAAGGTAAAAAATGTTTCTTAATGGCTTGTGTCGGTTAACTCTACATGAGTTTGGATTGGCATCCCTTCCTTCCTATACATATTGTAAATGCATAAAATAAACTTGTTTATTCCTATACTGCTCACTTTCCCTGTGAAGTTTGTTTGCGATTTAATCCCTTTTCCCCTTATGGGTTACGACCATCCTTTATTTTTTCCTTCAATACTTTTGACGTTCAAAATGAGAAGAATAAAGACTTGGACAAAAACAAAGAATTAATGGATTAAATTGATAATTCATTTGCATCAACTTTATACTAATTTCATTAATATCCTTAACAAGGATTATGTGAATAAAAATAAATTGATGAAGCTTAGGACACCACATTATTTCAAAGTTAGTGATAAAGGATGGAATTTAATTCAAAGGTATATCCCATCACAAATTCAATCCGTTCCGTTAAATCCTACGTTATAATTCACCAACTCAGAGGGAATGATTTTTGGCTTGAAGTGCCTACTTACATATGTATTCATAGAATTTCCTAATATTTATGAATAATCCACCTTCGAGTTGAGGAATTGTTAAGTCATCCTCATATTGTCCCAGATATTAATCTTCCACTTCAAATGGACACAATATGACACCTGGACTTGCACAACTTGACATGATGCCAAATCATCATCACATCTTGCGATCAAGAAAGATCACCTCCCTCCTTGGTCATTCTAGATTCAATCCACAGTTTAAAAAATCACTGTATTCAGAGTACTTGCAATTTTTCTTACTGGATCCACCTATAATTCAATATGGAAACATGAATCCTATACTGAATCATGGTCTGGAAGGACCACGTTGGAAACTTATCCTTCTCTGGAAACTTATCCCACAGAACTTGAATCATCCAACACGTGGATCCCCATATATACATACATACATACATACATATATAGATATGTATGTATGTATGTATATGTATATATGTATGTATGTATATGTATATATGTATATGTATATGTATATGTATATATATATATATATATATA
>LPNX010288746.1:0-25570 GCA_001517045.1 Pseudotsuga menziesii
TTCCGCATCCAATGAGCTCTCCCAATCAAAATTTGAGTAAAAGCACAATGGGATATGTCGAAAATACGAACAAAAAAAGTAGTTTTTTTTAATCACAAATATGTCGATTCAACCATTATGGTTGAATTATTTTATTGAAATTCTATTGGTTCTTGAATTCCAACTCACAAAAACTTATTTTGGCACGTTTTCATATAAGGCCCATTTTAGACCCCAAATTTCCTTTAATGATTTGATTCGAGAAGATGCACAAATGTTATGAAGAATAAACTATTATAAAGATGAGCATGTGGATGCGAATAATTTGTTTTTTCTAAGCATTGGAAAGTGAGAGCTCGTACTGTGTGGAAAGCGCCACGATGGAAAACAAATTTTGGACCATCTGTCAGCTGACCAGGTAGGATTTATTGTATATTGAAATAATATTTAATGGCTGAGATGGAATATTTAGAGGTCGAGAATCTTGAGTATCAAAAAAATGAAGAATTTCTTGAAGACAAGGATTTGGAAATATTTAATACTATTTTGCTAAATGATACCATAGAAACCACCAAGAACAAGTTGAAAATACTTAAAGACCAGGGAATTGATACTCATGGTGTTTTCTGTTTGTATTTATTTTATTTTTCCGTGGACCAAATCCCAAGTTGTCTAGAGTTTGTTGATTGGTGTGACAATAATTATTCTCCTTCTAAGGGGGTAATCATGGATGCATCTAGGTCTAAAATATTATGTCTAGTGAGTTCTCTTTGTTGATGTATTTGTAACTTCGGAATGTATTCATCCGTATTCTTATGTATTGTAACCCAATGTTTATTTCAGGATGTATAGCAATGTATTTGAGTCATGTCATACCTCGAGGTTTATTCTGGGATGTTTCTATAATGAGAAATTCATGTCAAGTCATTGTGGGTAACCCTCTTATTGGTCAAGGGTTAAAGTCCCCACAGTTGTGGGGCCCTTGGGTTATTCGAATATCCTAGTGAATTTGACCCTAGGTGAGTCATTGTAATTTGAGGCAATAGTCCCCACCATTGTGTTACCCTCCTATTAGTTGGAGGAGGAAAAGTCCCCACAAGTGGTGGGGCACTAGGGTTATTAGACACTCCTAGAGATGTCGGCTCTAGTAAGTAATTGTTAAGTGAGGCCGACATGGAGTGTGATTCAAGGGAACGAGAGAATATAAATAGAGAGTGAGCCTCTCTATTTATCTCACTTGTAACACTCACACTCACTCATTGGGGCGCATGAGTGAGAGAGGAGAAGCTTTCTCAGTGTGAGAGAGAGAGATTGCTACTGTCGGGAGATCACTTACTCTTTTGGGGATTTTCTATTTTGGGGCCGATTCTGTCTCTGAGGAAGTTGCGGGGTTTTCACCATTTATGGTTTCCCTGAGGATAAACATTGTGTTCATTGTCTCTTGTGTTGTGATTATGTTTTATTGTTGTGCATGTTATTCTCTCAGTAAAGATCCTAACATAATGTTATGCTAGTTTAATGATAAAAATCTAACATGGTATCAGAGCTAACCTGAGAAAAAGACATTGTGTAGCTACATAAGCTAGGGCTTGTTATTTTTTGGGTCTCTCTCCACAATCCATCAGAAAAAGTATGCTAGGCTGACTCTCCATTGAAGGGTGCATCTTTCTGTTGAAGCAGAATTCGATTCTGAGCATTTTCAGTTTTCGATGTGGAAATTAGGGCTTTATACATAAGAGGAATTTTTGAGTGAGCCCAGCATAGGATTGTTCTCCTGATATAAACTAAAGTTTTGAGACCTGTATCAATAAATTTGGTTGGTTCAAACTCTGGGAAAGTGAAACCCTAGTTTGACCCCAAGCTAGAAAAACCCTAAATACTAAAACTGCTATGTTTTGGTACGTTCGTTATATCCTGAGATTGGAGAAGTATCAACAGCAAAAAATTCCAGGGGATGAAGATAAAATTTTGAGGTACACTGTGTCCAAAATTAAGCCTCATATTCACTATATTCTGAGAGATATGATCCCTCCAAGTTAGGGTTCCAGCCTCTTCTAGACTTCATCCCTAAATAGGACACCTAGGGAGAATTGCAATATATTGGGATACAGAGGTCCAAATGGAATTCCTGAAGATTTTACAGAAAGGGAATGGAATTTAATTTCATTGGTTTGAATATCGTACTTAGAAGATGAACCAGTGACACATGGCATGCCGTACAAATTCGCTATTCTGAATAGTCCTATAACAGGTCACCTTGGGAAAAGGATCATAGATCCCAATTGGTGAAGCCCAATTTGATGAAACCTATGGTGTTGGATCAGGGACATGGGAGGTTAATTCAACCCTAAATTTTAGACATAGAGGAGCAATAATTTAGGATATATCACAGAAGCCGTGACAGGAATTTCTGCAGAAGAAATTGGAAAACTAGGGCTTCTCGTTCCCTGAGCTTCCGTACACTGTTTTCAGAATAGGAGTACATTGGACAGCTCCATTTGAAGAGATATATATTTATATCCAATCATATCTGAAAGATTCCAAGTTTTGAAAATTAGCGTTTCTGTGACAAACCCTAGATCAGTTAGCTCCGAAATAAGGACGAACACCTGAAATCGGTAAGATCTAATCTTTTGCTATTTCCATTGGAGGTTCTAATTTCAAAGTGATATATCACATTAGATTAATGATAATCTTGGTGAATTTGAAAACTTCCAAGCATGGAAGTATATGATCTCTCTGAAGAAAATGATTGTGACACCTACATGAGTAGAGAGATTCCAGTTTTAGAGGGAGATGAGGCTAGAAGCCTTACACAAGAAGAACTTGGTCAAGGCCAAGAAGATCATTGTTGATTCAGTCATGAATCAACTTGTACTACAAGTGTCCTCCTTAAAGACACTGAAGATGTTTGATTTCTTGACCAAGCTATTTTAAGGGAAGAACACACATCAGAATATGACCTTAAGAAACCAGTTGGAGAATGTGAAGATCCAGAATGTGGAGACCATGCAGTCATAAGGGTCTCTCAAATAAAAGAACAACTTGAAGCGGTAAAAGAAGAAGTGAAGAATGCAGAAGTGGTGATGGCCACCTTGAATGGCCTCCCAAGATCATGGGATTCATTCATTCAAGGAATGTGTGCCAGAAGGAAGTGATTACTTTCAGTAGACTCTGGGAAGAAGAAGAAGCTCGAATCATAAGAAGAGAAGAGAAGATGGGAGCAATTGAATATCAAGCTCTCACCATCCAAAGAAGATCCCTCAAGCAATGAGGAATGCAAAGAACTCAACTCTTGAATAATCTCTTATCCACCTTAGCATTTGGATAAGAAATGATGATATTATGAATGAAGAAGATGATGAAACTTAAGGCTCAAGAAGGAGTCTACCCATGAAACAAATAAAGATAAGTATTCAATTATCATTTAATGATATTGTTTTGTTATGCATTTGTTCATATTCAGTTGATGTATTATGCATGATAGGATGTTTGCATTAATGAAAATATATGATAATATGCATGTGATGGGTAAGTAGCTCATGGTGCTATACAACTTTCCATTGCTACTTATCTAGAATGAAACCTATTTGCTGACATATTGGATTAGTGCACAATCTCAATGTTGTCCTGGTAGAGATGGAAGGCATCTACAAAAGTTTCTATGAGATATGGATGAATGTTGTATTGTCTAAAGTAGTTGCATAATCATATATTTATGCATAAGAATTTGTGAGTATGAATATTCCTTATGAAATGTTTCTTACCATACAAATGCATTTGACTTGTAGGAAAGACCGCATACATAATCGCATACAAGCAAAGAAGGATGAGACTTGTTCTGAAGAACAAGTGATGACAAGTCAATATGAAGAATAATATGACGAATATAGTGACATCATTGATACAAGACCTTCCAGCTATAAAGAAGTTCAAGAAGAATGATGTCTAGGATGTAGTATCGATACGTGAAGGGAAGTTCATAGTTCCATCATGCATCGTGGGATATAATTCAAGATTTGTAGCATGAGAATTCTCATGAAAAGAAGGCATAGACTACGAAGAGACACTTGCGGCCATTTCAAGAGAAGACACATGGTAGGCAGAATCATGTGAGCAAATGAAAGAAGGCCTTGTACATGCTCAGAAGACACCCATTGGATAAAACATACATGAGGAGCTTGATGAAGATCTAAACCTTTGCTACAAGGTTGATAGAGGATGAGAAGCTCACATATGGATGCGAGATGAACGTTTGCTACAAGGTTGATAGAGGATGACAAGCTCACATATGGGTGCGAGATGAACCTTTGAAAAAGGTCCAACATAGAGGATCTTGGTATCCAATGATCCTAGATGGATATATAGAAGATTAGTAGCATAGGAAGCTACTTGTCACTCCGGTATAGAATGTTTCAGTGCATAGAGTATGGAAGACAGAGGGATTATGATGATTTAGAGGGAGTGACTGTAGAAGATCTCGAGGTTCGGCATGGTACAACAAGATGGATAAATTATTGGTGACTCTAGGCTTTACTAAGAGTAAAGTGGATTCCAACCTTTTCTTTAAGGTTGAAGGTGAAAGACCAGTGATGCTCCTGTTATGTGTCGATGCACTAGGCATGGAGGTGTGAACAAGGGAAGTATGTAGTAGAGATCCTGAAGAGGTTCAGGATGATGGACTGCATGACCACACCTATGGAATCAAACATGAAGCTATTGAGTGTTGCTACATCAAAGTCGGTTGATGCCACGATGTATTGTTAGATGATTTGTTCCTTGATGTACTTGACGAATACGAGACCAGATACTTGCTTTGTTGTGAATACATTGAGACATGTTCACTTGATGGCTGCAAGTATGATAAGAATCGGAAGATTAAATTGGAAGGTTATATGGATTCATATTGGGTAGTGCGGTTGATAGGAAGAACACTTTAAGGTGCTTCTTCAGTGTGAGATCATATGTGATCTCTTGGTTGGCAGGATGGAGTCCTGCATGGCGCTGAGTACAGCCGAGGCAAAAGATGATGCCACTTGCTCTTCGGGAAGTAGTATGTTTCTTTTGAAAACTACTATTTGATTTGATTGATCTGACTTGCATTTTTGGTATGATGCAGAGAGGAGCAGTGAAGCTCGAGTTTGTGATACAGGTCGAGATCTCTCGAAAGAGGGAGTTCTAGCATAGCTGGGAGACAAGTTGTCTGAGAATAAATACTGGCGAAGCTCGTAGGTTTCTTAGATGTAAATGGTCATGTAGGTTGTCCTTGGAAGTAATTGGTCTTGGCGAAGCTCGTGGGTTATCCTTGGACATAATCAGCCCTGATGTGATTCTATGCTAGAAATGGTGAGAGTGAATTTTGAGTACTTCAGGGAGAAGCTTGGTGTTCTCCAGATCGAGGTTCCTCCCAAGAGGAAGTGATGTGTCTGTGCTATGCCATTCTGACATAGTGAGAGGATTGGTTCCTTCCATGATCAGATGTAAGTGATGTGCCATTCCCACATGGTGATAGGATTGGTTCCTTCCATGGTCAGATGTAAGAGCTGTGACATGGTGAGAGGATTGGTTCCTTCCATTATCAGGTATATGTGGATGCCACATCTACCATGAAAAAGGGTTGGCTCTGTAAAGACACATCTAGTATGAAAAAGGACTAGCTCTGTGTAGATGGCACATCCAGCATGAAAAAGGGATGGCTCCGTGGAGGCTCATTTAGTATGAAAAAGGACTATCTCTGAGTAGCTGCCACATCTGGTATGAAAAAGGACCAGCTCTGTGATGCCCTACCTAGTATGAAAAAGGAATAGCTCTGGGAAGGCTCATCTAGTATGAAAAAGGACTAGCTCTGAGTAGCTACCACATCTGGTATGAAAAAGGACCATCTATGTGATGCCTCACCTGGTATGAAAAAGGACCAGCTCTGTGATGCCCTACCTACTATGAAAATGGAATAGCTTTGGGAAGGCTCATCTAGTATGAAAAAGGACTAGCTCTGAGTAGCTGCCACATCTAGTATGAAAAAGGACCAGCTCTGTGATGCCCCATCTGGTATGAAAAAGGACCAACTCTATGATGCCCTACCTAGTATGAAAAAGGACTAGCTCTCGGAAGGCTCATCTAGTATGAAAAACGACTAGCTCTGAGTAGCTGCCTCATCTAGTATGAAAGAGGACTAGCTCTAATATGATACATCCAGTATGAAAAAGGACTAGCTCTGTAGAGGTTCCTATGACAAGAAGAATCAAGAGATAGCACCTATGATGATGACCATTGATGATCCAGATCAAGTGATGATGATGATCCAGATCAAGTGATGATCTAGATTCAGTGATGATGATCCGGATTGAATGATGATCTAGATCCAATGACGATGATCCAGATCGAGTGATGATTGAGATCCGATGATGAAGATTACTTGAAGATGAAGATGACATGAAGATGAATATGAATTGAAGATGAAGAAGACTTGAAGATGACGAGGACTCGATGATGATCCAGAAGATACAGATAAGAAGACTTGTGCTGAAAATTGTGTCGAGAGAATACCTTCCTAGTTAAGAGAGAGTGTTGATGTATTTGTAACTTCGGAATGTATTCATCTGTATTCTTATGTATTGTAACCCGATGTTTATTTCTGGATGTATTGTAATGTGTTTGAGTCATGTCATACCCGATGTTTATTCTGGAAAGTTTCTATAATGAGAAAGTCATCTCAATTCATTGTGGGTAACCCTCCTATTGGTCAAGGGTTAAAGTCCCCATAGTTGTGGGGCCCTTGGGTTATTAGACTATCTTAGTGAAGTCGACCCTATGGGAGTCACTGTAAGTCAGGGCAATAGTCCCCACCATTGTGTTACCCTTCTATTGGTCAAAGGGGGCAAAGTCCCCATAAGTGGTGGGGAACTAGGGTTATTAGACACTCCTAGAGATGTCGGCTCTAGTAAGTAATTGTTAAGTGAGGCCAACATGTTGGAGTGCACTTCAAGTGAACGGAAGAATATAAATAGAGAGTGAGCCTCTCTATTTATGTCACTTGCAACATTCACACTCACTCATTGGGGTGCATGAGTGAGAGAGGAGAAGCTCTCTCAGTGTGAGAGAGAGATACTGCTGCTGTCGGAAGATCACTTACTATTTTGGGGCTTTTCTATTTTGGTGTTGATTCTATCTCTGAGGAAGTTGTGGGGTTTTCACCATTTATGGTTTCCCCAAGGATAAACAGTGTGTTCACTGTATCTTGTGTTGTGCTTATGTTTTATTGCTATGCATGTTATTCTCTTAGTAAAGACCCTAACATAATGTTATGCTAGCTTAATGATAAAAATCTAACACTCTTGTCATCTGAAATACTTTGTCTATCCCTGTCAATTTTTTTCAAGTGTTTAAATAGTACAAAGAAAAAATGTTAGTTCAATTTTATCGAGAGTCCTTAGTTGAGCATAAATAAAATTTCCTTGAATCATGTTCAAAACCTGATAGTTAGTTGTTAACCCACCCCTTTCCCATTGATTATAACATGTTTAATGAAGAAACCCAGTCTCTTTTAACCTAGGAAAGTCATTTTTTAAGGATGGGTAGAAATAAATACATCACTAAACCATTGTTGAGTTCAGTGTTCACCCTTAGTACAGGTCTCATAGAGTCTGAACCATTGAGTCGGTCAATGCAGTAATCATGCCTTAGTTTTTAGCTGAGAATATTCATTCTCGGCTAGTAAAATTCCACACGATGAGGTCTTTCAAATTTCAATCTTTTCTAATGAATATTTTTTTAGCATTTAATGAAGATAATTTACAACTCCCAGAGATGGTAGTAACAGAAGAAATTAACAACGATGATTGTAAATTTATGAATTTTATCACGGAAAAAGTATACAATGTTTTCTTTAAAAAGAGATTTCCCATAGTATTACCAGAAATGAAAGAAATGCTACAGTTTTCACCTGAAAAAAGAATAGGGAATTGGTCCTATCTGAATATGGTATAGTGATTAGGGTGTATAGGTTTGTTCATCATACCATGATTTTTGACAATGAGAGTGCTTGCATTGGAGCTAATCAGAAAAAATTAAATAGTTGAATATGAACATTTCCTGAGTTTTAAGAAGACTTCGGAGATTAAATTTCCATGGATGGTAGTCCCTTTTGTCATCAAGAGTAAAGGGACTCTTCTAGTGATTGAAAGCATGCACATATAAATTGGATTTTTAGCTGAATCTGCTATTAATTATGATCCTCACCATGTTATCTCAAATAGGAGAGAGGCCAATAAAAATAAACCATTTTAAAATTTTGAAGTGGAAGGACTTTCTGAACCAGAGAACTCGATGGATTACCAAAAGGATTTAAAAAATGGTGGAAATATGCAGGAAGATTCACTTTCATATGCACTAGGTAACATTTGTCCTCAACATAATATTTTTAGTATAGCTGTAGAAACTACTCAAATTACACCATTGGCTAGTTTTTCTAAAAATAAAATAAAATGGACTTCTTAGATGCCATGGATACTGAAGAAGAAGATACTTCCAGAACAACGAAAACAAAAGATTGAAAAAGAGGGGAAACTTGTACAGATCACAAAGGATAAAGGTAAAAAGAAGTAGATGAAGGTCAAAGGCACAACCTTTGAAATATAAGAATATACATTTGATAAAATTCCTGAAGGAACTACGAATAGATACAAGTCCAAGACTGAATTGTTAGACAAATAAAAGGATTTGGGGGAAAAAGATTCTAATGAAACATTGAAATTATATGATGAAGTGAAAAAAATATCCAATCAATAAGTATCCCTAGTGACTATTAGGGTTTAGGCTAAAAATACATTCAAATTGGCAGGGACTACACGAAACAATGTTGCTAAAATGAGAATGAACTTAAAGAATATCCTTGCTACCGATATGATACATCTACATAGAGGGATAGGGGATATTATTTATACTGATTTGTTGAAAGTAACATTACAAGTGTCAAAATTACAATCAATTAAGAAATGAGTTGAATATTTACTAAGAAAGAAGAAGGTGGAGAACAAATCCCACCAGACACAAATTAAGAAGTTACAAGTAGAATTATTGGTGGTTGGTAGTCAATCTAACAATGGAGCTACTACACATAATTTGTTAAATGAAAAAGAAAGTGCAATTCAATTGCTGAAAAAGAAGCTGAAAATTCCATCTACTCAGCTTATACAAACTTCTGAGATGACATAGCTTGAGAAATAAAATGAAGCTTTGACTACAGAATTGTCTAATTGTAAAGCAAGGTTGTTGAAGTTTGTGGAAAAGGAGAAGCAATGAGAAAAATATGCAAGGATTTAGGTTGAAAATGGAAAGGATTTAAAAACAAGACAAGTAAAGGTGGAGGAGGAACTATAAGAAAATAATAAAGAACATGAAGTGCAAATTATTCACCGCCTGTACAATCTGGTCCATAATCCCTATCCCAAGCTATGTATCAAGTAATTCTTAGAGATATGGAAATCACTAGTTTGAAGAACCCGAAATAAAAATTTGGAATACATAGGTGTAAAAAGAGAACAAGAAAGAAAGACATCGGAGAAAAAAAGTAAAGAGTTGCTGGATAATAATAATAAATTGACAAAGCAAGTTACAGGATAGTCAACCTTATAGGGAGCTAAGAATATCATATGGGATTTGCTTATAGAAAAAGCAACCAAGATGAGGCCTTATTTGGATTATATTTTAGACAAAGAGATTGTTATGCAAGCATATAGACAAAGTGTCCTGGTAGTGAAGAAAGTCTTCAATAAAAAACCTAGGGACACAGCTCAAAATGCAATTAGTTTTCAAAACAATTTGACAGAAGAAGAATTAAGGAAGGAAAATATCAAAGATAGGATCTTAACAATTACATGGGAAAGAAAGGTGGTCAGAAAATATCGACATTTGGATACAGCTCAAGCAAAAATTGATATTATGAATCAACAAATCAAGGAATTCATCGAGTTGTTTAGTCCCTTGTTCAAATCATGACCTCCTTTTTTTTGGGAAGATAAAGGAGGTATGTTGTCAAAATGATTATATTGATAGGTTGATTAATTGTAGGTTAGATCACAGGTAGTTTGATGATATGCAATAATCCTTATCTGGAAAAATAGTGGTTGATAAATTGGATGAATATTTTGGGATGTTGTTTGATTTTAAAGCTACATGTGCTAAATTGCGATATTTTTCTTATGTGGTGAATGTGGAGCTTAGAGTGTTGGGAAAAGAGATGATCAATCTGGATTTTTGAGCTGTTGACCAATGGAAGACAGTTGAAAATTTTGGAAATGACAAATACGGGTAGCGCTAGTGAAGATTTTGAAGACAATTGAGAAAAGAAAAAAATCATTTTCTAATTCATTTTGAGAAATTAGTTAGTTAAGGAGTTTAGTTTATTTCAAAAAATAGTTAGAAGCAAATAAATATTTTTTACACATGTAAAGGAAGTTGTGCCTATTTTTAGAATTAGTTATTTAGCTTATTGAGCAATATTTTGTATTTAAACAAGTGTTTGTAATATAACAAGGGTTGGAACCCATGATATTTATGTTATGTACTTTGAGGTCCCTATCCTTAATACAATTTCACAGCCAAATGTTGGCCTTTTTCTACAAAGATTCATGTGTATTTCGTAGTTATAGTGTGTTAGCTCCTTTCCTATGTGCATGTCTTTCCTGTTAAACTTGCCATTATGTCTTCTTTCATATGTGGAATGAGTGTGTAATAGTTTCAAAATTCATATTCTTATGCTATAGCTATTGTTTGTGATACTCACCCATCTTTCTTACTAAAGTCAATGCATAATTCATCTCTTTTGTGCTTTATATCGATGGATTGTTCTTGTTTCTTATTTATCACTAGACAAGCAACATTTTGACTGTGACCAAGTATTATCTTGGCTTTGTGGAATTTTCCCATGCAAATAGTTCCATGATTCATAAAAATATTTGTGACTCCATAGCCCAATGTATGCTTTCCTTGTTTCAACTGCAAATACAATCTGAATTTTTATTTTATTTTACACATGTATCCTTGTTAAAACAAATCAGTGAGAGATCCCTCTCTGGAAAGAAAGAAGCCAAATTTATTTCTTAATGTGGTTTTGTTGCTAGCTTGAGATTTCCTTCCACACCTTGAGGTAAATTTGAGTGATAACGATTACAAAAGACCATTTATGTTTAACATCTATATTCACTTTACTAGATTTGGCATAACCCTTTCATATGAATGGACACAACGTGGATGAAATAGTTTTTGGAAGTATCCAAGTCCATTGAGAACCCCTATGGTTCCACAAAAGACGGGAAATTTCCTTCAACTCCCAACTCCTTGTGTGCTTCTAAAAGATCTTGAAGCTTTGCCTAACTCATCAGTTAAAAACATGGATGAAACACCGAAAACAATTGATGTCATCTTTAAATCTAAAGTTTTGATTAGTATATATGGCATTTATTGAGTTGATTTCATGATCTAAAGTTTTAGAAACTATCATGAAGTTTTGAAGGATTCAAAATTAAAAGTTATTTTCTTTACCCATTTTTTATCACATGATACAGTTGATAGAATTAATAAGAGCTTGGTTAGAGAGGATTTCTCTAGAAATTACAGGTGACATGGAAAATGTTGAGCAGAACATTGTAGAATCCATATAAACTGCTACATAGGTATGCAAATATCATACTTTTTCTTTTACATTAATCCTAGTTGAGTAAGCACAAAAAAGTCTAACATTGTATGCAATATATGGTGAAAAACCCTAGTCTTTTTGTGTTTTTAGTTATATTGAACTATTTATAAACCTTAAAGGCTAAAAATGGTGCAGGATACATGACAGTCGATATGATTAGAAAATCTGACTCCCAACACTGCAAAATTATAGAAATTGTATCATGTTTTGATCTTGTAATTTTTCTAGTTTTTCTAGCTCATGATTTTAATTACTTCTTGTTGTTGTGCATCATGGATCGATGCAAACACTCATGAAGCTTATCATTGCAATTTTTGGAGAATATAAGCAAAATAAATTTTCTTTGGGGAGCATCTATAGTGGTTTATGCAAACTTTACTATAAATTATATTTTTGCACAATATTTCACAGGATTAATCAGCAATATCTATTATCTAGATCCTTCATAGGGAAAATTACTGCTAAATAATATAACACATTATTTTTACCCATTTAATCTATTAGACGTGCTTGTATTTTTTTATACAATATTTTCTTCATTATTGTTTTGCAAATAGAGTAGGAAGTTATATTCTCCAGTTTAATCGAAATTTTCATCTTGCTAACTCTAATTTGCCTTCAAGATTCATAAAAACAAGGATCAAGACAATCAACTCTTTTTAGATTATCTGTACAAAAAAAATGATTAGTGTTTACCTTTGGTACCACTTAAGAACACCAGATGCGTTTGTAAGCATAAAGGAAAGAAGTCACGGTGAGAAATATTTTGACTAAGCATAATGAAAAAATTACTTTGGAGACAATTTAGAAATGTAAACAAATTGTTATGAATGATTAAACATTTGATGTGATTTTCAGGACCTAAGAGATTTATTACATAGAGAAAGAGAGGATGTACATGTTCTACAGTCTGAGTGGAGAAGGGATTTGGAAATGCTAGGGAAGTTACAGGAAGACAACTCTACACTCAAATAGCATTGATATGGGATAATTATTTTATGAACATTGTGATCTATACATTTGGTATGCATTTCTAGTATAGTAAGTTACTATAGGAAATTGCAAATAAGCTAGCAATGTTGTTTGCATACTATAGGAAATGAGTTCATATTGAGACATTGAAACTATTTTTTTTGTGCATTTGACATGACTGGTTGATAATCAGGTCATAAGAAGTGTTAGCCAAACCCAAGCCAAATAAACTTGAGTTTACAGCTCAGTTATTAAAAATTTCATTCCGACCTATTTTTTTTTTACTTGTTGGGTGAAACCAACTAGACAAGTATACCAAAATTGGTCGGCCTTTTAGACCCGACTATTTTTCCTTTACAAGATTTTTACTTGTCAGTTCTGCTGATGTGTTTTACTTCGACAACTTGTCAGTTTTACTCTACCATTTTACTTGGAATCACTTGCTCTGGTTTTCTTTTAGTCATAATTTACATAGTATGTTTCTTAGTCTAAAAGACTTAATAATTTACAAAAAAATTTCACCTCTGAGTAAGATGAAGTAAAAACCGACACAATAACAATTCAACAGAACTATGAAAACATATAACCAAATATTTAGGAAGACTTGTGTGGACCACTCTGTCATAAAATGAAGAACTTTCACTGAGTGAGAAATTTATGGATTCTTATTATTTCAATCAACCATAATTGTAAACAACATTTACACAAGTAACTCTAGAAGGAATGCGGCCAAATAAACATGAATTTAACCATAAATTCTTTCATATATATATATATATATATATATATATATAACTTGTTTGAAAATAACAAAACATAATACAAACTTGTCGTCTCACCGAATGATCCTTTTACAGAACTTCGGCTCTTTGACAGAATCACACACACTGAAGCTTGAGCTTCAACTTCACTCTCTGCTCAAAGTTCTCTCTTTTTACCACCTAGAGTTTTTATGTCTAACTTGATTTACAATATTCTTCTACTATTTATAAGAAACTTGAAAATTGATTTTATGTGAATCTACACAATTGCCATTAATGGCTATAATAACTATATACCTACAAACTTAGCTTCAGAAATTAATTCAATTGGTTTAGATTTCTGAATTGTGGAATCTTTCCTCTTGTCAAACTGACTGACAAGATCTAATCTGATATGGACTCTGACAGAGTCAACTGAGATCAAATATGGACATCTGAGTAATTAATATTTTCAACACTCCCCCTTAAATATGAGAAGATGGGGATTTTTTTTAACAAAATTTACAAAATGTATTCTTCCTTAATGCAATGGCTGAATTCTTGTCACATAATATGGTTGTTGGTGTTGGAATATAATCCGTTGGTATTATACTTTAGTGTAAATATTAGGAATATGAATAGTTACATAGGAAGGTGAAAAGGCTGGTTGGAAGATGAATCTCAACCACCATATGAAATGTATAAATGTATGCATTAGCAATGGAATAAGTGGAATTCGGGAGTTATTTTCTAATAGTGGTATGATGAGGTAAACAAGAAGTTTGTTATTTCCAGAGATGTCATTTTTCTTGAGACTAATAAAAATGACCAGTCCATTGAGAGACGGCTTGATCATTTGGAAAAATATCCTCATCCAAATAAATGTTCTGAAAATGAATATGAAATTCGATACCTTCAATGGGGGATTCCTACTCTAGATCAACCTTTGGAATTTCCATATGAAGCACCAACTCCTCTGCATGAAGAAGTTCCTGCTACTTCCCCTGAACAAGAGATTCAACTGGATGATGTGATTGAGAGAATTGGAAGACTCTCAATCAATGATGAAGCACCACCAGCTAATCAACTAGGACCATCATGGAAGATTCCTAAATAGGCCACAAAGACACTTGAAAGTGTCCATCTGGATGAAGTTGGAAAGACGGGAACGAGAAGTTCAAAAAGACATGAAGATGGAGGAGAAGTAGATAATTCAGGTGATGACATGGATGTATCGTTGAAGAACTGCATGTGATTTCTTTCCTGTGTTTCTTTGAGAGTTGTGCCTCTCACTCACCATCACCTGTGTGAGGACTGTACATCTGCATAACCAGTGAATGAATATTTCTGCAGTAAATCTTCACGGCTATCATCTCACTGTGAGTTAAATCCGTGACTCTCTGTGACTTGGAAGACTCCATTCTTGTGAGATTGAAGCTGCATATCATATCTTTGAGGACCATGGAAGCTGAGAATATTGTTGAAGCGTTGGTGTGGCTGCATTGGTGTGGTATTTTTTGAAGACTGAAGTATTGGAGTTGAAGGCCGAGGCTTGACCTTCTCTAAGAATTGCTGTAAACTTTTGTTCCATCATAGTTATTTCTTCTCTGTAGAGTGTTGCGAATTCATACACGGATCGAGATATGCTACAAGTTATTGATGTAATTAACATGTAGTTCATATGTAATATCACTTTAGAATAAACAATAATCAACTGCATAATTTGATTGTAAAGTAGCTGCATTTTGAGTCCACTCATAGGCTCGAAACTGTGACTAGTATAGGAGAAGATTGTTGCTATTTGTTGTGACCGATTTGAAGACTGGTTATCATTGGCATTGTTGTAAAGCTTGAGGAAGGTGGTAGAGACTTAGACCTGCACCTTTACTCTTTATTATTTTTCTCCTATGGTTTTAGTTGCAGATTCATCACAAAAGATGCAATCTATAGCATCTGTAGTTGGTGCCACTCTCACTGGCAAAGACACTTATCCAGAATGGTGGAGGAATATCAAATATGCCTTCATCTACAATGACCTTTGGGACGGTATTTGCGAAGGAACCACAATAGAGACAGAAGCTAGAGAGCCCATAACCAGAGACCCAAGACCTCCAGAATCCGAGAAAGAGAAAGCCATTTGGAAAACAAAAGATAAGAAAGCTTTAGCGGAAATAACTACAACAGTTAGTGAAGAGGTGAGCCAGCACATATTGCCTGCAAAGTCATGTTTTGAAGCACTAAAAACGTTAAAAGATCTATATGATTCACACTCTGAAATGGAAGTTATTAAACTAATGCTAAAAATATTCAGTTTAGAAGTAAAAGACAATGATCCCATGTTACTTGCCTCTGAAATCAAAGCTATCATGCACAAGATTCAAGCCACTGGTATGAAACCAGATCTTCCCCTTGCAGCATTTGTAAAATCTTTGTATCCTTCTCACTCCAACTATCTTGAGTCATTGCAAGTAAGTGACAAGTTCAAATCACTAACATTTAACACCCTGGTAGAGAAGATAGCTGACAGAGAGAAAGCTTTTGGTAAGAAGACAACGGAGCATTCTAGAGAATCACTTTGCTTTGCTCAAAAAGCAAAGAACCAAACCAAAGACCAATCCAATGATCTTCCCAAAGGATAAAGCAGCAAGAGAGGCAGAGGAAGAAGAAACTTCAGAGGTAGAGGAGGCAGAAACAAGTCCAGCAAAAGATCAGATTTGAAGTGCAAGCGTTGTGGAAAGATTGGAGACACAACAGATCAGTGTTGGGATTCGTGGGACTCCATCAAAGACAGACATAACCAGAAGAAAGATGACAATAAGAACCAAGATGCTAGTAAATCTTCATATTCTTCTCATTGTATTGTTGCACATTGTAATATTGGTATTAATGAATTGACTTCACTTTCATCTTACAAAGATTGTTGTCTACCTGATACTAGTGCAACATCACACATGAATTTTAGAAAAGACTATTTTGAGCAACTTAATGAAACAATAAATGGCATAGTTTACTTTGCAGATAATTCAAGTCTTAAACCAAAGGGAATGGGCACCATTCAGCTGAAGATGCCTGGATTCCCTGATTTCTTGTTGAAGAATGTTCTTTATCTTCCAGAGTTGCAGAGAAGCCTGCTGTCCTTGGTGGAGATTCGACAGCAAGGCCATTCCATCCACATGTTTGATGGAATCGTAGAAATAAGAAATTCCTTTGACAACCAAGTCATCATGACTAGATACGAAGATGGGAAGAGGCTAAAGCTAAAGGGTTCATATGCAAGTGTTCAGAACTATGCCTACCTCTCTCAGCATGGAGAAGATAATTTGCAATCAAGTTTATTGTGGCATTCAAGATTTGGTCATCTGAATTATAACAGTCTTCGTTTGTTGAGAAAGAATGGTGTATTTGGTTTTCCCACCATTCCCAAAGAGAAGAGAAAATGTGATGCATGTATATTAGCGAAACACAGTAAGCTTCCATTCCATTAATCTAATTTCAGAGTAAGTAGGAAATTAGAATTAGTGCATTCTAATTTATGTGGCCCAATGCCAACTCCTTCTGCAAATGGGAATAAGTATTTTATGACCTTTGTTGACAACTACTCAAGAGTGTGTTGGATTTACGCATTAAAGACAAAATCAGAAGCATTTCA
This sequence comes from Pseudotsuga menziesii, assembly GCA_001517045.1. Lineage (NCBI taxonomy): Eukaryota > Viridiplantae > Streptophyta > Pinopsida > Pinales > Pinaceae > Pseudotsuga > Pseudotsuga menziesii. The sequence continues at coordinate 17,036 of LPNX010288746.1, forward strand.
AACATTCAAGGACTTTCATGCATTGATAGAATAACAAGCACAATCTAAAATTGGTACACTTTGTACTGACAATGGGAAAGACTACACTTCAAATGCTTTTGAAGATTATCTTTGCCAACATGGAATTGCACATTAGAATACAGTTCCCTACAATCCTCAACAAAATGGTGTAGCAGAAAGAATGAACCGAACCATAATGAATATGGTACGCTCAATGATGTTTTTTAAGAATGTAAAACTAATGTTTTGGGGTGATGCAGTGACATGTGCAGCCTATTTGAGAAACAGAAGTTCCTCAAATGCTCTTGATAACAAGAATCCACATGAAATGTGGTTTGGCCATCTCCCTTCAGTCAGGAATCTCAGAGTTTTTGGTTCCACCTGTTATGCCTTGATTCCAAAGGAGCAAAGAAACAAGCTTGGTGCTCGAAGCAGAAAATGCATTTTTTTGGGCTATGAAGAAAACACCAAGGAATACCGTCTATATGATGAGGTAAACAAGAAGTTTGTTATTTCCAGAGATGTCATTTTTCTTGAGACTAATAAAAATGACCAGTCCATTGAGAGACAACTTGATCATTTGGAAAAATATCCTCATCCAAAGAAATATTCTGAAAATGAATATGAAATTCCATACCTTGAAGGGGGGGTTCCTATTCTAGATCAACCTTTGGAATTTCCATATGAAGCACCAACTCCCCCGCATGAAGAAGTTCCTACTACTTCACCTGAACAAGAGATTCAACTGGATGATGTGATTGAGAGAATTGGAAGACTCTTAATCAATGATGAAGCACCACCAACTGATCAACCAGGACCATCATGAAAGATTCCTAAATGGGCCACAAAGACACTTGAAAGTGTCCATCCAGATGAAGTTGGAAAGACGGGAACGAGAAGTTCAAAAAGACATGAAGATGGAGGAGAAGAAAATAATTTAGGTGATGACATGGATGTATCATTTGATTGTGAATTCAATTTATCTGCTAACTTTGAACCAACATCCTTTGAAGAAGCTTCTACTCTAGTTGAGTGGAAAGAAGCTATGCAGAATGAGTATGATGCACTCATGAAGAATGGAACTTGGAAGCTGGTTGACCCTCCAGGTGGAACCAAATCAATTGGCTGCAAGTGGGTGTACAATAACAAATACATATCAGATGGCTCACTTGACAAGCACAAAGCGAGGCTTGTAGCAAAAGGCTATGCACAGAAGGAAGGAATTGACTATGATGAAACGTTTTCTCCTACAGCAAAATGGGCTACCATCTGTACCTTACTCTCTTTAGCTGCTCAGAATGGGTGGAAAGTTCATCAAATGGATGTGAAGACTGCTTTCTTGAATGGAGACTTGAAAGAGAATGTCTTCATGTCTCAGCCAGAAGGCTTTGTTGTGAAAGGAAAAGAACAAAAGGTATGCAAGATTGTCAAATCCTTGTATGGCCTAAAACAAGCGCCTCAAGCATGGTATGAAAAATTAACGGAGCATCTTTTGAAGTTAAATTTTGAACATTTTGATCTTGATGATGCAACATTGTTTATAAAGAAAGTTGGAATATCTGTTTTGTATCTTGTAGTGTACGTAGATGATCTTTTGATGACAGGGAACAATGAGAGCTATATAGAATCCATAAAGAAAGATTTGAAAAAGATCTTTGAAATGACAGATATGGGACATCTCCACTATTACTTAGGAATTGAAGTCACTCAACATCCTAAGTACATATTCCTATCTCAGAAAAATATGTTGGAGAACTACTAGAGAAATTTTGCATGACAGAATGCAACCGTATTGCTACTCCAATGGAACAGAAAATGAAGCTCACATCAAGCGAAGGAAAAGAATTTGAGGATGCGACCAAGTATCGACAACTTGTAGGAAGAATTATCTACCTTACAACAACTAGACCAGATAATTCTTATGTTGTTGGCATACTTTCAAGGTTCATGCATAAACCTTGTGAAGGACACTGGTCAACTGCAAAAAGAGTTCTAAGATACTTGAAGGGGACTCAAGACATTGGACTCAAGTACTCTAAGGTTGATGACTTCAAACTTATTGGGTACTAAGACTCAGATTTTGATGGTGATAAGGAGACATGAGTATCAACTTCTGGATACACTATGAGTCTTGGATCAGCAGCTGTCTCGTGGATATCACGCAAACAGTCAGTTCTGATAGATTCAACAATAGAAGTAAAATATGTGGCTACAGCTGAAGCAATGAAAGAAATAGTATGGCCCAGGAAGATACTTGAAGATTTGCAAGAAAAACAAGAGAACTCCACTCCATTATTGATCGACAATACTTCTGCAATAAAGTTGGCTAAGAATCCTAGATTCCATGATCGAACCAAACACATCAACACAAAGTATCATTTGATTTGACATCATGTAGAGGCCAAGACAGTCCATCTTCGACATTGTTCCACAAATGATCAAGTAGCAGACATCTTCACCAAAGCGCTTGGACGAGAAAAGTTTGAAAGATTCAGAAACATGCTCGGACTTACTAACACCCCTTCAGATTAAAGGGGGGATTGTTGGAATATAACCCGTTGGGATTATACTTTAGTGTAAATATTAGGAATATGAATAGTTACATAGGAAGGTGAAAAGGCTGGTTGGAAGATGAATCTCAACCACCATATGAAATGTATAAATGTATGCATTATCAATGCAATAAGTGGAATTCGGGAGTTATTATCTAACAGTAAGTTCTTGATGGTTCTGTGACAACACTTTTAAAACTCTCCTCATCCAAACATATTGAAATGCAACAATTGTAGCTGCAACACACTCAACTTCTATTGAGGACAAAGTTACTATGGGATGTTTCTTTGAATCCCATGAAACAAAACATGTACCAAAATGAAATGTGTACCCATATCTACTCTTTCTGTCATCTATGCTACCTCCATTGTCATAGTCAGTGTAGCCAGTGATTTTAAAATTTTGAGGTTGAATACATAATTCCAAACGGTCTTTTATGCCACTTACATCCCTCGGAATTCTTTTACCTACTTTCCAATGAGATTCTTTTGGTGACTCCATGAATCTTGAGATCATACTTACTCCATACATGATGTCTAGTCTTGTCACTGTTAAATACATAAAGCTTCCAACAAGCCTTTTGAACAACGTAGGATCTACCGTTGATCCTTCATCATCCTTACTCAATTTTAAACCTGTTATTACTGGTGTTGGGGCTTTCTTGTAATTAGACATGTTAAATATTTTTAGAAATTCAGTTGCATACTTTGATTGTGATATACAAATACCACTTTCATACTGTTGAACTTCAATTCCCAGAAAAGACTTCATAAGCCAGAGATTGGTCATTTCAAATTCACTTTCCATGAATGTTTTAAATTATTCTATGCCAAAGTGACCAGTGAATATTAAATCATCTACATACAAGCTACCAATTAACATCTAACCTTTCTAATTCACTTTGTTGTACAAAGTTGGTTCACTTTCACTTTTGTGAAATCCATTTCCGATGAGATAGGAATCAATCTGACTGTACTAAGCTCTAGGAGCTTGATTCAAACCATAGAGTGCCTTTTTCAACCTATACACTTTATTCTCTTGACCTGTAACTTATTATCCTTATGGTTGTTCCACATATACTTCATCTTCTATATATCCATTCAAAAATTGCCGACTTGAAATCCATTTGATAAACATGCCATTTGTTTTGTGCAGCAATGGCGAAAATTGTTCTAACTATATCCATGAGTGAAATAGGTACAAACGTGTAATTAAAGTCTATGCCGAGTTGCTGTGTAAACTCTCTTCATATTATTCTTTCTTTCTGCTTCTGCACATTCCCATCAACATCTTGCTTGGTCTTGTAAATCCCTTTGAGATTGATTACATCTTTGTCTTTTGGTACATCTACAAGCTCCCATGTTTGGTTCTTCTCAATGCATTTTATTTCTTCATCCATGGCTTGTGCCCATACCTCTTCTTCAACAACTTCTTAAAATGTTAGTGGAACATATATAGGAGAAAATAATGCAAAGAGAGAGAATGAATTTGGTGTACCAGCTTCATATATCTCACATAGAATTCTTATCTTCACTAGTTCTATCGATGTTGATCTTGACGAAATGCTTGATGGATTCTGATGTCCTCTAAGTGTGCTTGTTGGTGTAGCTTGCATTGCCACTTGTGTCGATGGTCCTTGTGTTGAACCATGTCGTAGTGTTATGGGAGTTGTCGGTGCTGCGACCGGTTCGCTTACATGTCGTGTTTGAACCACTTCCTTTTCCATGTCATCATTATTGACATTTGACATTATCTTGACATTTGTGTCGACAGTTCCATCCCCTGATTCATTCTTGACAAATTGAACATCTCGACGTATTATCACTTTCCTTTTGACAGGATCATACAACTTGTATGCTTTTGTATCTTCATAATAACTGACAAAAATACATTTTTGTCCCTTCTTGTGTAATTTATTTCTCCTCTCATCTGGAACATGCGCATATGCAATACAACAAATTTTTTTTAAATGGGAAACATTATGATTCATACTTGTCCATGCTTCTTGAGGAACTTTGTTCTTCACACTCTTTCTCGAACATCGGTTCATAATGTATACAACAGTTGTGACTACTTCACCCCAATACTCATTTGGAAAATGCTTGGCTGCCAACATGTTGTGTGCCATCCCCATGATGGTTCTATTCTTTCTTTCAGCAATACCATTATGCTGAGGTGTATACCGTACAGTGAATTTCTTTTGTATGCTAGGGTTCTTGCAAAAATTTACAAATTCATTTGAAACATATTCACCTCCTTTGTCGGTCCTTAAGATCTTGATGCAATGTCCACTGTGGTTCTCCATGAGTGCCCTGAACTGCTGAAAATAACTAAATGCATCACATTTATGTTTCAAAAAATATACCCATGTTTTTATTGAGTAGTCATCAACAAAATTTAGAAAATAATTGCAGCCACCAATGGATGATGTTTGCATTAGACCACAAATATCAGAGTGAACAATTTCAAGTGGTGTGTGTGCTCTATATGAATTTCTAACTGGAAAAGTATCTCTATGCTGCTGGCCAAAAATGCATCTTTCACAAACCCTTTCTGGTGTGCCGATCAATGGAAATCCTTTCCCCATATTCTTTGTGTGCGGTAGCTTCATCCCAAAAAAATTCAGATGTCCAAATCTAAAATTCCACAAACAGGATTCATCCTGAACTTCTGTTTGAAATGCAGCTTGAAAATCAGCATTGCCATTTTATTTCTTGTCAAGGGGCTCGACTATTTATTTACTTTCTGCCTTGAATGCAGCTCCTGTAATTGCATTCCCTTTCATGTCAGGAACTATCCTCAATGGAAGCAAGTGATTTCTTTTCATTGTCACTTTTTCTATCAGCTGGTTGCTTGGGCACTTGTCTTTAATCACACAGTTATCATCTTCTATGTAGAATCTATAGCCTTTCTCTATCAACTATCTAATGCTCAAAAAATTGTGTTTCAGACCTTTGACATGATTCACATCAGGGATATACTTACTCTCCCCCTATTAGGTTAGAATACTGACAATACCTTTCCCAAAACAATAACTTGGACATTGATTCCAAGTGTAACATCAATTTGATCTGAATTATCTAGACTGCAAAACAAATTTAAATTACCAGTCATGTGATTGTTGTAGCCTAAATCTAAGTACCATATGTCATTTGGAATTTCTTGAACAACATTGCATTCAATTGGATATGTAGATTCCATTAACATTGCACTTGTCGAATTGTTGGTGTTGATCAACTGATTTGGGATTTTCCTTCCTTGGTCATATTGTTTCTTCCTACATTAATATGCATAATGACCAAATTTCTTACAATAATGACATTGTATTTTTTATTTATCAAACCTATGACGAGTTGGGTGACTTGGATTCTGATACTCTCCTCTACCAACAACATTTGCAAGACTTCTTCCTTGTCTTCCTCTGGAAGAACTTCTTCCTTTGCCTCTGGATTTGTTTCTAACCCTGCTTCTACCATGACTTATGGATGAATGTGCTGCAAATGCACCTTCTAATGTTGTTTGTGTTCTGTTGAGCCTATATTCATGATTTATGAGTGAAGCTTGTGGCTCATCAATGGTAAACATCGACATGTTTGTGTGTTCTTCCAAGGTCACAACCAAGTGTTGAAATCTTGGGGGAAGAATTCTGAGAATTTTTTCAACCATCGTTTGGTCTATGATGGTTTATCCATGAGATTTAAGTTGATTTATCAATCCAACAAGTCTAGTGTAGAATGTGTCTATGGTCTCTGAATATTTCATTGACAGAGATTCAAAATATCTTCTCAGAATCTGCAAATTGGATTTCCTTACCTTATCCAAACCTTGATAGGAGGTGTCCAATGTATCCCATGCTTTCTTAGTGTTAATTGATATTACTACTATTGGGAGTATGCTTTTATGCATGGCTTGATGTATGTAGAACATATCCTTTCCATCTTTCTTCCTCTTTTCCCTCAAGACATCTTTCTCAATTTGTGTGATATTGTTATATGTTGTGATATCTGTTGGTTTTGCATAACCATGCTCAAATATCTATGAGACATCTTGACCTACGAAGAAATACTTCATTGTTAGACACTAATAATCATAATTATTTCTTGTAAAAATTGTAGTTTGCAATGAAGCAGAAGTTGAAGCCATTTTTTATTTTTTATTTTCGTTAGAAAAATTATTTTCCACTTTTAAGAAATGATTTCTTTCCTAAACCTTGATCTGATATTAGTTAGCCAAAATCGAGCCGAATAAACTTGAGTTTACTACTCAGTTATTAAAAAATTCATGCCGACCTCTTTTTCTTTTTTAACTTGTCAGGTGAAACTGACTAGACAAGTATACCAAATTTGGTCAGCCTTTTAGACCTGACGATTTTTCCTTCGACCACTTGTCATGTTTTACTTTGACCACTTGTCAGTTTCAATAATCAACAAATTGTCGGTTTTACCTCTTCAGCAACTTGTCAGTTTTACTCGACCGTTTTACTTGGACTCACTTGCTTTGGTTTGGTTTTAGTTTGAATTTACACAATATGTTTCTTAGTCTAAAAGACTTAAGAATTTACAAAAAAAATTCACCTGTGAGTAAGATGAAGTAAAAATTGACACAATAACAATTCAACAGAACTATAAAAACATATGACCAAATATTTAGGAATACTTGTGTCGACCACTTTGCCGTAAAACCAAGAACTTTCACTTAGTGAGAAATTTATGGATTCTTGTTCTTTCACTCAACTGTAATTGTAAACAACATTTACACAAGTAACTCTAGAAGGAATGTGCGGGAAAATAAACATGCATTCAGCCATAAACTATTTCATATATATATATATATATATATAAATGGTATGGAAAAAAAAAGGTAATACAAACTTGTCGGCTCAACGAGTGATCCTTTAATAGAGCTTCTGCTCTTTGACAGAATGACACACACAAAAGCTTGAGCTTCAAATTCACTCTTTGCTTAGATTTCTCTCTTTCTCTCTTTTTCTCATCTAGATTTCTTCTGTCTAACTTGATTTACAATCTTCTTCTACTATTTATAGGAAACCTAAAAATTGCTTCTACAAGAATCTACAGACTTGCCATTAATGGTTGTAATAACTATCTACCAACAAACTTAGCTTCATAAATTAATTCGACTCGTTTAGATTGTCAAATCATGGACTCTTCCATCTTGTCATACTAACCAACAAGATCTGAATTGATATGGACTCTAACAGATTCAGCCAAGATCAGATACAGACCTACGAGTAATTAATATTTCCAACAAGAAGTGACATGTGACTTTATTTCTAAAACATTATTTTTACAGATAACCAGAAACCAATGACTGAAAGAATATGAAAATGAGTGATTTCCATCCACAAGATGAAAACATTGACAACAACAGAGTAAATGTAGCATGGATGTACATGGACTTGGCCTGTAGCATGAATATGTAGGGGGCATCCGACAAATGCCAACTTTTAATTAATCCATGGTGTGGTGTCGATGAGAAGCCTATGTAGCGGTCGGAGAGTGGATTAGCCATGATTCAGACTGAACACGACTGTCTCAAGGGAGGATTTTTAGAATATGCTCTACTAGATATCTCGGTCAAGGTTGGGAGGCCCTCATCACATGCATCAGCACATCCACCCGGGTCATGCTGAGAATACACACGCAAGTTTGTGATGGGAATCCAAGAGAAAAAACATATTGAACACACTATGATGAACAAATTCACATGCAATTTTTCTATTCGAACCATCGCCACTATCGAGACACAACACCTTTCCAGCCATTATTTTCCAAGCCAAGGAGAAACGTGTTGGAATTTTATTGGATAGGTAGATGAGGAATCTTTGGAGACTACCATCTCCATTGTGTAACGTCTAGGGCGTAATTATAGTATATACAAACATACAAGCATTCATATATATAATACTACATATATCTTATATATACTTTTAACAACTATACATATCACACATCATATTAT
>LPNX010288750.1:17887-41059 GCA_001517045.1 Pseudotsuga menziesii
TTGCAGACACCTTCACCAAAGCGCTTGGACGAGAAAAGTTTGAAAGATTTAGAAACATGCTCGGACTTACTAACACCTCTTTGGATTAAGGGGGGGATTGTTGGAATATAATCCATCGGGATTATACGTTATTGTAAATATTAGGAATATGAAGATACTCTCGGATGTGTGATCCCAAGTCACTGTAGATGTATAAATAAAGGCATTCTATGGAGAAATAATAAGAATCGGGAGTTATTCATTTCAACAATCATGACCACCTTCTCTTGTTGCTACTTTTTTCCATCGATCGATGAACAGGATTACGGGAGCTCAACAAAGATTTTGCTGGCGAATTACAGGTTAGGGTTTATTCGGGGTCGCCAATTTTATTTATTCGATTGCGTGACTCACCGTGAAGAATCATCCTCATTTGTCTGTTTAATTCGGTCCCTGTCAGATTACGAGATATAATAACCAGAAATTTAACCATGGGCTTGCTGTACATACCACATCCAATTTGATCTAGCACATCGTCAAATTGAACCAGATGCAATGCGGAAGACTTAACAGGAATGCAATGTGGACGGAGAACGTTTTGCAATGTATCAACAAATTATCCTGCTTTGAAGTTTTCATGGGAAAGGTTAAAAAAAAAAGCCATTCCCGTTAACTAAGATATATATTTGGTTTTTAAGAGATTTAAATTAAAGTGGTAATTAGAAAATATATGCTTTAAAAAATAAAAAGTCAATTTTTTTTACATTAAACGCATATGTTCAGGGAAATAATGTTCACCATGTTCAGGTTCGATAATCTCAGTCTTTGCCAAATCAATGACACCAAATTCTCCATTCAAATTTCAATTCCATTCTACCCACCATGGAACATATATCATATCCACAGCTTCAAACTCTGACGCCGTCCACCAGTGGCTGTCTTCTGTCAACCGGTCCAAGCAAAGGGAAATCCCTCTCATCCTAACCAGTGCAAATTGTTAGCGGATGTGAAGGTTAGCAACGAGAAGAGGCACTCCAAGTAGATACAGTAAATACATATTCATAACTAATAACATCAACAACAACATGAGTAGCATTGGCTTCGGGAGCAGCATGAGCATGATGAAGCCCAAGCAATCTACTGCATCATCTTCCTCAATCAGACAGTTCAGGCAATGATCCATTTCGTCCATTTTCTACTCCCAATTCATGGAGAATAAAACCAGCGAAGCTTCTCCTTCTCTGGTCTCTCTGCTCGATTTTCTAGCTAAAAAATTAGAAATGAGATCTGAAAAAACTCTCCAAGGAAGCATGGACTACAGGCCCTCTACTGCCATTGCTAGTCCTATTCCCAGTGGTTTAAAGGGAAAATCTGATTTTCATCCCAATACTGATATTGCAAGTTTAGTATTCCAACAGTTGAATCCGTTTCCCAAAGAGTCGAAGCAACAACAGGGAGGCCCAAATCCACACACAAATATCGCAAATGACCCAATTAACAAAAGAACTTCACTAAAGAGGAAGAGCTTTACATCCACAGATGATATTCAGATGTCCTCTACCTCTTCCTCCTGGCTTGTTCTTCGTGACGATCCCAAGCCAAAAAGGAAGCTAAGCGTGCAGTAGGGGATGGAAGAAATACCACGTACTATCTTTAATCACTATGTTGATGGGGGTGGTTGGTGGGACACATACATGGTTGGACTTGATAGTGATGAAGTTGGCACTACAAAATATAGGAGGGCATGGGTTCAACTACCATCGGAGGCTTGTAGAAGTTTCCCCATTTTGTTAAAATGCCATGATACCTAAAATCTAATGGTTTTGTTGGTGTTGCGGATTTCCTAGGCCCTAAAGTTCATTTGCGATTGAATCCAGTCCCTAAAGGGACACACCATTGAAATGTATTGCTATATGTAGAACTTGACGTCAGATGCAGTAGCTCTTTTGGCAATATGTAGATTCCATCTAGTTGCCTGTTTATGAGGTCTAATCTTTGCAACGATCCATTCATGGATGCAATATTCACGCTTGCTTATTGAAGGTATAATCTTTACTCTGGTTTATAAAAACTCTCCCATAGACTCCAAACCCGAGACTCGAGAGCATTGACGAAAACGTTAATGGGAGGAGAAGACCAAAACTGATGGTGTTCCTAATATTGTCAAGACCGAAACTGATGATGTTCCTAATCTCATCATGACTGAATATGAAGTGGCATATATCATAGACTGGATAAAACTTTGCCTACTAGTGGATAATACCACATCCAATTTGATCCAACACCTCGTCAAATTGAACCAGATGCCACACGCAAGACTCCGGATGGAGAATGTTTTGCAATGTTATATCCTAGGCTGTAATTAGCTTGGGTCATAATTTTGCTGTCTACCAATCGATTTCACATATACCTTGGTGGGAGGAGACAATACCTATTTTGTCCTGGATCATTGTGTGATGACACCAGTGTAAGATAATTTCTAACATAAAACAATTGAGAAATCTGTAGATATAGGTCTAATAGGCTCAACCTATAACAATAAAATCTGTTGAAATTTCATTGTTGAGGTAATAACTAGCCTACAGGTACATGTCAAATGCTCGCCTTCCAGTGGATAATACCACATCCAATTTGATCCAGCACCTCGTCAAATTGAACCAGATGCCACACACAAGACTCTAGATGGAGAATGTTTTGCAATGTTATATCCTGGGATGTAAAAGAAATTTTAATTGAAAATTTTAACCATAGTGTTGGAGTAGGGTCCCACAGCTACAGAAGAAGCTGCTATTTTGACGGATAGACAGTTTTGGCGGAGATATAAGAGGTAGAGCTACGACACTGTAGCAGGTTTCTAGCTACAGATCAGAGCCGGAAACCATGACGTAGAAGACAGAGAAGTCAAGGAAGATGACGGTACCTGAGTGGCCGAGAAGAGAGAGCTCACCCACTGCATTGAAGGCAGCGGCGGAAGATAGGAGGGTTCAGCTACCCTCATAAAGGAAAAGGAGCAACGAGGCCGAGGTATTGAAGACGAAGGACAGAAAAAGGGAAGCAGTGTCGGTACCTATGGTCAGTGCTGGGAAGCATGGAAGACTGCAGGAAGCTGTGGTGATGGGAAGCGGTGCATAGTACCCATGATCAGCGCCGGGAAGCATGGAAGACCGCAGAGAGCTGTGGTGTGACGGATAGCGGCTACCTCAAAGTACAGATACGTCGACTGTCACTAGTTAGCGTTTGGGTTACTGTTGGGACAGGCCCACAGTGTTGTAATGGTGAGACCTTCGGGCCGCCTATAAAGGGATATATTGTGTATTGTAAAAGGGTTGACTCAGCTGTTAGTTGTTTTGTAGATTATTATATAGTTGTAGAAGCCAAGCTCTGGTTCTGTTATTAGCTGTAGTATATTATTGTAACTAGTAGCTGGCTCATAGAGCATGCATGTAATGATCCGCAGGGATCGACAGAGAGGGAAGAGTATATTGTAAGAGAGACAATATAGAGATAGAGAAGAGATCTAAGAGAGAAGATCTTAAGCTGCATATGCGGTGCAGCAGAACTGTGTTTACCTTCCCCTGAGCTATAATAGAAACACAGTTCTGTGGACGTAACTTCCATCCTAGAGGTGAACCATGTTAAAATCGAGTGTTATGCGATTGGTTCATGTGTTGTGTTTATTTGTTGCATATGTGAGTTATTATATGAGCCTTGCTTACAGTTTACTGTATGTATGCGTTGTTCAGTTCGCAGTAATATAGAAGGATAGACTTAAGTTGAAGTCTTTGGCATGTTGTATGTGGGTTCATTTATGCTTTGCTTGAAACAGTCACTAGTCGCAGTGTTAAACAGCCTGGTATGTTGAGTCTTGCAAGTCGACACGAACAACGCTAAGTGCGCTGAGCCGCGGGAGTAGGATATTGTAGGGAGGCGATACCACACCCGTAGAGGAGCTATGGTGCGCGATACTGTAGGTTAAGGACTTAGCGTTGGGGAGAAAGTTACATGTCGCTTGGTGCGCGACGATGCGATAAGGCTGGAGTCATCGCGAGTCAGTGGAAGTTGCACGCGACGCGGAGAGGGACCGCGCGACAGGAAAAGAGAGATCTCGCGGCTACAAGAGCTGCGAGACGAGGAAATCGCACGACGTGAGCAGAAGGGTCGCGCGATGCGTAGAGAGAGAGAGGCCTCGCGGCTAGCAGAGCTGCGAGTCATAAATAGGATGCCACGGAACCTGGTCCAAGACGCTTGAGTCCTTGGCCAACCCATTAGAATCACTTCGGGTGAGACTTCAGGCCGCTTCGCGGTCTGTCGCCGAAAGGGCCAGTAAGCTAGGGGTGTTGTTGGTTAAATACAGTAAACCCGTGTCTGCCCATGATACCCAATAAATGGTTCCGTTGCCAGCTTTGAACAAACAGAGCACTGATGTTCTGGTGGCGCCCTACGATAGACAAACTCAACGAGTGGGTTTGGTCTAACCAGAAAGAGTTTGTTGAACGAGAGAACAAGAGTCCTAAGCTGAGTATAGAGGCCTAGTTACAAAAACATATCATTACAAACCTGCATGCGATATTTTTTGCGACCTTTGGGAACGAGCTTTATGACTGGTTATCAAAGTTAACTGATACAAGCATATTCAAAAAGAAAAGAGACATTTTCTGGACACCGGAGCTAATTCAGACTGTGAAGAACCTGGATAATCCTATCACGAGGGCAGTAGACTTCTGGCTTGCGAGTGTGCTAGAAGGCTTCGTCACAGAGTTTGCAGTTGACCAAAGGAAAAGCTTCAGCGAGGCTGAGTGCTACTCTTCAAAGGATATCATGGTAAGTACCTAAGATCTTTAAACTTGTCCATTAAGATGCTATTACATGAAAAAGGAACAATGGATCTAGTTTCAGATGAATAAGTAGAAATAGTAATGTCACAAGAGTTTGAAAGTGATTTTGATGACATTGGACGAACACGTAGTGGAAAGAAGTATAAAGTAGATTTTAGATCTCCCATCTTTGAAGACAGTTCAGATAATACCAGACAGTAGAGTCATAGTACCATATAAGGAACAGAGGGGGGTATCCCTTACCAACCTTACACCCCACAGAAACAAATCGGGACTCAGAACAATCCCGTAGGAACTCCATCCAGTAGCTCACAGACAGTACCTACCATCGCTACATCTCCTCCACCTACACCGCTGAGTGGTAGCAACACAGTAAATCAACATCCACCACGTAGAAATAGAATGGGGGATGATATGAAGCTACCTATATTTAAGGGAACAGGGGAAGAAGACCCAGAGCAGCATTGGTTTCTATGTGAATCCATGTGGACCATTAAAGCAATCAACGACGATAACATTAAACTTGTACAGTTGGTCACCATACTAAGAGACCGAGCCTTAACATGGTATATAAAGTATACCATAGTACCCAGGACACTTGTCTAGGTCAAGACAGCCATGATTAAAGAGTTTAAGAAACCTAAGTCTGAGTCACAGTGCATTACAGAACTCAAAGACATCAAGTAGTTACCTACAGAGTCGGTGTGGGACTTTGATCAGAAATTCAAAGCCCTTATCGACCAAGTCAGTTTTGAGTTCGTGCCGGAGCAACATAAGGAATGGTTTATTGTAGCGCTGCTCCCTCACATTAGACTGCCGTTAATGCAGCAAAAACTCCAGACGTAGGATGACGCATTGGAGATGGCGATGAAACTAAAGGCTTCACCTATAGCTGAGAGCAGTACAGGCATGGCAACTTTACAAAACCAGTTGGCTAATCTCACATTATAGTTGCATGAGCTTAAGAAAGGGAAAGAGGTTGCGCAAGACATATGGTGCGTAAAATGTAAAGCACAAGGCCATAGTAAAGACAATTGTCCGGTCTTTGTAGAATATATAGCGACAGGGGCTCCAAACCCCTTACCACAGACCCACGGGCCGTGGTGTGAAATATGCAAAACACGAGGACATCTACCTCACCAGTTCCCTCTACTTCAGAAGTACGTGCAGACACCTAAGAACTTATACTGCGTCTTCTGCAAGTCTGTAGGCCATGATGAGCACGATTACAGAGCCTATGATCTCGAGGTTGGAGCAAAGCAAGACTTGTACAGAGTCCAGTCAGAGACACAGGGTCCAGCAGCAGGACCACAGCATGATCCGGCTTATGGTAGCCGAGGAGGAGGATTTAGAGGACGAGGTCGTGGAGGAGGATTTGTACGAGGAGAAGGCTTCGGCAGAGGAGAAGGTTTTGGCCATGGTCGCGGACTAGTTACTTGTTACAACTATGGAGTTGTAGGACACTATGCTAGGGACTGTCAGAGCCCCACTACCACTTGTAACTACTGCAAATATTACGATTATACTATAGAGGAGTGTCCTACCTTGATAGCTAAGATCAGAGAACCAAAGCCATCAGTACATCAGAACATCCAGCTTATTGCTGCTGAGTAGGAAGAGCCAGAACCAAGAGTCAATATTGTGACTCACAGCAGTGTTTCTACCAGTAGGACATCGCAGGAGACGAAAAAGAACACAGGTCAGGAGTGGGTACGCAGAGCTCCTAATAAAGCAACACCACTCGACCTGCAGAAGAACAAACAGACATTTCAGGAAGCTAAGGCTTTCTTTGATGACCCTACGCAATCAGGATCACAGGTATCGCCGTCTAGGGGCGTACCGCAGCAAGCACCTTGTGGCGATAGCCTTGTACAGACATCGCAGGCCACCACATCGGGAAGACGTGATGAGGATGAGATGACAGGAAGTGTACATTCCTTCCTGCGGAGTTGTCTAAAACTTGTAAGAAATGAGCAAGCTATTACAGAACTTTAGCGCATTATAGATCAGTCTCAACCATCCTCTTCCGTGAGCAGTACACATCATGCTGTTCATAATATTACGAGACATACAAGAACAGGAAGAGAGATGCGACTCACAGCGCAGGTTGGAGAATTTGAAATGGATGAGGTGATCCTAGATCTAGGATCAGACGTCAATTTTCTGACTAAGCAGACATGGGAATAGATGGGTAGCCCTAAGTTAGTCAGATCGCCTATCCATCTAAGATTAGCTAATCAGCAACATGTATCACCTCTGGGTCGGTTACCACAGGTTCCAGTTGACATTGATGGAGTTCGCAGCTTCGCGGAATTTGAAGTTATAGAAATCATTGGCGATAGTAGACCCTATCCAGCATTGCTAGGCATTGATTGGGTGATCGGTAACATGGCTGTTATCGACCTAAAGAGAAGACAAATGACCTTTGAGGACGTGCAAATCCGGGTCATCGCACCGTTGGATCCTTTTCAGGGTCCTAGATATATTGAACCTATCCGAGCAGAGGAGGAGGCACGTAACATGGAGAGTCTCTATCAGATGACCATGAACCAGAGCAACTACATCAATCCAACCGCATAAGGGAATATTAGTTGGCAATGCGATAGCTCATGCGCATCAGATTCAGATGTTGGTCTAGAGAACTGGCAGAACAGACTTCACGAAGTCTCAGTGCGCAGATGCGCGTACTTGACTAAGTCACTGCGATGGATTGGCACAGAGATCAATGAGATTCCATCCTTTCATGGTCTAACAGATCTCTAGTACTTTCTCAAACAGTTTGAACAACAGATCCCTCACGAGCAGAGGATCGCAGCTATGGACCTTGTAGTATGAGCCACACCTACAAGATGGTGGTATGCACATAAAGAGAACATCACATCATGGGATGATATTAAGAGATTCATGGCGATCAGATTTTCTGTTGACGGAGAGTATGTCCAACAGAAATACACAGGAGAGAGTGACCCCAGATCACACATTCAGACATGTGAGCAGAATTGGTCAGACATTCCCGAGGATGAATGGGTTCACCGATTCATTCATACTTTGGATATAGTTCCAAGGAACTGGTATATAGAGACTGAACTGCGCAAGGGAACAACTACATGGCCACTTATGATAGATAGCTTTTTACTCACCTTCGCTTTTGAATCTGAGTATCCAAGTGTTGATCAGGCCCTACAAGTAATAAAGAGTAAGATATTTGAGGATTGTACCATATCGGTGTCAGCTCAACTTGAGTGGGATATCCAGCTAAAAGAGGCGTTAGAGTGTTATAATTTTGCATCAGAACCAGAGGAGGAGGATGAGGATCCTCGCGACACCAACATTCCAGAGTCAGAAGGCACTCGCAATGTTGAGGGACCATAGTTAGAAATTCCAGCAATCACAGAGCCCATCAAGATTAAAAAGATCAATATTGGCACAGACACAGAACCTAAGTTTGCCTCTATTGGAGACTATTGGAACGATGAAACAGTCGGACAGATTGCAGACTTGTTACATGACTATCAGGACCTATTTCCCACCAAGTTCACAGAGATGAAGGGAATAGTTGGAGACCTGGGAGTCATGAGGATACCATTGAAGGAGGATGCTAGACCAGTAAAACAGCGTCCATATAGATTAAATCCGTGCTACAAAGAAAAAGTAAAGGATGAGATCGATAAGATGCTAGCAGCAGGCATCATTGAGCCTATAGAAGAAAGCGAATGGGTTAGCCCCATGGTTGTACAAGAGAAGAAAACCAAAGGAGACATCAGGATCTGTGTCGATCTGCACAAGCTCAACGATGCATCGCTCCACGATCCATTTCCAACACCGTTCACTAATGAGGTATTAGACAACGTGGGAGGACAGGAGGTCTACTCCTTCACTGATGGATTTTCAGGCTACCATCAGATCAGAATACATCTAGAAGACCGATCCAAGACCACCTTTGCAATAGAATGGGGCTCGTTCCAGTATACGGTAATGCCCTTTGGTCTTAAGAATGCACCAGCTATATTTTCTAGAGTAGTAGTTGCTGTATTTAAAGAATACATCCATAAAGTCCTAGAAGTATATTTTGATGATTGGACTGTATTTGGATTAATTGACAAGCACATAGGAGATCTAAGACTGATGTTAGAGAAATGTAGGCAGTACCAGATTTCTCTAAACTTGAAGAAATGTATATTTTGTGTGCCATTTGGTATTTTGTTGGGTCGCATTGTTTACAGACAAGGCTTGATGGTAGATCCCACAAAGATTGCCATCATTGTAAATATTCCAGCACCCAACTCAGTCAAGCAACTGAGGACAGTACTTGGTCATACCGGGTATTACAGAAAGTTCATCAAGGGCTACGCAAAGATTACAACACCAATGGAGAAACTGCTAAAGAAAGATGTAAAACTCCTATGGAATGAGGAATGTCAGCAGAGTCTAGACACGCTTAAAGAAAAGATGGTTATAGCACCCATCCTAGTATTTCCAGACTGGACTAAGCCATTTCATGTACATGTGGATGCATCTGGAATTACACTAGGGGTTGTCTTAACGCAACCAGGAGAAGGGGATATTGATCATCCTATCGCATACTCCAGTAGAAAGCTATCGACGGCAGAAAAGAACTACACCACGACAGAAAGAGAAGGCCTAGATATGGTGTATGCGCTGCAGAAGTTTAGGCACTACCTATTGGGTGCCTCGTTCAAGATGTTTACTGACCATTCCGCATTGAAGTATCTGGTCAATAAGCCAGTGTTAGGGGGGATAATCTACAGATGGTTACTCCTCTTTCAGGAGTATGATTTTGAAATCATTGTTAAACCAGGAAGATTGAATGCCGGACCTGATCATCTGTCACGGATAGACTCAGGAGAAGAGCCAAGTAACCTAGAGGACAATTTGCTAGATGCGCAGTTGTTTTCTATCCAGATCGCAGACGATTACTATGCTGATATTATTCACTTTCTCACTATAGGATTAGCGCCTGATGAGTTCACTAAGCAGCAAAAGAAGTAGTTGGTTGTTAAAGCAAAAGATTTCACCCTGATCGCATGACACCTATACAAGTTAGGACCGGATGAAGTTTTGCGCAGATGTGTGATGCCACATGAAAAAGACACTATTATCAGAGAGGCACATTCAGGAACCGCAGGAGGTCATTTCGCAGGAAAGCCGACTGCACAGAAGATCCTAGAGGCAGGATTATGGTGACCTACATTGCATAAGGACACCAAGGACTTTTGCAGATGCTGCGATATCTGCCAGAGGGTAGGAAAACCCTCATGACGCAATGAAATGCCGCTACGACCGCAAGTTACGCTGTGCACATTCGACAAGTGGGCTATAGACTTTGTGGGTCCTATCAACCCACCAGGAAAGCGCACTGGCGCGAGATATATTATCACTGGAACAGAGTACCTCACCATATGGGTAGAGGCCAAAGCAGTAAGAAATTGTGATGCTGCTACAGCCGCACAGTTCCTTTTTGAGAACATCATCAATAGATTTGGCTGCCCCGTAATTTTGATGAGCGATCAAGGCACACATTTCTTGAACCGCACCATTGAGGCCTTGACAGAAGAATTCCAGATTCAACACCATAAGAGCACTCCCTACCACCCACAGGCTAACGGTATGGTGGAGGCCTTTAATAAGATTTTAGAAAACACTCTTACTAAGATCTACAACAGCCAAAGAAATGATTGGGACCTCAGAGTTAACATTGTATTATGGATGTATAGGACCACATGCAAGAAACTTACAGGACATACACCTTTCAGCTTGGTGTATGGACAGGAGGCTGTTATGTCTATGGAGTATATTCTTCACAGTTTAAGAATTTCTCAGATCACTGGGATGACTGATACAAACATAGTGGAGGAAAGGCTAGCACAGCTGCTTGCCTTAGAGGAAGACAGATTCATCGCCGGATTCCATCAGAAAGTGCAAAAGGCACGAGAAAAAGCTTGGCATGACAGACACATTAAGAGTAAGACTTTCCAGATTGGAGACCTAGTACTCCTCTATGACAGTAAATTCATTAAATTTCCAGGGAAGTTTAAGACACATTGGCTGGGGCCATATCAGATACAACAAGTTACAGAGGGAGGTGCCGTTCAGCTCAGCCAGCTGAATGGGGAGCTTCTTCCCACATTGATTAATGGCAGTAGGCTTAAGCTCTATAGTGATAGCCACCCCACCTCTTAGCCCTACCTTAGCCAGTTTATGGTGGTGCAGATGTCCAGTGTAGTTGAAAGGAGGCATCGCACCGGGAACTAGTCTACACTGGTAGGTATTATAAGTATGAGGAATCACATAAGGACGGTTCATTTTGCGCAAGTCATCAGTGGCTTGGCAGGAAAAAGAAAAAAAAAACGCTTGTTTGTTTACGCAGGTGATGCGGTGTTGCAGCGCAGCGATGCGGTGTTGCAGCGCAGCAATGCGATGTTTCCCCGTGCCACGTATCCAGTTTTGCAACCGACAGAGGGCCAATCAAGTCACCTTCTAACAGGAAGTTAATGAGGAAATGACCGGTATACCTTACCGTAGATTTGGCAGTAGAATAATTAAGTTTCCAAATTTGGCAAATCTTTGACGAGACCAGCGCCTGTACACACACGCTTCGAGGGAAATGTGATCAGATTTCAGCATTTATTGAGGATCGGATGACGGGTGTGGTCTCGTCCATGTAATCATTACGATCGACGGGTTCAGTCAAGATGACCGTTGCGTCCGGGATTGTTGCCTTCGGCATAAAAGCAGAAATTGTTCATTCGAGAGGGTTACACTTGCAAAAACTCGAGAGCTGTAGAGTAAGATGTTAAGAGTTCCCTGTGAAGAGTTCACCTCATTACAGAGTGCTGTGATTCCCAGAGCTCGAAGCCATTGCACACCTAGGATATTCCACCAAGTAAGTTCTGCCCGAGGAGGAACCTTTAGAAGACATGCCGAGACATTTCGACCCTGGTGGCCGTAGGTCTGCTAGGACGATGCCGCCCAGGGTTGTGAAATTAGGTACATCACAGGTCAGACAGCTGCTAAGGATGAAGAGTCAAGCACAGGATGTAGAAGATGTCATCAAAATCTCTGCTGGAGAGAAGAAGAAAGACGAGCCGATCACTGAAGATAAGAAAGCAGAGCAGAAGAATGATGAGAATAAATCTCCCGCAAGGAAGAAAGTAAAAATGAAGAAAAGATGGCAACGGGAGAAGGAAGCCGACCTATCTGATCAGCTAAGAGAAGAACAAGAAATTGTTGAGGCAAAGAAATGAAAATTTGGCGATCAGAGGCAGCATGAATACCTGGAGCGACTTGCTAAGAAGGAAAATGGAAGAGGACAACAAACCCAGCAAATGGTAGAATTCCAGCATGCAGACAAAGGCTTGTTCTTGGAATGGAATTCATGGTTTGCATCTCTTTCATATAGAGGGCTCCAGGCCGAACGGCATGTTTTGAGAAGCCTGGAAGATACAGATTTATATCTTCCTTATAGCACGAGCTCTAACCCAGATAGAGAGGAGTTCTCGTGATACCAAGGATTTGAATCATTATGGTAGGCATAGCGACAGCAGGTCTTGTAGTGGCAAGACTGTGAGCATAACAATAAGGAAAGCTAAGAGAGACCTATGAACTAAGTTAACAGAAGACGCCAGTATTAGTCAAGCTTTGCTTGACTCGACACGAGAGCGTGTCGAAGTGATGCAGAAGGAAATCGCAGCACTTCGCAACAAGTTGCAATGGACTTCGCAGGAAGGCAAGGAGAAGCTACAGCAGGAGAAGCCCGATGGTAGTGTCTTGGGGGCAAGCCACAAGTAAGTGTTAGGGGACTGTTGGAGTAGGGTCCCGCAGCTACAAAAGAAGCTGCTATTTTGATGGATAGATAGTTTTGGCGAAGATATAAGAGGCAGAGCTACGACACTGTAGCAGGTTTCTAGCTATAGATCAGAGCAGAAAACCATGACGTAGAAGACAAAGAAGTCAAGGAAGATGACGGTACCTGAGCGGCCGAGAAGAGAGAGCTCACCCACTGCATTGAAGGCAGCGGCGAAAGATAGGAGGGTTCAACTACCCTCATAAAGGAAAAGGAGCAACGAGGCCGAGGTATTGAAGACGAAGGACAGAAAAAGGGAAGTAGCGCCGGTACCCATGGTCAGTGCTGGGAAGCATGGAAGACTGCAGGAAGTTGTGGTGATGGGAAGCGGTGCATAGTACCAATGATCAGCACCGGGAAGCATGGAAGACCGCAGAGAGCTGTGGTGTGACGGATAGCGGCTACCTCAAAGTACAGATACGTCGACTGTCACTAGTTAGGGTTTGGGTTACTGTTGGGATAGGCCCACAGTGTTGTAATGGCGAGACCTTCGGGCCACCTATAAAGGGATATATTGTGTATTGTAAAAGGGTTGACTCAGCTGTTAGTTGTTTTGTAGATTATTAGATAGTTGTAGAAGCCAAGCTCTGGTTCTGTTATTAGTTGTAGTATCTTATTGTAACCAGTAGCTGGCTCATAGAGCATGCATGTAACGATCCGCAGGGATCGACAGAGAGGGAAGAGTATATTGTAAGAGAGACAATATAGAGATAGAGAAGAGATCTAAGAGAGAAGATCTTAAGCTGCATATGCGGTGCAGCAGAACTGTGTTTACCTTCCCTTGAGCTATAATAGAAAGACAGTTCTGTGGACGTAACTTCCATCCTGGAGGTGAACCACGTTAAAATCGAGTGTTATGCGATTGGTTCATGTGTTGTGTTTATCTGTTGCATATGTCAGTTATTATATGAGCCTTGCTTATAGTTTACTGTATGTATGCGTTGTTCAGTTCGCAGTAATATAGAAGGATAGACTTAAGTTGAAGTCTTTGGCATGTTGTATGTGGGTTCATTTATGTTTTGCTTGAAACAGTCACTATTCGCAGTGTTAAACAGCCTGGTATGTTGAGTCTTGCAAGTTGACACAAACAATGCTAAGTGCGCTGAGCCGCGGGAGTAGGATATCGCAGGGAGGCGATACCGCACCGGCAGAGGAGCTGCGGTGCGCGATACCGTAGGTTAAGGACTTAGCATTGGGGAGAAAGTTATGTGTCGCCTGGTGCGCGGCGATGCGATAAGGATGGAGTCATCGTGAGTCAGTGGAAGTTGCATGTGATGTGGAGAGGGACCGCGTGACAGGAAAAGAGAGATCTCGTGGCTAGAAGAGCTGCGAGACGAGGAAATCACGCGACGCGAGCAAAAGGGTCGCACGACGCACAGAGAGAGAGAGGCCTTGCGGCTAGCAGAGCTGCGAGTCGCAAATAGGATGCCACAGAACCTGGTCCAAGACGCTTGAGTCCTTGACCAACCCATTAGAATCACTTTGGGTGAGACTTCAGGCCGCTTCGCGGTCTGTCGTCGAAAGGGCCAGTGAGCTAGGGGTGTTGTTGGTTAAATACAGTAAACCCGGGTCTTCCCATGATAGCCAACACATAGGCGTGCTTCCTGCAATAGCATGCATTTTATCTCCTGTTCTTTTTCTTCTTCCTGCAATTCCTACTAGTATAGAGGCCAAAATATGAAGAAGCTAAGCGGACAGACAAAATAAAGCCTGAGTGTTTTCAGAACATAGTTCAATTGGACACGCCATGGTACAAAATAAAGCCTGAGCGTTTTAACTCCATGCCGCTTTCTTCGGTATTTGCTGGATCACAGGATATACTAACCGAGAATTTTAACCATGGAAAATTTAACTTGCCTATCACCATGCGACATGTGTCGGAATGTGATTAACCAGGTAGACGAGGAATCTTTGAGATTGCATCTCCATAGGAAAAATGCCAATAAAAAAAAATATGGAGGACTTGTTCCCAAGAATCCACCTCTAATTTCCAAGGTATATAATATATTTTTGGCTTTTGAAAAAACAATTAGCTTGGATCATAATTTTGCTGTCTACCAACCGATTTCACATATACCTTGGTGGGAGCAAACAATACCTACTTTGTCCTGGATCGTTGTGTGATGACATCATTGTAAGATAATTTCTAATGCAAAACAGTTGAGAAATCTGTAGATATAGGTCTAACATGCTCAACCTATAACACTAAAATCTGTTGAAATTTCACTGTTGAGGTAACAACCAACCTACAAGTACAGGTAAAATTCTCTGCTGGCCACATCTTCTCCTGCTACTACTTTTTTCCATCGATCGATGAACAGGGTTACAGGAGCTTAGCAAATATTTCGCTGGCGAATTACAGGTCAGGGTTTATTCAGGGCCGCCAATTTTTGCTACATTTCTTCGATTGCGTGACTCACTGTGAAGAATCATCCTCATTTGTCTATTTAATTCGGTTCCTGCCAGATTACGGGATATAATAACTAGAAATTTTAACCATGGGCTTGATGTACATACCACATCTAATTTGATCCAACACCTCGTCAAATTGAACCAGATGCAATGTGCAAACTCTGGATGGAGAACGTTTTGCAATGGATCAACAAATTATCTTGCTTTGAAGTTTTCATGGGAAAAGTTTAAAAAAATAAAAAATGCCATTCCGGTTAACTAAGATATATATTTGGTTTTTAAGAGATTTAAATTAAAGTGGTACTTAGAAAATATATGCTTTGAAAAAATAAAAAGTCAAAAAAATTTACATTAAACGCATATGTTCGCTAGGTTTAGGTTCGATAATTGTTGGTTGTGGAGCCTAATCTTCCAGATCCAGAGATATTATTCAGTTGTGATTGTAACCTAGGATTATTGTACACTCGTTCCCCCTGCCTTGGGGTTTAGGGGCGGAGCCCCCGAAATTTTTTTCTGGGATGTGTGTTAGCCAACAGTATTGCGGACCCATGGTATTGGGTTAACCCTAGAATTTTCCCATTGTATTTCCCCTATAAAAGAAAGCATTGTAAATCGACTGTGTATGGTATTGTATTGTATTGGAAGAGAGAATGTGAGAGCGTGAAGAGGAAATGCAGCGGTTTTGCTACAGGGTGTATCCCTTTATCTTTCTGGACTGTAATAAAAGGACTGGCAAATTTCTTTGTGGACGTATCCCATCGTTTGGGTGAACCACGTTATATCTATGTCCCTCTGTAATGTTTTAATGTGTTTTGCATCTTGTTTATAAATTTAACTGTATATCTGTTATTGCTTTGTGGTCCTATTTTCTAACAGATAATCTTAGTCTTTTCCAAATCAATGACACCAAATTCTCCATTCAAATTTCAATTCCATCGTACACAGCATGGAACATATATCATATCCACAGCTTCAAACTTTGACGCCATCCACCAGTCGTTGGCTTCTACCAACCGGTCCAAGCAAAGGAAATCCCTCTCATCCCAACTAGTGCAAATTGTTAGTCGATGTGAAGGTTAATAATGAGCAGAGGCACTCCGAGTAGATACAGTAAATACATATTCATAACTAATAACATCAATAGCAGCATGAGTAGCATTGGCTTTGGGAGCAGCATGAGCATGATGAAGCCCAAGCAATCTGCTGCATCATCTTCCTTAATCAGACAGTTCGGGCAGTGATCCATTTCGTCCATTTTCTACTCCCAAGTTGTCGAGAATAAAACCAGCAAAGCTTCGCCTTCTTCGGTCTCTTTGCTCGATTTTCTAGATAAAAAATTAGAAAAGAGGTCTGAAAAAACTCTCCAAGGAAGCACGGATTACAGGCCCTCTACTTCCATTGCTAGTCCTATTCCCAGGTTTTTAAAGGGGAAATCTGATTTTCATCCCAATATTAATATTGCAAGTTCAGTATTCCAGCAGTTGAAGCCTTTTCCCAAAGAGCCGAAGCAACAACAAGGAGGCCCAAATCCACACACGAATATTGCAAATGACCCAATTAACAGAAGAACTTCACTAAAGAGGAAGAGCTTTGCATCCACAGATGATATTCAGATGTCCTCTACCTCTTCCTTCTGGCTTGTTCTTGGTGATGATCCCAAGCCAAAAAGGAAGCTAAACGTGCAAAAGGGGATGGAAGGAATACCACGTACTATCTTCAATCGCTATGCTGATGGGGGTGGTTGGTGGGACACAGAGATGGTTGGACTTGATAGTGATGAAGTTGGCACTATGAAATATGAGAGGGCATGGGTTCAACTACCATCGAAGGCTTATAGAAGTTTCTCCATTTTGTTAAAATGCCATGATACCTAAAATCTAATGGGTTTGTCAGTATTGCAGATTGTTTAGGCCCTAAAGTGCATTTGCAATTGAATCGAGTCCCTAAAGGGACACACCATTGAAATGTAATGCTATATGTAGAACTTGACGTCAGATGCAGTAGCTGTTATTGGCAATATGTAGATTCCATCTAGTTACGTGTTTATGAGGTCTAATCTTTGCAAGGATCCATTCATGGATGCAATCTTCACGCATTCTTATTGAAGGTATAATCTTTACTCTGGTTTATAAAAACTCTCTCATAGACTCCAAACTCGAGACTTGAGAGCATTGATGAAAACGTTAATGGGATGAGAAGACCAAAACTGATGGTGTTCCCAATCTCGTCAAGACCAAAACTGATGATGTCCCCAATCTTGTCATGACTGAATATCAAGCGGCATATATCATAGACTGGATAAAACTTTGCCTGCCAGTGGATAATACCACATCCAATTTGATCCAACACCTCGTCAAATTGAACTAGATGCCACACGCTAGACTCTGGATGGAGAACATTTTACAATGTTATATCTTGGGTTGTAAAAGAAATTTTAACCAAAAATTTTAACCATGGGCGTGCTTCCTGCAATAGCCTACATTTTATCTCCTATTCTTTTTCTTCTTCCTGCAATTCCTACCAGTTTAGAGGCCAAAATCTGAAGAAGCTAAGCGGATAGACAGTATAAAGCCTGAGTGTTTTCAGAACATAGTTCAACTAGACATGCCATGGTATAAAATAAAGCTCGAGCGTTTTAACTCCATGCCTCTTTATTCAGTATTTGTTGGATCATGGGATATACTAACCGAGAATTTTGACCATGGAAAATTTAACTCGCCAATCACCATGCAACACGTGTCATAATGTGATTGCCCAAGGAGACGAAGAATCTTTGAGACTCCGTCTCCATAGGAAAAACGCCTTCGACGTAAATATTGTATGTTTTGAATGTAATTTAAAAAAAATAGTTAAACATAAATCTTATTTATTTTTTTGTTCACATTTTATTTCATCATGTTATATAATATGATTCAATGATATTTAATATGATTCAATGATATTTTAATTTAAAAGATTACTTTTTAAATCTAAATTGGACATAAATATTATTTTTTAATTTTTAATAATTCTAAGATATTGTATGTTTGAATGAAATTTTAAAGATACATTAAATAATATTAATATACTATTTTATTAGTTGTGAAACAATAAATCTGCTAACTGTTGTGCTTCCACCGCTGCGAATTTAAACTCCTAATCAAGGACAGATGCTTCCTTCCTCCCTACGAACCTATGGATTGGACCTATTCATTTTCCTTTTTGAAGATTTTGTTGGTTTAATTTATTGTAGAGACAATAGATGGATGTCATTTCAGTTTGTAAGTATTTGCCGTGAGATAGATTAATAGTAGGGTTTTTTTTGGAGAATTAGCACAAATTATTGCTTAAAAATTGATAAAAATTGAGATTTCGATTTTGAATCAAGAACCACCATTAAAAACCAATTGTTGAAGAGGAGATTTGTTGATGCTACATTGGATGTATGGAGCAATCGACATAGACTGTTGTACCGTTGATATCTAGTCCCTCTTCTTGCATGCAAGTGAATATTTTTTGTTGAATTTTGGCACATGAATCTATGCAACGTTAGACTCTCCAGTCAATTCGTTATGGTTGTGGTTGAAGCTATCTAATATTCAAATTTCAAACCACTTAAATTAATTTGGTTTCGTTGGCGTGGGATTAATGGAATCCCATTTATAATTTGTTGCATCCTTGTTTATTTCCAATGTTTGAGAAGCTTAGTGGTTTTCTTTTATATATTTGAGAGACAAATTTTATGCTTATAGAAGAGGCGTTATATTTACAATGTTGGTTATATATTTTGGATTTTTATGTGAAAGCTAAATTTTAAAGTATTTAAATAGGGTTTTTAATGTATAAATGAATTTAGTATTCTTTGTTGCTAAGTTGTTGTGGTGATTGTTTTCAGAAACTATACATACTCAGAATTATGTTTGAAAATTCAAAGTATAATTTTTGAATTTAGTATTTTTATATGTTTTATAAACGTCAACATTATGTAAGTTTAACAACTATCATATACTTTTTCAAGAATTAATTTAAAATTTCTACCATATTATATTAAAAATAAATTGGAAAAAGGTTTGAAAAAAATTAAAAACATTAAAGATATAAACTACTATATTTATAATAACCAAATCAACATAATTCTAAAAATTAAGTATGAAAGCCATACATATAGTTGTGCAAGCTGTAATTGTATGTAAATGATTTATCTGCATAATTAATAGCTTACTTTTATAAATAATATTTTTTAGTTTATTTTTATAGATATAGTTTTACATATAAATTTTAATAAAAATTAAATAGTTTAGTGTTTTATTATGAATTTTAAAATAAATAGTTTAGTTTTTAAATTAAATAATATACTTTGATATGTGATATTTTAATTTAATTTGATTTATGGTTTATTTTTAATTTAAGAGATAATGATATATAAATATATTTAAAAAGTTTGGTGGATTAGTTTAATTGGTTGAGTGTTCTAAATTGTGAGACAAAGTCTCACGGTCAAATTCTTGGGACTTCATTTGATATGCCCATCAAAGTGAGCTCTAACAAAAACCACATCAAACATGTATTTAATTATTTAATTTTAAATTATTTATTTTGTATATCTTTGTGTAATCAAAATAAAATTTAAGATTTTTTTGAATTTTTCCATTATTTTCTTTTATCATGTTTTATTTGTTTAATGTCTATAACCATCATCACAAAATAAGAATTGAGAATTGAATTTGTGAATTTATATTTTTCTTTTTTCCAAATATCTTTTCATTTAAAATTTAAGATTTTCTCAAGTATTCTATTATTATTTTATATATAAGGTTCCTTGGTTTAGTGTTTACATAAAATAAGAATTGAATGTGTGGTCTTGTATTTTTCTCTTTTAAATATTCTACTATTTGTATGGTGTTTTCTCATTTAAAAATTAAGATTTTCTCAAGTATTATATTTCTTTTTTAATATAAGATTCCCCTAGTTTAGTATTTACATCAAATAAGAATTGAATTTGTGGTCTTATATTTTTTCTCTTTTGAATATTCTATTATTTATATGGTGTTTGACTTAATTTTTTATATATATTTTTTTGTATAAGTTTGTATTTTTTTCCTAATGATATACAAGTTTTGTAATGTTGTTTAATGTTTATAACCATCATTATCATAAAATAAGAATTGTATTTGTAAATTTATATTTTTCTTTTTGCGAATATCTTCTTATTTAAAATTTAAGATTTTTTTAATTATTCTACTCTTTTGTTTTTTTACAAGGTTCTCCTTATTTAGTGTTTACATAAAATAAGAATTGAATTTGTGGGCTTGTATTTTCCCCAATTTGAATATTCTCTCATTTATATGGTATTTGGCTTAATCTTTTACAGTTTTGTGTAAGTTTGTGTTTTTGTCTAATGGTAGAAGAGTTTTGTAATGTTGTGGTAGTGCATGTTATATGGTGTTGTATTGACAAGTTATCTAACTTCTTTATCTATTCTCAATTATTTCTATGATTTTATTCTAAAAATCATGTGAACATATGAATATGTTTAGAGCTAATATATGAATTGTAATTAAGGTAGAAATAACTATTAGCCATGTGACTCCATAACCTTTAAGTTCAAATCTCACATATCTTAATGAATGAACAAATTATTACCCCTAATACATGATATAACTGAAAACATTATTAAGCTAATCACATTATGACTCCTAACACATCTTTCAGAACATGGGCTTGTAAACTTTAACAATCTAACTTTTACCTTAAGACACATTAAATAACTAGACATATTAACACCTGAACAAATATTAAAAACACTGACTTGTACCCTATAACATACTAAGTACTTAACAAACTAACTTGTACCCGTTAATACACTAACCCGTTAACAAATTTAATTGCACCCTCCAACATGATAAGAACCAAACACATTAATCTATAATTTCTAATACACTAAACCACTAAACATTAACCCCTTAACAAATTTAATTCCACCCTCCAACATGATAGGACCCCAAACACATTAACATATAATTCCTAATACACTAAACCACTCAACCTTACTAAACCACTCAACATTAGAAAACTAATTGATATACTTTTAATATACTAGCCATGAAAATAAATCATAAAGCACACAAAACCACATGATAGACTGTAGCTTGGGTGGTTGGGAGAAATGAATGTTATTCTCCACCCAGGTTCAATTCTTCTAAGTGGCATGTATGCTCTTGTTGAGCCACTATGAATTTATGGATTATGAATGAAAGTAATCTCGATACTCGTGGTAGTAGAATACAAAGATGGAGGCTGAAGCACGACACTTTAGAGATTAATTGAAACTCATCGCAGACCCATTGAAATTTCATGATGGAGTCGTCTTTCTTGTCATCGTGTAATAGTTTATCTAAGTAATATTGATCAGTTATGAGTAATTATGTAAACTAGCACACCCACATAGTATTCTTCATGTTATCCATTTATCAACTATGGGTTATTTTTTATAGTATTTTTTTTTTATCTCACATTCTTCTAGTTAACTGCCATAAACTATTGGTTATTCATTCATCACCTATCAGTTATCCATGCATTTCTACCAGTTATCCATTCATGAGGTAGCTACCAATTACTTTATATTCCTTTTATTATAATCGTTTGTTTCAAATTTTGAACGATTGCCATAAAATCAATCTCAACAGTACACTTGTCTCATCCTCATCCATAGATGAAAAAGCATAGGCCGTAGTCCACCCCAAATTTCAAATAAAAACGTCTATCAACATAAAAATAGTATTTATGCTTATATTTTCATTGAAAGATAGATTGATGAAAGCTAGAAAAAAAAGCTGTGTTAATCTTCATGTTTTTTTAACAATAAGAGAACCTATATCATTGCTATGTAGATGTTTCTCTCTTATGGGTTTTATCAAATAAATCTCTGTGTACATATAATATGTTTGCCATATAAATTTGTTAGGTTAATTTTTTCTTCTCCATGTATGTTCTCCCTCTGTGCCTCTTTGATCTAACCAATGGTATTGGAGCGAGGTTTAAGGCTACTAAGAACATGAT
Organism: Pseudotsuga menziesii; assembly: GCA_001517045.1. Taxonomy (NCBI): domain Eukaryota; kingdom Viridiplantae; phylum Streptophyta; class Pinopsida; order Pinales; family Pinaceae; genus Pseudotsuga; species Pseudotsuga menziesii. Next base: position 40,016 of record LPNX010288750.1, read on the forward strand.
ATTTTTGCTATGTCTACCATGCAAAGGGAAGCGAAAAATAGAATAAAAATATCTAGCAATACGCTTGAAGAGGAGCGACATTATATTGCTTAAAAAGGGTGGAAATATGAGTTTGTCGCGCCTGTACAGCTTGTTGGCAATGTTTTGATTCGATATTGGAATATTACTAAAGATAGGGCTGATGAAAGACATGAGACTGTTCTGGGTTTTTAAGTGCTTTGGGAGAGTTTTTGACCTTTTTTTTATTATGTTTTTGATTGGTTGGTCAGAGCTGATTTTTGGATGATGGAATGTATATGGACAAGTGATGCATGAGTAGCTGTGTTGTGCATTTTGACTATGGGTCGAACTAGTATTTTGATGCGGTGATGAATATGATTATAAGCATATGGGGATGATCAAGATGATGAATGATGTATTTGAGATTAGAGATATTATGACTGTACCCTGTTAATGATATTTTGATAAATGTATGAACTTGTGATCTGTATGATTCATGTTAGATATAAGAATTCTGTATGTAATATTTTTAATAATGAATAATATTCAGTTTGATATTGATCTATCTAAAGAATGTAATTCTGTTTATATAAATAAAATTATGATTTTTTTATAAAAAAAAAAACTTGTTAAGAAACTTAAGTTTTTCACAAATTTGAGATTTTTTTGCATCCTCCCGAGCTCAAAATTTGTTAAGTATCTTGGAACCTATATTAAAAACCTAAAATTTTGTTTAGTATCTTGGAGCCTATACTAAAAAAGTAAAAAGACTGGATCGTGAATATTATAAACTGATAAGGAGGTGGTTTAAATATATATTGAAAAACAAAAAAAGGTGGATCGTGAATCTTATTGAGTGGGAGGTATAAGGTGAAGTTTTTTAATTTAAATTTATAATATATATATATTTTTTAAATGTGGTTTACCATTTGTTAGAAGGCTACTCCACGGAAAATTCCAATACCTGATATTCAAACTGAATCAAGGTATGGTCAGCTCATCATTCACAACATTTATTATAAAGGGCTCCACAAGAGCATCATG
>LPNX010288750.1:41142-67412 GCA_001517045.1 Pseudotsuga menziesii
TTTAATTTACACTGTTTTGGTTCATCCACCTCATCCACCGTTTGAAAAGGGCTTGGTGTTTTTAATTTAAAACCTTGGTCTTTTATAAAATATTTGATTTGGTTTCTTGATAAAAATGGCAAAGACATAGAGTGCTAAATTCGAAATTAAAAAATTTAGTGGGAGTAATAATTTTGAGTTCTTGAAAGTAAAGATGTGCAATGTGCTTGTGCAACAATGAATGACAAAGGCACTGGTGGGGAAGACGAAGAAACCAACATTTATATCAAACGAAGACTGGGAGGAGATGGATGAAAGAGCCCTTAGTGCTATTTGTCTGTGCTTGGCTGACGATGTTTTGTTTAACATCATGTCTAAAACTACAGCAATAAGTCTCTAGATAAAGTTGGAAAGCCTGTATGTGACTCAATCTTTGATGAATAAAATTCTCTTGAAGCAACAGCTATTTATGAAACGCATGAAAGAAGGTACGAAAATTTCAAATCATTTGAATACATTCAATACTCTTATTTGTCAGTTGGCTAGCATGAATGATAAAATACAATTTGAAGATAAGGCGATTTTATTGTTGTGCTCTCTGCCTAAATCTTGAGAACATTTTCTAATCTCCATTAGTTTAAGTTCTACCAAGACTATTAGTTTTGATGATATTGTGGGAGTTCTAGTATCTGAGGAAAATCGATAGAAATCTAGTCTTAAAACTTTGACATCAGAGGCAATCGTGGTCAAAGGGAGAACCAATGAAAGAGAACAACATTAGAGGAGCACTTCGAGGTCAAATTCGAAGGGAAAAATGATCAAATTGAAGTGCAGGTACTGTAATAAAACATGACACCTCAAGAAATATTGTTGGAAACGAAAGTAAGCATCTAAAGAGGAGGACTCTACAAAGGAGGAAAACATCACCGAGAAGGATTCAGGTATGATTGATGAGGTATTATCTACAACTACTGTCTCACAATACCATCATGTCTCCCATCACATGTGTCTCCATAGAAGTTGTTACTCCACATACCAATCTATAGATGACAAGGTGTTTATTTGGGAAATGACGTTTCATTTAAAATTGTTGGAATAGGGAGTATCAGAATAAAAATGTTTGATGGGACTGTTAGGACACTAACATATATCAATGGGAGTTTTATATGTTGTCGGTTACAAATTCACATTTGTAGGTGGAGTTTTGAATATTTCAAACGGTATTTTGGTTATCATGAAGGCAAACATAGTTGGGAAAATATATAAACTTGAAGGGAGGATGAAAATCGATCATGCAATAGTAGCATCAGTTGATGCAGGAGACTCTGCACGTTTATGGCATCAACGACTGGGTCATATGAATGAGAGAGGAATTAAGGTACTTATTGATCGAAAGTTGCTTCCTAGTTTAAAATGTGTAGATTTGAAGTTCTGTGAGAATTGTATTTATGGTAAGCAAGCTAGAGAAAAATTTAAATCTGGAAAACACATAAAGGTATCCTAGACTATATTCATTCTGATCTTTGGGGTCCATCTCCTAAACTCTCTTATGGAGGATCATCATATTTTGTCAGTTTTATAAATGATTACTCTAGGAAAGTCTGGATCTATTTATTGAAGAGAAAAGCTGATGTATTTGATACATTTAAGCAGTTTAGGGCTCTGGTTGAAAAGAGCACTAGCATATCTATTAAATGTCTTAGAACATATAATAGAGCTGAATTTGCTTCTAAGGAGTTTGATAATTATTGCAAGAAGGATGGGAATGAGAGACATAAAACCATTGTCTACACTTTGCAGTAGAACAGTGTTGTTGAAGGGATGAGCATGACTCTCCTTAAGAAAACAAGGACCGTGCTCAACAATGCAAAGTTGTGGCAGGAATTGTGGGGAGAGGGATTGATTGCAGCTTATTACCTAGTCAATCGATTGATAACAATTTCCTACAAAATTCCAGAAGAGGTATGGACATGTCAACCATGTGATTATTCTAATCTTAGAGTATTTGGTTGTGATGCATATGCACTTGTTCTGAAAAATCACCATTCCAAACTAGATCCTAAACCAAGCAAATTGATCTTTGTTGGATATGGTGATGGTATTAAGGGATATATGTTGTGGAATCTTACTACCCACAATATTCTCATAAACAGAGATGTAATATATGATGAAATTTCTCTATCAAATCCATATGTAAGTAATGATTTGAAACAATTTAATGTACCATAATTACAACAAATTCAATTTGATATCCATTCATCTATGAAGGAGGAACGTGAGGGTGCCCATAAGTAGGATATTCATGAGGAAACTCCTTAGTAGGATATGCCAACCCAAGCTCTACGAAGGTCTACACGGGTGAAAGCTTTTCCAAATAGGTATGATGATTTTATCACATTTGTTTCTTGAATTTTTAATGAAGGAGAACCTAGATGTTATTAAGAAGCATTAGAAATGTCTGATAGTGACAAATGGAAACTTGCAATAGAAGAATAAATGGATTCTTTGGAAAAGAACAAAACATGGGATCCGGTGGAACTTTCTGAAAATAGAAAAGTGGTAGGTTGCAAATGGGTGTTCAAGTTGAATAAAGGAATTGATGGAATTGTTTCGAAGTACAAGGCCAAACTAGTTGCAAAAGGGTTTTCTCAGAAAGCAGGTATTGACCTCCATGAGATTTTTTCACGGGTGGTGAAACTTGGTTCAATCAGAATTATGTTAGCACTAGTTGTGTTATATGATCTGTAGTTAGAGCAACTAGATATTAAGACAACCTTTATAGATGGAGATTTAGATGAGGAATTTTTTATGAAACAACCGAAAAGGTTCGTTCAAAATCACAACAAGAAGTTTGTTTGCAAGCTTAGGAAATCAATATATGGCATGAAGCAGTCTCCCACACAATGTTACAAGAATTTTGATTCCTTCATGGTGAGCCATAATTTTGAACTCCTTTCTGTGTACAAATGGTTGGGGTTCATCTTTATTCAATAGTTTGTGGTTGTTTCTCTATTATTGTTACGCATGCCCTGCTCTTCGTTTGTTGTTGATTAGTACGGTATTCGTTTTTTCCAAATCAGGTAACAACAGCTTGCGTTATTTGACAGTGGGTATGATGTCTTATATGATTTGGAAGCTTTTATCTATTATCTATCACTGAAATCAATTTATAACTTTTGGTCAAAATTACAATTTGAATTATCTCACTCGTAGAAATATTAATAATTGATGGCCACAGCAAATGGATTGGTTCACATCAATCATTTTTACATTCCATACCTCAGTCAGACATCTGGCAAATTAAATATGGCTCTGAGACCGACATTTGGGCTGAGAATTGAGATTGGAGAACCTATCATCTACATCTTTAGTCGGATCGGTCGGTTGGAGCCGAATTGGAGTTGCAACTTGAAAGCGCAACCATGGTTTTACTTTCATTTCATATTTATATTTCGTGCTAATTTCTGTTAGAGTAGATATGATCTCTTCACATCGTTCTCTACATATTTTGTTCAAAACAGGTTTGGTGAGGCGATAAGAACATAAACGCATTTTCTTTCAAAAAACTAAAACAGTGTTGACTTTAATTAAAGTCAACAACTTTGCTTTCTTTTCATACTTTCTTTTTCCAAGTCAACTACCTCTCTTTCTTTCTTTTCATACTTTTTTTTCAAGTCAACAACTTAGTTTCTTTAGATATGACGCCACTCTGGAGTCTGTAGCCTTGCTTCAGTATCTCCTTCCTCAGAGGTCCATTCAGCTCCTGTTTCTGAGCCCAAGCTAATGTGTTCCTTTGGCGGACTGGAGACAGCAGGTTGAGGGACTGGGTCGATTGGGACTTGTGGCGCCCGAAATTCTTCAACTTCTGGAACGTTTATGGGGGTTTGAGCTTCATTAGGAGATTCTTGAGGATTAGGCTTTGAGTTGCCTTCCTTTGGAGGTTCCTGGGCCATTTTCTCCTTGCTTTTGGTATTGTCGGAGATTTTCCCTTTCTTTACTTTCTGCCATCCTTTCGCATCTTCTTTCCCCGCGGCTAGTTTGGGACTGTATCTTTGGAAGTGGCCGTGCTCTTGGCAATTCCTGCACTTGAAGGGCAGGGGCTCGTAGTCCAATTTCTGATAATGGGTCCAAGATCCAACTGTTAATTTTACTGTCTCCGGAAGGTCGGCTTCAAGATCCACTTCAACACAAATTTTGGTGCAGGCGTATTGTCCTTTGTTATCGGCTTTGTCAATGAAGCATCCGATTCCGTTCCCTATTCTCTGCAGTGAGTCGAAGTCCCAGCAATGCACCGGGAGATTAGGGAGCCTGACCCACACCGGCACCTCTTTGGGGAGATCGACCGTGGGGTCAAAATCTGGTGTCCATTTGTTCAGGTAAAGGCCCTACGTCCCCATGAAGTAGGGGCCATTTCTAAAGATTAAGTCCTGGTCTTCTTCTGGGATGAATTCAAACACAAAGAACCCTCTCCCAACTGGGTAGCAAGTTACTCCATGTTTCAGATTGGGCTTCCAATTTCTCTGTATCCAGTCATCTGTGGATTTGGTGGAAGGCCATAAACCCATAAACTGACCCACTAGGCCTCGCTTAGCCAATGCCAGAGCTATCTTCATTGGTTTTTCTTCAAGCAGGGCGATTTCAGGGATTTCCTCCAGCTTCTTGATAAATTTTGGGATCTCCGGGTTAGTGGACTTCTTGCCTCTGCTATTGAGGAGCCTTCTGAAGGCTTCCTCATCCGATCTCGAGGGGGGGGCGCGGCCTCCCCTCCCCCAGGCACCGCTATGCCCGCTCTCTCTCAACAGCGTCGCTGCTCTAACCCTAGCGTGCAGAGCGTCCCAGCCACTGTGTCAGGAACTTTCTTCCATAATCCATGTTACTATCAGAACAGCAGGGATTTTATATGGGCCAATGCCTCGCAATTTCTCAGTACACCCATTAAATAATATTAATATACAATTTAAATATATTATTTTATTAGTTGTGAAACAATAAATCTGCTAACTGTTGTGCCTCCACTGCTACTTTTGCGAATTTAAACTCCGAATCAAGGACAGATGCTTCCTTCCTCCCTACGAACCTATGGATTGGACCTATTCATTTTCCTTTTTTAAGATTTTGTTGGTTTAATTTATTGTAGAGACAATGGATGGATGCCATTTCAGTTTGTAAGTTTTTGCTATGAGATAGATTAATAATAGGGTTTTATTATTATTAATAGTAGGATTTTTTTTGGAGGATTAGTAGAAATTATTGCTTAAAAATTGAGATTTCGATTCCGAATCAAGAACCACCATTAAAGACCATTTGTTGAAGAGGAGACTTGTTGGGATGTATGGAGCAATCGACACAGACTGTTGTACTGTTGATCGCTAGTCCCTCTTCTTGCATGCAAGTGAATTTTTTTGTTGAATTTTGGCACATGAATCTATGCAACGTTAGACTCTCCAGTCAATTCGTTATGGTTGTGGTTGAAGTTATCTAATATTCAAATTTCAAACCACTTAAATTAATTTGGTTTCATAGACGTGGGATTAATGGAATCCCATTTATAATTTGTTGCATCCTTGTTTGACAAGTTATGGTGTTTGACACCATATTGCATCCTTATTATTATATGGTACTGTTGTATTGACAAGTTATCTAACTTCTTTATCTATTGTCAATTATTTCTATAATTTTATTCTAAAAATCATGTGAATATATGAATATGTTTAGAGCTAATATATGAATTGTAATTAAGGTAGAAATAACTATTAGCCATGTGACTCCATAACCTTTAAGTTCAAATCTCACATATCTTAATGAATGAACAAATTGTTACCCCTAATACATGATATAACTAAAAACATTATTAAGCTAATCACATTATGACTCCTAACACATCTTTTAGAACATGGGCTTGTAAACTTTAACAATCTAACTTTTACCTTAAGACACATTAAATAACTAGACATATTAACACCCGAACAAATATTAAAAACACTGACTTGTACCCTATAGCATACTAAGTACTTAACAAACTGACTTGTACCCATTGATACACTAACCCCTTAACAAATTTAATTGCACCCTCCAACATGATAAGAACTAAACACATTAATCTATAATTTCTAATACACTAAACCACTAAACATTAACTCCTTAACAAATTTAATTCCACCCTCCAACATGATAGGACCCCAAACACATTAACATATAATTCCTAATACACTAAACCACTCAACCTTACTAAACCACTCAACATTAGAAAACTAATTGATATACTTTTAATATACTAGCCATGAAAAAAAATCATAAAGCACACAAAACCACATGATAGACTGTAGCTTGGGTGGTTGGGAGAAATGAATGTTATTCTCCCCACCCAGGTTCAATTCTTATAAGTGGCATGTATGCTCTTGTTGAGCCACTATGAATTTATGGATTATGAATGAAAGTAATCTCGATACTCGTGGTAGTAGAATACAAAGATGGAGGCTCAAGCACGACACTTTAGAGATTAATTGAAACTCATCGCAGACCCATTGAAATTTCATGATGGGGCCGTCTTTCTTGTCATCGTGTAACAATTTATCTAAGTAATATTGATCAGTTATGAGTAATTATGTAAACTAGCACACCCACATAGTATTCTTCATGTTATCCATTTATCAACTATGGGTTATTTTTTATAGTATTTTTTTATCTCACATTCTTCTAGTTAATTGCCATAAACTATTGGTTATTCATTCATCATCTATGAGTTATCCATGCATTGCTACCAGTTATTCATTCATGAGGTAGCTACCAAATACTTTTATATTCCTTTTATTATAATTGTTTATTTCAAATTTTGAATGATTGCCATAAAATCAATCTCAACAGTACACTTGTCTCATCCTCATCTGTAGATGAAAAAGCATAGGCCGTAGTCCACCCCAAATTTCAAATAAAAACGTCTATAAATATAAAAATAGTATTTATGCTTATATTTTCATTGAAAGATAAATTGATGAAAGCTAGAAAAAGAAAGCTATGTTAATCTTCATGTTTTTTTAACAATAAGAAAACCTATATCATTGCTATGTAGATGTTTCTCTCTTATGGGTTTTATCAAATAAATCTCTGTGTACATATAATATGTTTGCCATGTAAATTTGTGAGGTTAATTTTTTCTTCTCCATGAATGTTCTCCCTCTGTGCCTATTTGATCCAACCAATGGTATTGTAGCGAGGTTTAAGGCTACTAAGAACATGATATTTTTGCTATGTCTACTATGCAAAGGGAAGCGAAAAATAAAATAAAAATATCTAGTAATACACTTGAAGAGGAGCGACATTATATTGCTTAAAAAGGGTGGAATACACTTGAAGAGGAGCGCCTGTACAGCTTGTTGGCAATGTTTTGGTTCGATATTGGAATATTACTGAACATAGGGTTGATGAAAGACATGAGACTGTTTTGGGTTTTTAAGTGCTTTGGGAGAGTTTTTGACCTTTTTTTATTATGTTTTTGATTGGTTGGTCAGAGCTGATTTTTTATGATGTTTTAAGATGATGGAATTTACATGGACAAGTGATGCATGAGTAGCTGTGTTGTGCATTTTGACTATGGGTTGAACTTTATGCCTTCGGTAGTATTTTGATGCGGTGATGAATATAATTATAAGCATATGGGGATGATCAAGATGATGAATGATGTATTTGAGATTAGAGATGTTATGACTGTACCCTGTTAATGATATTTTGATAAATGTATGAACTTGTGATCTGTATGATTCAGGTTAGATATAAGAATTCTGTATGTAATATTTTCAATAATGAATAATATTCAGTTTGATATTATCTATCTAAAGAATGTAATTCTGTTTATATAAATAAAATTACGATTTTTTTTTGAAAAAAAAAAACTTGTTAAGAAACTTAAGTTTTTCACAAATTTGAGATTTTTTTGCATCCTCCCGAGCTCAAAATTTGTTGAGTATCTTGGAACCTATATTAAAAACCTAAAATTTTGTTTAGTAAAAAGAGTGGATCGTGAATATTATAAACTGATGAGGAGGTGGTTTAAATATATATTGAAAAACAAAAAAAGGTGGATCGTGAATCTTATTGAGTGGGAGGTATAAGGTGAAGTTTTTTAATTTAAATTTATAATATATATATATTTTTAAACCTTTATCCAATTTGATTGTTGTTTTTTAATTTACACTGTTTTGGTTCATCCACCTCATCCACAGTTTGAAAAGGGCTTGGTGTTTTTAATTTAAAACCTTGGTCTTTTATAAAATATTTGATCTGGTTTCTTGATAAAAATGGCAAAGACATAGAGTGCTAAATTCGAAATTAAAAAATTTAGTGGGAGTAATAATTTTGAGTTCTTGAAAGTAAAGATGTGTAATGTGCTTGTGCAACAATGAATGACAAAGGCACTGGTAGGGAAGACGAAGAAACCAACATTTATATCAAACGAAGACTGGGAGGAGATGGATGGAATAGCCCTTAGTGCTATTCATCTCTGCTTGGCTGACGATGTTTTGTTTAACATCATGTCTGAAACTACAGCAGCAAGTCTCTAGATAAAGTTGGAAAACCTGTATGTGACTCAATCTTTGATAAATAAAATTCTCTTGAAGCAACAGCTATTTATGAAACGCATGAAAGAAGGTACGAAAATTTCAAATCATTTGAATACATTCAATACTCTTATTTGTCAGTTGGCTAGCACGAATGATAAAATCCAATTTGAAGATAAGGCGATTTTATTGTTGTGCTCTCTGCCTAAATCTTGAGAACATTTTGTAACCTCCATTAGTTTAAGTTCTACCAAGACTATTAGTTTTGATGATATTGTGGGAGTTCTAGTATCTGAGGAAAATCGATAGAAATCTAGTCTTAAAACTTTGACATCAGAGGCAATGGTGGTCAAAGGGAGAACCAATGAAAGAGAACAACATTAGAGGAGCGCTTCGAGGTCAAATTCGAAGGGAAAAACAAGCAAATTGAAGTGCAGGTACTGTAATAAAACATGACACCTCAAGAAATATTGTTGGAAACGAAAGTAAGCATCTAAAGAGGAGGACTCTACAAAGGAGGAAAACATCGCCGAGAAGGATTCAGGTATGATTGATGAGGTATTATCTACAACTACTGTCTCACAATACCATCATGTCTCCCATCACATGTGTCTCCATAGAAGTTGTTACTCCACATACCAATCTATAGATGACAAGGTGTTTATTTGGGAAATGACGTTTCATTTAAAATTGTTGGAATAGGGAGTATCAGAGTAAAAATGTTTGATGGGACTGTTAGGACACTAACATATATCAATGGGAGTTTTATATGTTGTCGGTTACAAATTCACATTTGTAGGTGGAGTTTTGAATATTTCAAAAGGTATTTTGGTTATCATGAAGGAAAACATAGTTGGGAACCTATATAAACTTGAAGGGAGGACGAAAATCGATCATGCAATAGTAGCATCAGTTGATGCAGGAGACTCTGCACGTTTATGGCATCAACGACTGGGTCATATGAATGAGAGAGGAATTAAGGTACTTATTGATCGAAAGTTGCTTCCTAGTTTAAAATGTGTAGATTTGAAGTTCTGTGAGAATTGTATTTATGGTAAGCAAGCTAGAGAAAAATTTAAATCTGGAAAACACATAAAGGTATCCTAGACTATATTCATTCTGATCTTTGGGGTCCATCTCCTAAACTCTCTTATGGAGGATCATCATATTTTGTCAGTTTTATAAATGACTACTCTAGGAAAGTCTGGATCTATTTATTGAAGAGAAAAGCTGATGTATTTGATACATTTAAGCAGTTTAGGGCTCTGGTTGAAAAGAGCACTAGCATATCTATTAAATGTCTCAGAACATATAATAGAGCTGAATTTGCTTCTAAGGAGTTTGATAATTATTGCAAGAAGGATGGGAATGAGAGACATAAAACCATTGTCTACACTTTGCAGTAGAACAGTGTTGTTGAATGCATGAGCATGACTCTCCTTAAGAAAACAAGGACCATGCTCAACAATGCAAAGTTGTGGCAGGAATTGTGGGGAGAGGGATTGATTGCAGCTTGTTACCTAGTCAATCGATTGATAACAATTTCCTACAAAATTCCAGAAGAGGTATGGACATGTCAGCCATGTGATTATTCTAATCTTAGAGTATTTGGTTGTGATGCATATGCACTTGTCCTGAAAAATCACCATTCCAAACTAGATCCTAAACCAAGCAAATTGATCTTTGTTGGATATGGTGATGGTATTAAGGGATATATGTTGTGGAATCTTACTACCCACAATATTCTCATAAACAGAGATGTAATATATGATGAAATTTCTCTATCAAATCCATATGTAAGTAATGATTTGAAACAATTTAATGTACCATAATTACAACAAATTCAATTTGATATCCATTCATCTACGAAGGAGGAACGTGAGGGTGCCCATAAGCAGGATATTCATGAGGAAACTCCTTAGTAGGATATGCCAACCCAAGCTCTACGAAGGTCTACACGGGTGAAAGCTTTTCCAAATAGGTATGATGATTTTATCACATTTGTTTCTTGAATTTTTAATGAAGGAGAACCTAGATGTTATTAAGAAGCATTAGAAATGTCTGATAGTGACAAATGGAAACTTGCAATAGAAGAATAAATGGATTCTTTGGAAAAGAACAAAACATGGGATCCGGTGGAACTTTCTGAAAATAGAAAAGTGGTAGGTTGCAAATGGGTGTTCAAGTTGAATAAAGGAATTGATGGAATTGTTTCAAAGTACAAGGCCAAACTAGTTGCAAAAGGGTTTTCTCAGAAAGCAGGTATTGACCTCCATGAGATTTTTTCACGGGTGGTGAAACTTGGTTCAATCAGAATTATGTTAGCACTAGTTGTGTTATATGATCCGTAGTTAGAGCAACTAGATATTAAGACAACCTTTATAGATGGAAATTTAGATGAAGAATTTTTTATGGAACAACTGAAAAGATTCATTCAAAATCACGAGAAGAAGTTTGTTTGCAAGCTTAGGAAATCAATGTATGGCCTGAAGCAGTCTCCCAGACAATGGTACAAGAATTTTGATTCCTTCATGGTGAGCCAGAATTTTGAACTCCTTTTTGTGTACAAATAGGTAGGGTTCATCTTTATTCAATAGTTTGTGGTTGTTTCTCTATTATTGTTACGCATGCCCGGCTCTTCGTTTGTTGTTGATTAGTACGGTATTCGTTTTTTCCAAATCAGGTAACAACAGCTTGCATTATTTGACAGTGGGTATGATGTCTTATATGATTTGGAAGTTTTTTCTATTATCTATCACTGAAATCAATTATATAACTTTTGGTCAAAATTACAATTTGAATTATCTCACTCGTAGAAATATTAATAATTGATGGCCACTGCAAATGGATCGGCTCACATCAATCATTTTTACATTCCATACCTCAGTCAGACATCTGGAAAATTAAATATGGCTCTGGGACCGACATTTGGGCTGAGAATTGAGATTGGAGAACCTATCATCTACAGCTTTAGTCAAACTGGTCGGTTGCAGCCGAATTGGAGTTGCAACTTGAAAGCGCAACCATGGTTTTACTTTCATTTCATATTTATTTCGTGCTAATTTCTGTTAGAGTAGATATGATCTCTTCACATTATTCTCTACATTTTTTGTTCAAAACAGGTTTGGTGAGGCGATAAGAACATAAACGCATTTTCTTTCAAAAACCTAAAACAGTGTTGACTTTAATTAAAGTCAACAACTTTGCTTTCTTTTCATGCTTTCTTTTCCAAGTCAACAACCTCTCTTTCTTTCTTTTCATACTTTTTTTTTTCAAGTCAACAACTTAGTTTTCTTGAGATATGACGCCACTCTGGAGTCTGTAGCCTTACGTTCGTGTTCCACCATTGTTTTTTAAATATAACGTTTTTTCAAGTTATAAAAAATTTCCGTTTATCGTGACAAATTTAACATAAATATGGAGATGTTTGTCGAAAAAATATGATAAAGATTTTATGAAATGCTTGCATGTAAGTTTTTAAATGAAGAAAATCTTTTACATCCATTGATGGAGATCTTGATTCAAAGATAATAATTTAATTTATAATAAAGAAGATGAGAATGTAAATTATGGTATAATATTTTGATGGATGTTTTTATATTAGCAAGCTGGTTACGATGAAGTTGCAAGCATGGTGGCTTCTGAAAACCTTAGTTTGGTATAATTTAATGAGATATGTAGATTTGGAGTCAAGTCGTGTTTTTAGGGGTGGCTTAGTATGAACCAAGTGAAAAAAATGGGAAGTTCGATTTATCATTTCTTTGCTACATTTCTCATTAAGCTTTGTTGGGTTATTTGTATTTCGGTTTTTTTAGTTGTTTTGTCTTTTTCTTTTAATAGTTTTTCTATGGATTTAGTGATTGGCCAAAACCCTTTTGGTTTTTGTGGTGGGGCTATGTTTAGTGGCATTGCCCTAATTTAGTGTGTAGGGTTTTTTTTTGTCATTTTTCTGGTTGCGGACTAGTTGGTGACCAACTATTCACTAAGAATAATTTGGTCTAGTAACTATGTTGACAAGCAGAGGGAAGATATCAGGAGGCATCAAATTTTTGGTCCAGGGGGTATTGTTAGCCCTAACAAGGATAGGGGTGGTACAATTGGTGTACAGGAGCACGTATGTCCTTCCTCATCTCGAAACGACCCTAGGGTTTGGACTAACCCTAGTTCCCATGTTGTCTTTTCTCCTCTAGCATTAGTATCTGGTGGGGGTGGTGAGAGTATAACTTCATTGTTTCTCCGTACAAGGACTCATCTTATATTGATGCACTTGCCTCCGATAAGCCTTTGAGAGGGTAGAAGGTGTGTATTCATCACAGGATCAAACTTGAGAAAACTAGGAAAGGTAAGGCTTTATATGTTATATATGGGGAAGGACATGACGATAGTTATGGTTTAGGGCTATCGTCGAGGACATTGTTAGGAAGATTTGAGTATATAAAGATGAGCCCAATGGATATTTTAGAATGGATCTCTCGAGCTTGGAAACCTCTTATCAATTATGTTCCCAAGGTGATAATGTTAGTGCATCGATGCATCTATTTTCATTTCCTTTCAAAGGAAAGTCTTCGACTCATTGCATACAGATGTTTAAAATGCTGCTCAATTGAATCTGAAAACACAAGAATATCATCTATATATACAATCAGCCAATCAAAGTATGGCTTGAGCACATTATCCATCACCCTCTGGAATTTGGAAGGAGCATTCTTGAGCCCAAATGTCATGACATTCCATTCATAATGTCCTGCAGGAACACTAAAGGCCGTTTTGAACTTATCTTCCTCTTTAATGGCTACTTGCCAAAATCCAGACTTGAGATCAAACTTTGAGAATATCTTAGCTCCTGCAATTTTGTTTACTAGACTCGACTTATGAGGGATTGGGTATGTGTCATCTACAAGTACTTTATTCAGAGGCTTGTAATTCACAACAAGTCATGGAACACCTCTTATTTGTTCAGAGTGTTTACTTAGATAGAACCCATAACAATTCCAAGGACTCTTAGAGTGTCGGATAAGTCCTTTTGATAACAGTCCTGAAATCTCTTCTTCACATCATTTTTGAAAATTGGCATTCATGGCAATTGCTCTGCTTTTACAAGGTTTTCCCTCATATCCTTCCTTATAGGGAATCTGAATAAAATACTTAGTTTTTTTCCAAAATGCAGTTGGGTTTTCAGAACATACCTGAGTCTCAAATTGTTCTCTGAGATGTGAAATTTTTTGTTGAACTTGTGGCAATTTCAATTGGTCTTCTGTTCTCATAGCTGCTTTCAAATCTTTCAATTCTTGGATCTTTCTCTCTTTCTGCTAGATTGTCATGGCAATCTGGACCATTGTTGAAATTTGTGGAGAAGAGACAAAAGGGAGGATGACTTTGGTTGCTCGGATAGCTTTTGTAGAACCTTGTCTGATTTTTATATTAGGTAGGGTGATGAAGAATGCAACTTTTCTTTCTAGAGTTCTTGCTGAGCCATAAGGTTCGACAGCTGCAAGGAAAGGAGTGCCAAGAATACAGGCAACCGGAATATCTGAGAGGGAAAACTTCATATCCATGCAATGTTGTTCAAAGCACAATGTTGCTTTGGGGATCTCATATCCCAAGGAGATCAGAGTATTGCCTACTCCAGTAATAACATGAGAAGTTTTTCTCCAATATTTGGCCGGAATAAGATCTTTATACAACATATTTACATATGCACCAGAGTCAATCATAGCTTTGATCTTGAAAATTCTATCTTGAATTTTTAAATGTATCAGTACCAAAGGTTTTTGATGCTCAATAGCCAAAACTTTCATAGAATTAAGGCCTTCAAGACTATTAGTATCAAATATACTAATGTTTCTGTTTATGTGCTCTTCTTCTAATCTTTCTTCTAAAGGAGCACCTCTTTTAAGTTTCTGGATTTCATCTCAAGCCCACAGATCGACTTTGTATGCATTTTCCTCCAAAAATCGACTTTCAAGACCTTCAACTTTGTGTTTTAGATCAGAAACTTCTCTTTCCAAATTATTTAACTCTTTACCTAAATCATTCAATGTGAGAGGCTGCAGTCTTTCATTCCTGTTATGATTTATGAATGATTTGGTATTCTTTTCAAAAGAAGCATCAACAAATACAGGCTTCTTACCTGAAGATGTTTCATCATGAGATTTTTGTGTCGTCTTCATCATAGTTTTCAGAAAAAAGTCAAGGATGGATGCCTTCATTTCTCCTTCAGGTAATGCTTGGATTTGGGCAAGCATTTGTGCATCTTCCCCTGTAATGCAAACTTTTAGTTTAGGCATTTTTCTGTCGAGTTCTTCTTCTGTTTCTTCTATGCTTTCATCCATTTCTGATTCTTCTGTAGAGCTACAAGAATAGTGATTTGGGTTTGAACATTGACAGTTCTGAGAAATAAATAGAACTTCCTATTCTAATTCAGACAAATCATCAGTGTCATATTCAAATTTAGAAGGTTCAGGACTAGAACTGAAGTTTCCTTGAGCTATATGAACTTCTTCTTGCTTAATAAAAGGGCTTCTGGGGTAGGCATTAGTGATGTGCATATCTGAGCCACATTGGTTGCAATGAATAGGGTTTCTAGAAGCCATTGCTCTTTCGGTATTTCTGTGCACCTTATTTTGGGAATCTTTCCCCCTGGTCTTTTTTGATGCCTCTCCTTATGGGAATCTATTTGGGAGGTGTCCCAGTTTCCCACAGAGCCATTAAGTGAGCTTCTGCTTTTCTTGAGCCTTAAAGGTTTTCAGATTTATATCATTTGGATTATAGTAATGGGTATTAGGAACCCTCTTGTAATGTGCTCTCTTTTGAAACCTATTAGGAGGTTTACCAAACTGAGAATTCTTTTGAGGGCTTCAGACACTCCTGATTCTTTTCAATATTTTCTTGGCCTTTCTTTTCTTGCGAATCAGATCTTCTATTGATAATCCATACTTAGCACATATTGATTTGCTATCAAGAAATCTAGACAGTTTTTTAATAGATTTATTTATCTTAGTGCTAGTACATAGGCCAACCAGAGAAGAAGTAATAATAGAGTATATTTCTCCCCAAGTGTAGGTTTCATAGGGCATTTGAAAAATGCCTTGGGCTGTAAAGTAATCTACATATTTATTGGGGAGAGCAGCAAGGTATACTTGTTTCCAGAGCAGATTTTTGCTATCTGCTACCTCATAGATGCGCTGCATCTATTCCCTATGGAAATCATCATAATTAGCCACACTCTTGCATTTTGAGTTCATTAAAATAAGGGCATGCTTATCAGATATTTCGTGCTTTGTTCCACACCAGTGCTCTAGGATCATAGTGGTAAGAGCACCGATCATATTACTTTGTGGCTTTCCGTCTTCATGGAAAATTATATCTCCAGCATCATCTCTTAATACTTCTGTTGCAGCTGCAACTTTTCTCCCCAAATTTCTTAAATTCGGGACCCCTCCTCATGATTTTTCTTTGATCGATGAATCCTTTGAGTTGTTGGTCTGCGTTTTAATCTTTAATGACTACAAATATTAGCTCTTGACCAAGGTTCGGATTTTGATTGCGCTAAATTTTATGGTGACTCGTAGATTTTAAGTTTGTTTTTTTCTTATTGGTCAAACCAGTTTCCTACTGTGGTCGTCGTTGCGGGGGTATGACAGGTCATTGTCCATTGTTAAATGTTTGAAGCTGACTGAAACACTTAGTTTTTCCTTTGAATCGGGAGCCTTTCTTGTGTTGATCGGAAGTTTTGACCTTTTTCCCATCCGCTGTTGCGACTCCTAAAGCACTTTAGCCCCTGAAGTTCAAATCGTTCCGACTGCCGATGAGCGTTTTCCTGTTTTAACCACGGGCCTGAAGCCGTTTCCCGCCCGCCGTTGCGGCTGGGAAAGCCATTTGTCTTCCGAAACATAAATCCGTCCGACATCCGACTTACATCACATGGCTCTGGCCTTCTCTTTTCCGTTGTTGCGGCTCTCAAAGTCTTTTGGCTTCCGGAGTACAAATCCGTCCGACTTCCGATTAAAACCCCTCTTGCCCGCGTTTCGCTTTTCCATAACTTATGCCTCACCCGCCGTTGCAGCTGGGAAAGCCTTTTGGCCTCCGATCTTATTTCCTTCCGATTGCCGACTTTAAGTTTTCTCGCTAGTAATTTTCCTGTTGACCGTCGGAGGCTAGGTTTTTCAAACCCGCAGGTGGTGCGCCTTGCCATTTCCTTGTGGAATAGTCATTTTCAATTGTTAATATTTGCTGTTTTGAATGATGCTTGCCGATTGATGGCAAGCGGTTTTGAGGAAATCGGCCAATCTACCGGGGTGCAGAGAAAGACGGACCCGTTTGGCGGAAGTGTAACTGAAATCAGGGGAGTGGAGGACGAAATCCGGAACTGTAAAGGCGCGAACCCAAAACTGATCAGTTACCAAGTGGTTCATGATTGCATACAGACAAGATATAGGAATGTGAAGCATTCAAGAAACTGAAAGATCATGCGTCTGGGGGGAAAATGAAATGCTCTATAATTGTAGTTTAAATACTTGAAAGTAGGACTAAGTAAGGGGATTTTTCCCTGGAAATTTTTTGTAAATGTTTGCTTGTAAGAGGAACTACTTCATTTTACAAAGGAAACTGCAATTTTTCCTGTTGGGGAGAGTGCAACGTGGAAAGCATCAAATGTAATTAAATGAGCAATGTTGAAGGGGGACTATTTCGTTTTCAGCTGTGTCTCATTGACTGTGAGATTGTTCTAGTTTCTTGAACCTATGTTCTTGTTGAACGCCTTCCAGTATATTTTGTGATGTTTCCTATTCTGAGTAATAAATGCGGTTCATAAAGCAATTGGCTATCTGGTTGTTTAAATATCTGTAATTGTTCATGTGTTTTGAAAGAAGTATCAGCTATCTGTAATTATTCATAGTGCATGTACGAAATGTATTACTCACCCAAAATGATAACCTTGCTCCCTAGGGTTAGATTAGATAATTAGTTTATTTCTTATTATATGTGATTTGGTTGCTTGAGGGTCTAAGACGAGAGGTAAGAACCTGCGCATCACATTGTGATAGCTCCTTGCATTCTGGTCACCTTGCACTTAGCTAGGCACTTGCATTTCATTTCTAAGTCAAAATACAAAAACTCGGTGGACCGGGCTGCAACCGGTAAAACCTTTGTTGTGTTACTTGACCTACGGTAGCCGGACTGCAAACCGGACGGATTCCCTATACCAAATAGTCAACGGGCTAGTTGGGAACGTTGATTGGGGAGAATCCCTTACTGTTGCTGCCTACGAATTTCCAGGTCTTAACAGTTTTGGCGCTAGAAGGAGGGCCGCCAGTGCATGGCTGGCTGAGGAAACTCGTTTTCCTGAGATTATTCCACCGGTTACAGTTCTGAAAGTAGTGGACTTTGTAATCCGAGTCCGGAAGAAGTAAATAGAGAACATCTATATCCTGTTCGCAACGAAATTGTTAATGACTTGAGAAGACACACTAGGGCATACGTAAAGAATATTGGAGGATTGCCGATTATCCCTGAATTGCCCAGGAGAGAGTATAGAAAGAAAGACCGCCCTGTAACAGAAGACTCAGTGCTGGTTGGAGACTGGGAAGAACTTGTAGAAACCGCCTTACAAGAAGTTGAGCTACCTTTTAATTAAGAAGGTCCAGATACCCCTTACACTTCTCCTATTCACACCGCTGTTGGTTCACCTCCTCACTCTCCACCTTTACTTATGGCAGGAGTTAACGGCAATCAACCACCTAACCCACCAAATCCACCACCTGCATGGAGAGCCAGATCCCCCTTAAACCTAACCCCTCCTTTACATGATCTACCTCAAGCCTTTGAAAAGTTGTTGCCTAAGTTCGACCCAAATGAGAAAATATTAGTGGATGATCATCTGCAGAGTTTCTATTTAGCTATAGAAGGACTGGGGGCTGGGGAACATGAAGATGTAGTCTGTAGACTTTTCCTGCATACTCTTAAAGGAGCTGCTGCCTCATGGTATTTTGGATTGCCTGCCAACTCGATCCCTGATTGGGATACCTTCGAAAGAATTTTCAGAAGTAAGTATGCAGAAGTAAGTATGCAGTTCAAAAGACTCATGCAGCCCTTATGAAAGGACTATGCGCTCTTAAAAAGGAGAAGAAAGAAAAGGTGCACAGTTTTACTCAGAGATTTGCAGCGTATATCAAGAATTTCTCTGACGCTGACAATCCTTCAGACAAGGTCCTAATTGAGTATTATACATCAGCTTTGGGTCCTGATTTGGCCATGTTTGCAAAAGGTAGGGCCAAGCCTACTTTGGCAGAAACTTATGAAGAAGCGGAAGTGGTGGAGGCTGAAAGAGAGAGTATTGAAGATTATCCCGAACAATCCGGGGAGAGAAGGAAAACCTTACTGTTTACTAAGCCTAAAGAGGAGAAAGCACCATATTATGAAAGTATGGCCAAAATGATGCAAAAGCTGTCTAATAAGATCATAGACTTAGAGAAAGAGAAGGAAACACAGAAGTTCTACAGGCCCTACTATAAGAAAAGGGAGGAAAACAACCAGTCCCAACCTCCTCCTCAAAATACTGCATCTATGAACCCGACAGAGATAGGGATGGAAAATTTCTGTACCTTTCACCAACAGCCTCACTCCAAAAAGAATTGTCCGCAATGGATAAATTCAATGACATTGGTCATGAATAAGATGTTGGATTCGAGATTAACAGAAGAAGGCGATGAAGAAAGAAAAGAGAATCCTGCTGCTACTTCTACTAAAGAGCAGGAAGAGGAAACCATGGCTTTGTGGAGTTATGTCTCATTATTTGATGCTGAAGAGGAAGGGAATCAAGAACACAAGGACGTCTTGGAAACAAAAGTAGCCACAAGGATTCAAGGGGCAGTTAAGGAAGACAGTCTTATACTCCCGAAGATTAAGAGGCTGCAGAGAAATATTAAGAAGAAATTTCAGAATAAACCCTTGGCTGAGGAGATTCCAGAGTTCACTATTACCAGCCAAGATCCTAAGCAGAACAGAATGCCGCCCAAGCCAAATGAAGAAAAGGTGAATGCGGATAAATCTCACTCCATTGAACAACAGATGGATTATGACATTGTGGAATATTTAAAGAAGATAAAAGCAAACGTCCCACTATTTGAAATGTGCAAAGTGCCTCAACAGAAAGAAAGATTATTGAGAGCACTTGAGGAATCGAATGAGAAGCTGCCTACTGACAATCAACCTCAAGACGAAGAAGAAATTGGAGAAACCAACGTTGGAGGTGAGTTTAAATGTAAACATCCACCTTTCCTCCTGACGTTTGAAATTTTTAATCATAACGTGCACAATTGTCTGGTAGACTCAAGGGCGTCACTTAATGTCATGCCCATATCAGTATGTAAGAAGATAAATGGGCAGCCTAAGCCAACCACGTGGAGGGTGGTTCAATTGGATAGGACAGACGTTAAGGTAATTGGTGAGATGGAAGACGTCCTAGTCCGTCTGACATCCAATGACAAAGTATGCCAAGTTATTAACATCGTGGTGGCTGATATACCATATGCTTATGGTCTGGTCCTGAGCAGAGATTGGTTAGCCAAATTAAACGGATATTTCGCCTCAGATTGGTTGCATCTGTGGTTGCCATACAAGGGGAGTCCAAACCAGATTAAGATTCTAAGAGAACCCCACATGAAGTACAATGTCACCCAACTGGATGAAAAGAATATACCAGTGGATTTTGTATTGAGAAACTATTTTCTTGAGTTGGAACCAGGGAATTATCAAGCGGAAGAAGCCAGCAACCCATCTGACACCCAGCCTGTTCTCCTTCAATTCTCGCAGGCTGATGAGATTGATTGTAAAATAGTAGACTTAGTAGTAGGAATAGATTTACATTCAGTAGTTAGTAATTTTTGGACTTTATTTTTTGATGGCTCAAAGACATTAGAAGGGTCAGGGGCCGGCTGTGTCCTAATTGACCCACAGAAGAATAAACATTTCCTGTCATGTAGATTAGAGTTTGAGTGTACTAATAATACAGCTAAGTATGAAGCACTGGTGCAGGGACTCAATAAAGCGATTGAATTGAAGGTAAGTAATTTAAAAGTTTTTGGGGATTCTGAAATTATTGTGAAACAAATCCGGAATCAAATCCACTGTATTTCTCCTCACTTGAAAGCTTACCAGAATGAGGTATGGGAACTGCTTAAATGTTTTAATGCATTCAACATTGTTTCAATCCCAAGAATTAGAAATGTAGCAGCTGACTTATTGGCCACTTCGGCCGCTAGGATTGTACCCTTAAATAATCGATGTATTGTTGAATTGCTTTTCAGGCCTTCAGTACCTGATATGATTACCATTAGAGAGAATTTGAGGTAAAAAATGGGCCTCCTAAGAGATGTACTACAAAAATATAAGATATATTAAAATATTATGAGTTAGGGGTTTTATGGGGTAGGTATATATGACAACTCACCTCCTACACTACTTTTTATGCACAATATAAATAACCATGGTTGAGTTACTTTTCTAAATTGACTAAAAATAAAATTAATAAAATAACTCTACAATGATGTGACTAAGATTCATTGTAAATTTCCAAAAATTTATTGTCCTTTAGCATTTATTTGTCTTGAACTTGTAAATAAAATTAAACAAAAATGAATTTAATTTATATGCATAAACATATTTTTTTTCATATAAATATCATTCATGAATTTAATTTATTTTAAAAGTACAAGATTATATATATATTAGTTTGACATTATGATATTAAATACAATTGAGTGAATATATAATTTAAAATTAAAAAACATGAAAATAACAATATATTATTTCATAAAAAATATGAAAAAACATTTTTATGAATTATGAGTACTTTACTTGAAAATGACAATAATATTATTTTATGAAAAAATGAATTGTGAGTACTTTACTTGAAAATAACAATAATATTATTTTATGAGAAAGTGTGAAATGACTTTTATTGTGAGTACTTCACTTTATGACTTAAAAGTACTTGTACCACTACTTTGGTTAACTATGGGTTTTCATCCACCATAGAAAATGTGACAAATAAGTATTCTTAACTCATGCAATGCCACCTCAACCATGGGGGATGATGTCATCTACTAGAATGTAATTGGTTGATTTTTATAGTACATTTTGGTCTTTTTGAGGCCCATTTTTTACCTCAAATTCTCTCTAATGCAACCTGCGAGTGTTCGATGATGACCAACAAATTATAGAATGTTTAACAAACAACGAGGTATTCAAAGGAGCGATTATTGATGATGAAGAACACCAAGCTGAGATGAAATTTGATAATTTCATCCCTAAAGGGGTCAGAACGTTAGAAAAGATGTTTGACTTGAATGAAAAGTTTAGGAGACCCACCAACGTGAAGACTCACAGCTCAACTCTACAGTTCGAGCTGATAAATTTGGGGACTGAAATGGCTCCTAAGTTCGTGAATCTCGGCAACGGAAAGAGACAAGTTCGCCAACGGAAAGAGACAAGTTCATCAGTCTATTTAAACAATACAAAGATGTCTTTTCCTGGACGTACCAAGAGTTAAAGACATATGATAACAGCATCATCAAACACGTTGTTCCCATCAAGGCGGGAGTCAAGCCATATCAGTAGCCCTCGAGGAAAATGCATCCAAAACTGGAACCGCTGATTCAGAGTGAGGTAAAGAAATTGTTGGATGCTAGAATCATTTTTAAAGTCAGACACTCTGAGTGGGTATCAAATCTGGTACCGGACAGAAAGAAGTCAGGTGAAATCAGACTGTGTGTGGACTTCAGGAACTTAAACCGTGCATCGGATAAAGATAACTATCATGTGCCACCCATGGAGCAGCCGCTACAAATGGTTTCAGGCTCTGAACTGTTTTCATTATTAGACGGGTTCTCTGGCTACAATCAAGTATTGGTAGCCGAAGAAGACAGATTAAAGACGACGTTCAGGACCAAATGGGGAAATTTTCCCTATAGAAGGATGCCTTTTGGACTAATTAATGCTGGAGCGACATTTCAGAGAGATATGGACATAGCTTTCCGCGGACTAATTGGATGAAGTGATGTAGTGTACATTGATGACATTACAATATTCTCGAAGAAAAGAGGAGAGCACGCTTTTCACCTAAAGCAAATTTTCGAACGCTGCCGAAAATATGGCATCTCCCTCAATCCTAAGAAGTGCGTATTCGCGGTCACGGAGGGCAAGTTGTTGGGACACATAGTCTCAAAGAAAGGAATTTCCATTGACCCAGAAAGAATTAAGGCTATTGAACAAATCCCCTTGCCCCATAATAAAAAGGGGATGCAATCCTTCATGGGAACCATAAATTTTGTACGAAGGTTTGTGCCTGATTTTGCTCAGACTGTTAAGCCGCTACAGCAGATGGTCAAGCAAAATGCACAATTTAAGTGGACTGAAATTGAAAAGAATGCTTTCAGTAAAATCAAGACTGCTGTTGCACATGCCCCCTCCCTGAAAATCCCAGACTTTGATAAATACTTTATTATGTATACATTTGCATCCTATGATTCACTGGAAGCTGTGCTTATGCAAAAGGAGGATGGGGGGGATGAATTCCCAATCTCTTTTATGAGCACTGGGCTACAAGGGGCTGAATTAAACTACCCCGCCATTGATAAGCAAGCTTACGCAGTATTTAAAACAGTGAAGCAATTCAGGACTTATATATTAAAGAATCGAACCAAGGTAATAGTCCCCTACCGAGCTGTAAGATCCCTTCTCATATAGAAAGAGTTAGGAGAAAGAAGGGGCAACTAGGTAACAGCTCTTCAAGAATACAACCTTGAATTCAAACCAGCCTCTATAGTTAAAGGACAAAGGTTATGCAAATTGATGACTGAAAGCGGGAACAACGAAGAACAAGCATGGGAGGATGATGATGAATTGCATGTAATGGATGTATGTCCTTTGTTTATGGCTCCTGAGTCTTGGTATAGAGACCTTGTGCATTACCTACAATCAGGGTTGTTGCCAGAACATTGGAATTCCAAACAAAGAAGAGCTATGTGTCTTAAATCAGCCTCCTATCAACTTGTTGAAGGAGTATTATTCAGAAAGAATTATGACGGGGTTCTCCTCAGATGCTTAGAAAAGGAAGATGTGAAGAAAGTAATGTCAGAATTACATGATGGTCCTGCTGGGGGACATTATTTAAGAGACACTACAGCCCACAAGATCCTTAGAGCCGGTTACTATTGGCCTACACTCTTCAAGGATGCACACGCACATGTCATAAAATGTGATATTTTCCAAAGGTGTAGTGGGAGACAGCCTAAAGTAGCGGCACCTCTGAAGCCAGTGATGATTACAGAACCATTCGAGCAATGGGGACTGGATATTATTGGAGAAATTAAACCAAATTCTTCCCTACAGCACAAGTACATTCTTACTGTGACTGATTATTTCACTCGCTGGGTTGAAGCTATCCCACTGCGCAAGATAAATGAAGACGAAGTCATCAGCTTCCTACAAGACCACATCATGACCAGGTTTGGAGTTCCAATTTCGTTAGTTTTCGATAATTCCAAGTACTTTTCATCAATTAAATTGACTTCTTTTGCTCATGATAAAGGGATAAAATTGCATTATTTTGCTAATTACTACCCACAAGGAAATGGCTTGGCTGAGTCCTCTAACAAAAACTTGATTAGAATTTTAAAGAAGACTGTGGTAGAGAACGAAAGGAGTTGGCACTCAGCATTACCAAATGCCCTTTGGGCGGATAGAGTCACCCCCAAGTCTGCGATTGGAGTGTCTCCATATACCCTTGTCTACGGTAAAGAAGCCATCCTTCCTCCCAATATCATGCTACCATATTCCATTCTAGCTCAGGAATCTAGGGGGTTAGATGACGAAGTTTTACAAATAAGAATATATAATCTCCTGAAAGCAGAGGAAGCCAGATCTAAAGCCAAAGAACACTTTAAGCAACAACAAGAGTTAGTTAAGAGATGGTTTGACAAGCATAAAGCTGGGACAAAAGACTTTGAAGTAGGAGACTTAGTTCTCAAATGGGACCACCCCCATGATGAGAAAGGAAAGCATACCAAGGTCCAGTAGTTGTGGGTGGGCCCTTTTCAGATTGTAGCCAAGCTTGGTCCTTCTAATTACAAGTTGCAAGATCTGCAGGGGTGGGAGGAGAACCTACCAGTAAATAGCCTAGTTCTCAAACCTTATTTTTCCTGAGTCTGTTTGATTTTTCTACCTTGTATATAAATAATTCGCCTGGCTATCTTTTGAGTCATGTTTTTTGTTTTTTTTGTTGATTTCAATAAAGGGAGCAAACCTGCAGTTGCATGGGGAACATCCGAAATTTCTAGGATTGATAAACACTTTGGTGTCGGACGGTGTATTGCTGTTTATATGAAAGAACTTCTTCCAGTGTAGCAGTTTTCTCGAAGAGCTCTGTGTGCATTGAGGTCCTGCTTAACCCCTGTGAAATAAACTGGATTCAAACAGTCCAGAATACTATGTTGAGGCTCCATCCACATCACACTAATACAAAAGCGCGGATTTTTCCACGGAGGTTTTCCACGTTTCTTACTTTTTGGTGATAAAATCCGATGTGAAGGAACGAGGCGTCGCTGTATCCACGCCTAGCCGTCGCTGTATCCACGCCTGGACTCTTAGCCGTCGCTGTATCCACGCCTAGACTCCTAGGCGTCGCTGTATCCACGCCTATCCGTCGTTGTATCCACGCCTGGACTCTTTATTTTGGGAAGGGAAATATCGGTGGGAATTTTAAACTGGCAAAATTTTTAGAGGGAACCCATTTTCCCCATTTTCTCAACTGCATTTTCACCGGTCATTTCATATCGTTAAACTATCGCTATTGTTTTTGACTCGCCTATGTGATCAAACCGGACGGCCATTGGATCTACCCAGTAGATCTATTCACAGGAGGGGCTGAGGCCACACAGAAGGCGAAGTGGAGGACCGATCGTGAAATTTCAGCTCTCTGGATGTTGCTCAATTTGGCAGTTGAATCGAGTTCCTGATACTTCTCTGACTCCGTCCATGTGCATTTTGCAGGAATTCGACGGTTTATAATTGATATTTAAAGAAGAGAGGGGTAATTTATAAATTTTGTTCTTTTAAAAATAAAATAAACAATCTTATTTGCAGTTTATTTACCAACAGGCAATTTGTGCTCAAAGTAATCTACAGTTCAATTCATGCGCTAGCCAGGGCTTTAAAAGTTCCGGCTGGCTGGTTGGAAGGAAACTGGCTGCTTAGCTCCTCGTTCGAATTGGCGTGCCTCAACTAAATTGGGAATCAATCGTGTTGGGTTTCCGGTAGGTAAGCTCTCGGATATTGGATATTTCTTTTCTGTTGGCTGGGAAATAGAGTTTAGTTCTTTCTTTCCAACCGGGGTTCAGGGGCTTAACCAGCGAGATCTCCTATGGTCATGTACACTACTATGGTCATGTTTTGTGCCAAATATTAGGTTATCGTTTATTGATATTTCTAGTTTATTTTGTATTGAATTTCATGGCAACCATATGATAGCTTATAGAACTGTGGGAGATTGACATATAAATTGTCTGTTAAAAACAGGACATTATCGCAAACAAAAGCATACGAGATGCACTTGTATCAGAGGAGAATTTTTTTCACAGCCTTCAGGTAAGGTTCATACCCTATCCATAATAGATACACGTATTATTGCTAGCTGTTGATTCTTAAATACATCCATTTATGTCTGTTAGTGCTAAGAGA
>LPNX010288755.1:0-35613 GCA_001517045.1 Pseudotsuga menziesii
CTACTTCAACCGTCCGGAATAAGGTACGAGGTTCGATCCTTTAGTGTTAGACATTTTATTTCTATTGCATATTGGGAAAGATTGATTTTTGGAGTCTAGCTGTTTGTTGTGGTACCCCAAGCCATAGGAATTTATCTCCATAACAGAATTGGCGACTCCGCTGGGGATCGAACCCGCGGATTTAACCACACTAGGTGAATCACACATTGTATGGCCTTCCCCTATCCTGTTGCAGACTCATTAGCCCCTATGGAATACTTTTTGTCTTTTGATGTGTCCTTGATCATCCCTAAAAACATAAGAAAAGTGATATACACAGCTTTTACCCTGATAACCGCGTACATACGCGGATATTACCCCTATAGTCGTGTACATCAGGATGTGTACATAATCCAAATCCTTTTGGAGTGTTCCTTGACTTGGATCCGACTCATATGACTCCTGGCCTTCCATATGCCTTGAGATCGCACGGATTCGACCTTTCAGCATCCCTTTGAAAAGCTATATAAGGAACCCCTTGAGACATTGAAATCATAAGAGAGAATTGAGAGTAATGAAACTATAGTCCATTGTTGCCAGAATTTATGCTTGAGTTTGCATCCCTTTGTCCCTTGGAGCACTATTGTGTTCTTCCCAAGCTTGCCTTTTGCTAGTGAGCTTGCTATCTGATTTTTGGAGTCTAGCTGTCTGTTGTGG
This sequence comes from Pseudotsuga menziesii, assembly GCA_001517045.1. NCBI lineage: Eukaryota > Viridiplantae > Streptophyta > Pinopsida > Pinales > Pinaceae > Pseudotsuga > Pseudotsuga menziesii. Next base: position 697 of record LPNX010288755.1, read on the forward strand.
TACCCCAAGCCATAGGAATTTCTCTCCGTAACAGAATTGGTGACTCCGTTGGGGATGTTCCTTGTTTTTATTTGGGGTTGGGGGCACAATGGGCTTGATATCATTGAATTGCTCTTGGTTTCTCTCTGTTTCTGTGTCGCATGTTATAGTATGTGTGTCCATTGACACTCCCCTTTATTGGTTTGGCCTTGACCTGCTTTTTACCACTTCCTTCTCTGTATACGTGGGTTTTTGGACAAAAGTCGTGTACATACGTGGATTTTTGGCCAAAAGTCATGTACATACGCAGCTGTTCTTTATACAGTCGCGTACATCCTCCCTTTTGGTGAGTCTAATGTTGTGGGAAGTTGTTGGGTGGGTTGTGAGTGTGGTTGGGTCTTCCTTGGGTCTGAAGTTGTCTGTTGGATACTTCTTTTATGACCAGAGACTGTTCGTGTCTATCTTAGGTATCGCGTCTATACTGGCATATAGGTTAGGTTCACCACCGTTTGCATTTTGCATGACCTTATGACCATGTCACTATATCCTTAGGTACGAACCCACTCTATTATGTCATGGAACATTCTTGCTTCTCTAGAAGTGGCATGATATGAGTGGTAGAGCCTCACTTTACATGGGTACCCTAGTTAGAGCCTTATTTGCATTTGGTGCCCATGCTAATGTTTCTCCCTTTAGGGTGTGGGAGTCCGTTGTATAGTATTTCCATGACATTTAGCAAGAGCCTCATAATCCTCTTGATCTTATGCTGGCCATGATCCCTCGGACTCCCTTGTATCAAGTTGTGGATGCATTATCATGAGCTTTGCCTGTCTTATTGAGCTTTATGCCGACTCCCCTGACATTGCGTTTCAGCCATATAGCCTGAGCTTGTCTCATGTATAGCCATGCAGAGCCTTTGTTTATATCCTTCGCAGCTTGATTCCCTTTTTACCAGGAGGGGATTTTCCCCCGAGTGTCGATATCCTACACATGTATCCTTGCATTGAGCATAGGTATGTTCCACTGCTTGGAACTAGTTTTTTTTCCCTCATGACACTCGTCTCCTCCTAGTTTGTAACTATGAAGCTAGTTTATTCTTTTTTAAAGCTTTTCAAATAACTGAAAAAGACCAAAAAAATCAAAAAACCAAAAAGCCGGACAAGAAAAGATATTATCTTTGGCAGCTGTCGAGTCGTGTCACCTTCGAACAGAGCACTGTATATCACATCCATTGGTTGGGTTATAGTTTGACTTTAGGAGCTGTACTCGTTTATCTGAGTTTATCTCCACCGACTGGTTATGTTTCCAGTCCCTATGGAGCCTCTATTGATGCCTCCTGCGTCATAGAGGTGTCCCAGTTTGTATATCGAGTCTATGCTGCCTTCATTCAGTCACCATACGCCATTATGCTCTTGTTCGAAGGAATTTGAAACCTGAGTCGGCCATTCCTCAGTTATCTTGACTTTGCATGTCGGCCATTCCCGGTACAGTTACTGGTTCGTGCACCTTATGATCGAGTCCTTCCACATTATACAGCCTTGTTAAGTACCTCGTGTTGGATGATGGGGGATTCCCTAATGCCCTCCTTCCAGCATATTTCATCCCATTGACTTCAGATCATTTATTCTGGGATTGGAGTATAGAGTCATTTTGAGTGCCTTGAGACTTGCAGTCATTAGTGGCAGGTTCTCTCGCCATCGATAGTTTTGGGAATACATCAATGTCCCCTGATCGATGGATTCTCTCAAGTGTTAGACCTCAACACATTTATTCACACTTGTTAGTTTGCACTCTAGTACCTTGATTCCCATTTTCATTATTGGTGGGTGATCTCGCGTCTATTAACGGTATACATCAATGACTGGTAATCAGACGATGGACTACTATGTTCGACCTCGACACCTCTATTCGCATAGTAGGACATGAACTCGTAGCGGTGTGTGTAGAAGACTTTCTATATTAGTGGCATCCATTATATGCTACCTCCTTGATCGTGCCAGTGTTCATGAGATTTCAGCTCTCGTGACTTGTTCCAGTATATGTCAGACATTTCTAGCCAATATGGAGATCTTGATCTATTGTATATCTTCATCCTTTGTGGAGATCATGGTCCTTTGTATATCTTCATCATGGAGATTCTGATCTATGTATATTGTACATGGCGATGACCACATATGTATCATGTTTCATGCCTATTCATGGCCATTGTACTCTTATGTATCCGGGACTGCTATATGTATTTGCAGTTATATGCAGAGTTGTATTATTGTACTATGCTGATTGGGTGGCTGGTCTTCCATTTGGGTACCTTCATCACTCCACTTCTGGGATGGACTTATAATGTATTTTGGCCATCGTATAACCCCTCTGATCTCATACATTAGGGGGCATCTGTTATAGCGGATTTCACCACACTAGGTGAATCACACATTGTATGGCCTTCCCCTATCCCGCTGTAGACTCATTAGCCCCTATGGACTACTTTTTGTCTTTTGATGTGTCCTTGATCATCCCTAAAAACATAAGAAAAGTGATACACGCGGCTTTTACCCCGATAACTGCGTACATACGCGGATATTACCTGGTGAAATCCGCTATAACACTTATAGACTCTCTTCCTTATTCCATAAATAGAAAGGAGGGTGCTTCTCTTGAGGATATTGGGTTTTCTAGTTTGCGAAAAGTAAAGTTAAGAGTAAAGTAGTTGTGATAACTATATGTGCAAGGATGAAATATATACTTGACATAGAATCCTCTAGCTTGCTACCATGCTTCCTTCAGTGGTCAAATTCTAGGCTGAAACCATGTGGCTGTAAGTGAAATCTTTGGATTTTTTTTTAAAATCCATCAATAGGTGCCACTTTTCTGACATTCTACCGACACTCTGGTTAACCCATCTGACGGACGTGCCATGTCTCCGATGCTTCCTCCCATCGGATGACCAACAGTTAAAATGTTAGACTACATCGAAAGGACGACTCTTCTAGTGTCAGAGTGCATCGAAGTGTCGATACTGTCTGAATTAAAAACCGATGACACCGCCATTTCTCAGACACTTTTATCCGTCAGACTGCCAACGCTTTAGGGGTCATATGACGTCGAATTTTTGACGGTTTGTGTAATTTTGGTTGGTAATTTGAAAGGAATAATGGTCTAATATGTGACACAATTGTCTATCAGAGCTTCGACCCTTATTAGTTGATGGTCGGAGATTCGATGTTACGCCACTGATGGAAGAAAAAAACGTGTATGTGTCGAATACCCGACAGGTTAGTGTCGAATTTCAGACATGGTAGCCGTCGGATTTTGGCCTCAAATTCTGTAGTGTGACAAGCTCTATCGGAACCGATCCTCAGTCTCTGCATCCTTTCACAAAGTCTATAGACTTGATATGGGGCCACATCTTTCAGCCCTCTAGGCGGGCTATTCAGCTCTTTCCAGGCTGAGGAGGTAGCAGCGAGTAGAGGTCAGATTGTGCTCTTTGCTGCTGAGGTGATATTTTTTATAGTGGGGAAAATCACTCACCTCCATCACCATGGATAGTAGGACTTGTCCAGTTTTCAATATGGACAAGTCTTCAAAGTTCATATTTGTGGAAAAAAGGGTGGTGAGCAGTAGGCAGCAAAATCCATGAGCATAAGGAAGAACAACAAGAGAGCAAGCCTCAATAGCATGCCACACCCATGCTCTAAACCCCAGGACCATGAGCGTGGCGGCCATTTAAAGACCGCCTGGATTGTTGTATCGGAATGGGACACTAATCATCATTGCTGAATTTTAAGCCAAACTATGATAAGATGATGAGAGAGTCCCAGAGAAAAGACAACATTCCTGGTTGTGTGGATCTTGCTCTCAGTCCAAAGCGCATTGACTTACATTGCTAGCTCAAGCAAACTCTGCAATCAAATCCTCCACTCCACTTCCTCTCAAAAGGTGCTGCGAAACTAGCCATGTCATTATCCTTCTCTCCGATGCAGTAAAGATAGCTATTTATAGGCAGTTGGAGAGTTCGGATAGAAATACAGAGGTCGAACTGATAAGGACAATGCCAGGATTGAAGATAAAGGTAAAAGGTCCTGCGTTTCAGTGAAACACACGGGCCTTGGTACTGGCTTTGGTAGCACTAAACCTTCTGTGATTGATTCTGTGGATTTACTTCAAGCGATTCCAATTATGAAGAGGGGCCATGTTACAGATAGTAGGAGGCGAGAAACACAAGAACCTGTCACAAATTTTCCTAAAAATAACACAGATCAAAGAGCGGACTGCGTAAGTTAAGATGCAGTTGAAAAAAAAATCTCTATTTTGTTCCCAAAAGATACCGCATAGATCGGGATGCTCACCTGTCCATTCCTTAGTGGCTCGAGACGAGCCACAGGTGAGTGTTTAGGGCATGTTGGCCCAAGAAAGGGACATAAGAAGGAACTTCATGCGCACAACCAAGGAATATGAGCATGTGCGATAGAAGAAAAGAAAGAGTGCAAAGGATGAAAAGGGCCCAGAAAGGTAGAACAGAGGAGAGCGTGACAAAGGAAAGGAAAGCACAGACGCATGCAAGGGGAAAATGGCTGGAAAGTGACAGATACAAGATCCAAATCATGGCCATATAAGACGGCGTAATCCTATAGCTACACACACATACGAGAATATATTTGTAATTTAGGATGATAGTGCCTTGTGTCAAGTCATGATCACCACAGTTGTAACTGGAGGGGTGGTTGATGGTGACAGCTAATAGACTGCTGGGATGCAATTGGCCCTGCATGGGCATGTAAATTAGTATAAATAAGAAGGATGCAATGGTTAGAGGGTTGGTCAATCTTATTTCCTGTTTTTGAGTTATTTGGTTGATGTCGCAGAGCACGGTTGATTTGTTAGTCTGTAGGGTTTTCATTAATTTTTATGCAAGTGTCCAGTAGATTGTTATTCTGCGATAATCCATGGAGGAGGATTCCATTCATGTTGTAATGTCATAGTGATTATAAGAGTAGACTTAGGAAGAGTATGGTAGCACTAGAAGGGTTGTTGAGCCATGAACTCAGCTACAGAGGGAGTATACCACTAGGAGTAGGAGTAGACTAGATTAGTGAACTAGAGAGCATGCAAACTATGAGTCTGAGCTTCAAGACATATCTCAAGATCAGTCTGCATCCCACAGACTGCAAGGTGCTATATCATTTCTCATGCCAGATGAATAGCACCTTGGTGGTTTTTCTTAGATGGGTTTCCACGTTATTTCTTGGGTCCAAATGAATGATTGATGTGGTGAATGCTTATGCGATTGATTAGTAGGTTTTTTCCTTGTAATGTCAATTATTGTTCAGTTCTTTTTAGTTCTTGCAATTGATAGATGGATGAACAGAATATCTTGCTGAATGGATGTTGTATAAATATATATCATTATGTATAATTCTTGTTATGAATCCCGATGTAAGTCATAGATCCAATCGACACGATTCAGTTGCGCCGCATGATTTGCACCAGCTGCAAGGGAGAAGGGAAATTCAGGTCATGCGCAATGACACATAGTTGTGCTCATTCGCGTAGAACCGACTCCTCCATCCAACCTTCCTACTGCCTTCGCTGAGCTCCTTGGTTGCGAACCAAGGGAATGTACTTCACCGAAAATCACAGAAACAGGTTTTGGCGGTTACCCATCTATGAGATATCTCGGGTGAGACTGTGCCTTCTTTGCAGGTGTTTCCGATGGGGATTTCTCTATCAGGCGAGTATCTCGGGTAGTTGTTGGATCGGCAAGCTACACAGAACCTATGTCGCGTAAGTGGGGGAAAGTGGCCAACAACCCTAGGGTATATATATAGTATTTTTATCTCTTTAAACTTACTCCTATGGTTAAATCTACTATAATCTGAAACACATGTCTCTACTGACAAATGTAATATGTCAATAGAGGTATAAGTAATAGGTGAATATTTAAGTAGCAGATCTAGATTTACCTAGCCTACAATATAAATTTCTGAATATGAAATGAATACAAAACACAAATTTTAAAGATGGGAACCTAGCTATATATAGCCTACAATAATATTTCCAATCCTAGGAATATTGAAGAGAAATAAAGACCCTAGAAAAAATCTAGGCAGAACATCAATAACTTAGGGTTAGTAAAATATATAAAATCTTTTACATAGAGCAGCCTGCATTTACCCTAGAAATAAATTTTGACATACTAAGAATTCGTACCTGTGATTTATCTTCCTGAAGCTCCTTAAATGGCAGAACCTGCACACTTTTCAAATAACCAGCATTATCAATTTAAGACAAATCTCACACTTGTGAACTACCATGTTCCTCCCAACCATGACCCGGAACCGTTCCTGGTTCTAATCCGGATCCTCCTGAGCTGGAATCCAACATGCAAGTAGCTTAGAGCTCCTAAGGTAGGGTTTCCTATCTGGTATTCAGATTCTGAATCAGTCCTCTTTTCCTTGCAGGAAAAAGTTCTCCAAGAAAACTCTTGAGAGAAAAAAGAGGAAGAATAATAATTCTCCAAGATAAAAAATTAGAACCCCAAGCCTTTTCTTGGCTTTTGTCTTTATAAGCAGACTTTTCAGTCAAAGGGGCAGTTAAATCAAGAAATCCTTCATTTCTTGATTTAACCCTTTTTAATTTACTGGGGTAATTTTCAATTCTTAACCTAGGAACTTTTAACTAGTTCCTAGTTAGTCTTTCATAGTTATTTCACTATTTGTTAAATAATAAATTATAATTGGTGGAGCTTCTCTTCTTTATTTATTTAATTACATAATTAATCATAATTAATTCTTTATACATACTATGTATAAAATCCATAGTATTAAAATACTTGTTAACATTTGTCTTCGAGCATCATGTATCATGATCCCTAGACTTAATGACACTTCCTTACGAAGTTCAAGTAGATAGATGGCTTAGGTCTACTAGACTAGGCAACTCTAAACATTCTTGCATGTTGGATTTCCCTCATATAACATGGTATCTCTTCAGTACTTTGATGAGAATACAGAAATTCAAAATTTCATTTAATCACTTATAAATAAATATAATGATGATCAATATTTTTCTCGAGTCGTTTTCACTTGGAAGATATTAAATTATTTTCAGTAACCCCTAGCGCTTACCAGATCCCATACTGAACGCCTATAGCAGGGAGTTACAAACATAGTGCAATTCTAGAGCGTTCGCTCAACACTAAATGCTAGGATGTACTTGTATGATACACCTAGGGATACAATGGCCAAAGATCCAACGCTCCAAAGCTTATTCTCAACATCAACATGGAATGCTCCAGAGCTTATGCCAAACATTTTCAATTATATTTTCATGTGTTCCAAGTATTTATGCTCAACACAAATGTAAGTTCTCATGTTCTCTAGATCCTCTCTCTCAGCACAAAACATCTCATCAATCATGTGCTTCAGGGTCCATGCCCAACACAAACATTTCAACAATCATGTGCTTCAGGGTCCATGCCCAACACAAAACATGTATATACATATATATCATCAGCAATTAGCTTACATCCAATTATACAAAACAAATCATCATTTTTATATGTAGTGGGGTCTTTGACCCAATATGAAATAAAACATCAATATAATCATCATGATCAATATGCCTATGCCTATAAATGGTAGGTCCAAAATTCGGGACATTACAAGATGAGCTAGTCTTATGTGCCATAGCTCATTGATGTTAGTGGAATCATGGACTAAAGCTTGAGCTGGTAGAGTGCTTAGACGATACAATACTTACTCTCTTGCACAAATCACTTTGTTTTGTTCATGCTATAATTATTGTGCCATGTAAGCACATTTCCATCTGCAAATGTAACTCTATATCCTTATCTTCTAAGGAAGATATGGAGACAAGGTTTCTTTTCATACCAGGCACATACAACACATCATTCATATGTAGTAAGTCATTGGATTCCAACTAAAGAGATGTATATCCAAATCTATTCACAGTGTAGCCGGAATCGCCTCCAAGTACAACATAGAGATGGGATTCTTTCTCAACAAATTCTGAAAGGTTCTCTTTATAACCAGTCTTATGCTTAGAAACACCACTATCTATAAGCCATGTATCACTAGTGCTGGGAACAGTATATGATAATGTTGATATGAAGAAGAATTCTATACGATCTTAATTTATTTGTTTGTTGTGATGATGACCATCTTCAACATCATCAGTTGAAGCATCATGCTTCTTATTTTTTGAACTAAAACACTTTCTTTCATAGTGACCATATTTCTTACACTTATAGTATTGTATGTGTAATAAGTCATTCTTTTCCCTTTGATTTGGAGAAGAACTTGGTCTCCTAACCTGGTGCTTATTTTTGTGAAACTTATTTCCTTTTCCCTTATCTTTCTTGGAATGAATGATGAAGGATTTATTCTCCTCAACTTGAGGACCATGGATTCTTTTCCTTGCTGCAATCATGGTCTCTTCTTGAGAGGAGTATTCCCATATCTTATCAAATTTGGGAAGCTTGGTTCGACCACTTATGGTTTAGATGAAGAATTCCCAATATGGTGGAAGACCATTTAGATTGGTCATGATTAGCTCCTTTTCTTCAATATTGTCTCCACTGGACCTTAGCTTGTCCCGAAGTTCGGCGATCCTCATGAAATATGAGGCAACATATTCAAACTTAATCATATTCATATTTCATAGTTGGTTCCTCAATGTAAGAGTCACATTGATGCTACTGTGTTCAAATAACTTATTCAAGGTCTTGAAAATATTCCTAGTTGTCTTATTTCTGACATTTGTGGAACCAAGTGGCCTTTGACTGAGTCCACCAGAATCCTTCTTGCTTTCACATCACACCTTCTCCACTGGGACTTGGATTCTTCCGCTTCTGGTTCTAGAAATTTCTCATTGACAAACTTCAAGAGATCATTTTTTCTAGGATGAGAAGAACCCTAGGATTCCATGACATGAAGTTCGTATCCCCATAAAGACAATATTCAACCTTCATTCTAATCATCTTGTCTACATATCTGAACCAGAAACCCTAGCAGGAGTTAGGTCAAAAAATGAATTTTGGAATTTAGTGACGTTAAACTTACAGATATATGTTCCATATCAAGGTGATTTGAGGTAAGACGAGGTCAGGCCAAAATAGTGGTAGAAATCCTCTCAAACTTGATGCCCTAGTTTCTTCCCGTAGTTTCTTGTGGTAAAAAATTGAAACTTATACAAATTTGATTATACTTCCACCAAAGATGTGCCTCCCCTAGAGAGAAGTTTCCAAAACTCTTTTATGATTAAGATATTAGGGAAGGCCTTGGAAGATCAAACTCTAGCTTCCAGGAATTGCCTCTTCTAGAACTGCTCTAATACCATGTTAGTTTTTACAATATTATAGCAGTATAACTTAATTGCAAATAAACAATATGATCTTTAGAAGAAAGATAATGCACAGAAAAAAAGGACACAAGAATTTATCCTGGGAAACCCAATCGGGAAAAATCCAGCAAACCTTCGTATAGAGATAATAGCTCCTGAGAACAGAGAGAAGAAGAAAGAGAGAAAATTTCTCTCTAAGATACAACCCCCAAAAAAATTTCACACCTTTTCTGATGGAAAAACTTGTTGTGTGTGGATGAAATAATGAGGAGGGGCTCCTCCTATTTATATTGATTTTCCAACTAAAAAGTTACTGGGGTCGACTTGACAGTTTGACTAGGGTCGACTTACCTTGGGGAAATACAAAATAATTTTATTTTTATTATTTTCTTGTGTATTATTTACCCAGGGTTTACATTGATTCTTTCTAGAGTTTACATCAGTAATTACATTTGTATAATCTCTTGTAGGAGGTAAAAGGAAATAAATTACAAGTACAATAATAATAACTTCTGAAGTTGCACAAATTTCAACATCACCCACCACATTTAGTTCAATATTGTCCTACTTAGGCACTTTACAATGGATTTGTCCAAGTTTGTAAGCATGATTCATCACATGCAATACCATGAAAAAATACCAAGTCAAATTTAACCAATTGTATTGTTTGCATAAGTACAATGCCCTTTTTAAATTAATAAAGATGGAAAAAATGGTATAATTTTCCATCCATTGTCTGCTTGTATGTTGTTGCGTGTGACCTAATTGAAGATCCAAGAGTGGATGTGTGTGTGGACGGTGTAGGAATTTCATTTCATCTCCGCCCTTCGAATTAATTTTTCTTTACATTTTGAACTTTTATCTTTCCCGTCAAATAACGATTTAGCCAAAAAACAACCTTTCAACAATGAAGTTTTCTTAAAAAATGCCCTTCAATAATAATGTTTTTATTAAAGAATTTAATTTTTACTTAAAATATATGTTTTTGTTAAGGAGTTTAATTTCCAATTAAAATATAACAAGACTCATTTACCCATGTTTTTAGTTGATCACGTGCTTTGAAAATCGAGGGTGGAACAAAAAAACTTGCTAATAGTGGCACATACGACTCAAAAGTAACATGTGTCGGTGTTATGCATATAAAGTGCATTAAGTGATAAACTTAGAAACAAACAAAACTTGGAAGCTAGAATCCTTTCCAAAATTTTATGTCATGCCACATGTAATGAAACATACAAAATTTTGCAGGATTAATAGGTTTCCTTAATGGTGTAAATGAAATAGTGGATTTTTTATTTTTAATTAAAATATATGCTTTTATTGAGTCTAATTTCCAATTAAAAGATAATATTATACTCATTTACTGTAATGTCCCCAAAAATTGAAAAAAATAAATTATTAGGCTAGTAACAACTACCTATGCGGAACATTATTGAACTTGCGGAATATAACGTACATTGAATGTACCACTGTTTTGTCGTAAGCTGTTTTATGTTATATCATCTTGCTTTCAGTTATGAATATTAATGTAATTTACTTACAATGTCATAATTCTTGTTTACTACATTATTCTTATGGTTATACCTTATTGTGTATGTGTCGTTACTTGATTACATGCTTCGTTCATCTCTGCATAGTCTTACTTGTTATTTATATGGTTCTAACTTAAATTTGTTTCTGGAACTAAAGTGGGTGGAGTGGTGGGACTAGTTTTCCCATGACAGTCTGAGAGGTAAAGTGTTCACTTGTCTAGAAGGCTTAATTAGTTTGGTTTGAACTAAGGCACCTCTTCTATTTCATATGCATATTATACTTAGCGACGAAGATTTAAAGAGCACTGAACATTTTGATCATTTAACATACCTACTGTTTGTTATTACGCTTCCTTATAGACTCAGATTGATAGCAAGGTAATTACTATCTTCCTTAATTATTTAACATAAATAAATTATCTATGTGATACCTATTATTCATTATAAAATTACAGATCCAATATTCCTATCTTAATCTATTGGTAATTCATATTCATTGTGTTAAAAAGTATTAATATGTATTTTTATTGCTCTTGACAGGTTTTTAAACTTTGGCTGTAAGTACCAAACCTTGACTTTATACCTAGCGCAAATACCATGGCATATTTCATATGCCATTGTTCTAAGATTCATACTTAGGAAAAAATGCAAAGGCAAGGTTTAAGGCGTAAGCCTATGGTTATATGATACACCAATACTATGCATGGTCTTTGGACTTAGGGTTGGCACATATATTACAAGGTGTACACATTATATTATACCTTGTATTAAATATCGAGGTGGCGAGTTATAACATATGGTTTTGATATATGCAATGGGGTTTAAGACACTTTATGAAAACGGAAACCAACGTTAATGAAACAAATTCAAACTATAGAGATGTGGGTTTTGGGTCGATAGTTGCCACCAGGATGGCGCCATTAATGCTTCTTGGGATTTGGGCCAGCCCAAGGTTAGGGATTGGCTCCACAAATGTTTTGGTCATTTCACTTGGTATGTGGATGGTTTGGTCTCTACTCTGCGTTGTGAATGGAGGTGACCCCCTGGTTAACAAAGGTAGGCTTCATTGGTTTCATAGCAGCATGTGATGTTTTTTTCGTGGCTTAATCAGTTCATACTTCTCATCCTCGTCATTTTGTTGGTGGTTGCAGGTGATAGGGTCAATGTGGAGCTTCATGGATTAGATATTTACAAATGGTTCATGGTTCATTCCTGTGGAAATTGAACCCAGGTGTTAGAACAATTACATTCACAAAAATTGCCAATTACACATGCAAATTACACACAAAGGAGACTGAATATGGAGCAGAACACTAATCTGTATTGAATAAGTGTACAATATCCAACCTTGTGAATTCATGGGCTGCCACAATAAATAATTACATGAGAGATTCGAATGCATTGGGATGCCATTTGAATTGGTCAAAATAATTCTTACTAAAACTAAGCAAATCCCCCATAGGTGCGCATAAAGCAACTTCCAAATCTGTCTAGGAGCTCACGAATTGGAAAAATAAATTAGGGAGGCTAATAGGTGAAGGAAGAAAAACTCATACATGCTTTTATTAGGAGAAAAGAGTGGAGGATGATGGGGACAAAAAACATGTTAACTTCACCTAGTCAAACTTTCCCAATTGCCTTAAAACTTAGTAAAAGCAGCAATAAAGCAGAAAAAGAAGATATGTGCTAGGAAGGCCAGGAATAAAGTAGAAATAATTCCAATAGGTTTCCCAAGCATTCCATGACTCGGTTTTATCAGGCTTGACCATCTAGGACATGTGGAGGACAACTTGCATAGAGTGGAATATGGAAACTAGGAAAATAAGACAAAAATGGAGATAATTAATGTCTAAGGTAGCTAACTATGGCTTGATTATTCTAACACCCCCCATTAAGCCTAAATTATGAGTAAAATATCAGAAAATAATAGGGCCTAGCAACAATGCTTAGTCACCCTTTACATACTTCATGTCCATTTAACCAAGGAAAGAGGCAAAAACCCAGTGGGAAAAATCCTCCCTTAAACATGGACAATAAAATAGAATTTGAAAATATTGTCATCACTCATGCTTCACAGCATGATCAGCAATCCACAGCAGTGATTTGAGATTGCTGAAAGTATTCTCACAAAAAACTTTGGTGAAGATGTCTGCTACTTGTTTTGAAGATGAACATAAGAGTAGGTGAATGGTGCCATCATCCACAAGCTGTTTGATGTAGTGCATATGGATCTAAATGTGTTTGGTTCTCTGTCTTTGAAATGGATCATTTTAGATTCAAATGGCACTCTGATTATCATGATAGATATTATTTGAGTATTTTTATTCGAATCCACACTCACCAAGTAACCCCTGCAACCATAAACATTGAGTTGTTGCATTTACAACTCCTCTATACTCTGCTTCTGTAGATGAGAGTGCAATGGCACTCTGTTTCTTGCTTGACTAGTTGATTGGTCCTTCAGCAAGCATGAACACATATCCTGATGTTTACTTTTGATCTGTGTTGTCACCTACCCAATCACTTTCAGTAAACCCAATCAAATCAAGATCAGATTTAGCTTTGTAAAAGATCCCATGAGTCCTTGTTCCCTGAACAAATTTAAGGATCCTTTTGGCTACTCTCCAATGGATTTCATGAGGATGATCCATGTATCTTGAAGCCACACTTACTGCATAAGAAAGTTCAGGTCAAGTATGTGTAAGGTACAGCAAACACCCAATCAGTTTCCTATACAGTGTATTATTTACCATAGGTGAACAATCTGCTTCTTCAAGCTTAACTCCTAAAAGAAAGGGAGTCTTGCCTGGCTTGCAATATTTCATGTTGAAGTTGTTCAGAAAATCCAAAGCATACTTGGACTGATGTAATTTTATTCCATGTTTTGTTTGAGCAATCTCGAGACCCAAGAATTGGCTCAATAACCCCAAATCAGTCATAGAAAATGCATGGTTCATTGCATCCTTCAAGGAGGAAATTTCATCCTTTGAGCTTCCTGTAATGAGAAGTTAATCTACATACAAGACAATAATCATCAAAGAACCATGAATCAGCTTCAAATAAACATTAGGATCAGACTTGCATCGAACAAAATTCAATGATAGCATAAAGTCATCAATCTTGGCATACCAAGCCCTAGGCGCTTGCTTAAGCCCATACAATGATTTATTTAGCTTGCACATAAGAGATGGATTAGTAACAAAGAATTGAGGCTGCTGCATGTAAATATATTTAGTAATATCTCCATTCAGGAAAGCACACTTCACATCCATGTGATGTACCTCCCACTGCTTCGAAGCTGCAATGGCTAAGGCTAGCCTGATGGAGTCCATCTTTGCCACTGGTGCAAAGGTCTCATTGTAGTATATGCCATGTACCTATGAGTATCCCTTGGCTACCAATATTGCCTTATATTTCAAAGGTGAACCATAAACAGCAAACTTGGTTTTGAAAACCCACTTACATTGAACTAGCTTCCTCCCTGGTGGAAGATCAACCAGCTCCCAAGTGTTGTTCTTCTATAGTGAGCTCAATTCTTCTTTCATGGCTGTTTTCCATCTTGGATAATGTGTTGCATATTGATATATATTTGGGTATGATTCAACCATCATATATCATTTCTCTGCAAACAAGGGGTCTTTCATACACAGGGCACTCTCAAACTGAGATCTAGTCCTCCTAGAATCACTAGGATTTCCAGCTAGTTCCCCAGCTGCATGAATGGTATTTGCTGCCCATTTTGGTCTTGTAGGAATGTTAGGATATGCAATTAAATCATCATTATCAGACATATCAGAATCAGAAAACTAATTTATCTCTTCACTTACATTCACTGGTTCTCGTGGTGAAGAAGACTCTCCAACTTCAACTGCTGTTGAAGGCTCTTCTTGGAACTAAACACTCCTTTCAATGAAGGCTTTGTTTGTGCTCAAATTGATCAGCTTGTACCCTTTTGAATTTTTAGAGTACCCAACAAATAGAAACTCTTGGCTTTGGGGATGCAAAGCATTCCTCTTTTCTGTTGGAATTCTAGCCCAAGCCCTTGAGCCAAAAATCCTGAAATGGGTCACATCTAGCTTGTGCCCACTCCATGCTTCGAAAGGAGTCATACCATCAATATTTTTATGAGGCACCCTATTCTGGATATAGGTTGCACAATTTATAGCTTCAGCCCAAAACTTTGGTGGCAAAGTCTTAACCTCCATCATGCAGGTTGCTATCTCTTTCAGTGATCTGTTCTTCCTCTCAGCAACACCATTTTGTTGTGGTGTGTAAGGGATAGAATGCTGCATCTGAATACCTGCATTTGCACAATATTGAATGAACTCAAACTTGACATACTCACCACCATTGTCAGATCTAAGGACCTTGATTTTCCTCCCATAATGGTTTTCAACCAAAGCCTTAAAGACTTTGAAGAGGCCAAAAACTTCAGACTTATGCTTCAGGAAGTAAACCCAGCAGTACCTGGAAAAGTCATCTATGAATGTCAATACATATTTGGCCTGACTCATTTACATATGAGGAAATGGGCCAGAAACATCACTATGGATCAACTCAATAGGTGCATAGGTTCTCTCATGACTAGCTTTCTCAAATTTATGATCTGGGTGTTTTCCTGAGACGCAACCTTGACAGACTCCTTTGGAAAACTTAATCTTTGGTAACCCTATGACCATTTATTTTTCACTAAGATCAGAAAGATACTTATAGTTAAGATGGCCAAATATTTCATTCCAAAGCTTGCTTTCCTCATTAGCATGAATCAAAAGAGCAGAGGGGTTTGAGTAGGGTAGAAAATGTGAAAACATGTGTACCTTCGAAGTGTGATTTGCAACTCCTTTTGCAATGAATTTACCACTTGAGATCTCTATGATCTCAACTTCATTAGGGGAGAATATGACCTTCTTTGGAGACCCTGTGTGGGTCATCTGATACACTGACAACAGATTAGAGGCAAGACCTGAAACATACAATACATTGCTGAAATTACCATGGTCAAGATCAATCCTCCCTTTTCCCAAACTTTCAGTGAAAGAGTCATATCCTAGTACTATTGGTGGACCTTTCGACATTTCAAGTGAGTTTAATGCCTCCTTGGTCGAAACCATATGTTGTGAAGCTCCAGAATCAATGATGAAACTAGGTGAGCTTGATGTGCCAGCAACCAATGCATGAACTCTCTCTATGTCTTATGAGTTTGATCCTCCTTCCCTCTTATTTGAGCTATCATGAAGGGAGATGCCATTCTTTTCCAGGAGTTGGGTCAGCATGTCAATTTGCTTCTTCATGCAGGAGCTTTCAGGATGATTTCCCTTACTGCAGTATGCGCACTTGCTCATTTCTCCTTTGTTATTCTTATTTTGGGGGTTCTTCTTGGAACCTTGGGGCTCCTCTGGAGATTTGTTCTTGTCTCGCTTTTGCTCAGGTGGCTTCTTAGCTTTATTCTTGCCTTTTGAATCCACCCTCGAATCTCCAGCAATCAGATCTTGGTCTTTGGAAGGTTTGATGGTGCCCATCATCACCAGTTTATCTTGTTCTTATGTGAGAGATTCCATGAACTCTGTAAGTTTAGGCATCTTCCAAGCTCGAGCTGTCAACTTGGTGGCATGGAAGGTAAAAAAAAACACTGAATAGTCAGGGCCAAGCTTCGAGAGTATGGCCAAAACCAGTTGCTCTAACCCTAAGCTCTAATCCTATGGTCTAAGCATTATCTAAATACCTAAAGCATGGGTTCTTTAACTTTGTTATAGTGCAACCTATGGACTATGTAATAATGTAATACTACCATAAATAAATCTTGTAATAAGTTAACGTGTGATAGAGTTGGGTGGCGACATAACATATGGTATAAACCATATCATAACAGGGTTTAAAATTTTGGCATGGTGAATAAAACCCACAATATTGCAACCTCGTTGAACTATGGAAAAGTGGGTTTGGAAAATCAATAGCGGTTACTAGCTGGCGCATTTATCGTTCATGGAAATCGTGGCAGCCACAAGCTTAGGGCTTGGCTCACAATTCAGTTTGCTCAATTTGTTAGGGTCTGTGGAGAAAATGGGTCTCAGCTCTGTGCTGCGAAGGAGACTGTGCCCTAGAGAATGAAAATAAACTTCTTCTTCTTTCATGTCTGCATTTTATGCTTGGTTTTGTGGCCCCTTCGTCGTTATACTCCGCAGCTCTGTTGTGTTGGTTTGTGGTTGCAGGTAGCAGGGCAACGATGGTGGGATGGCTCCATTCTTCGTTGTAGCTCCAATGTATTGCAAATGAGACCACGGTAAGCCTACTATTCAAGCTTATGCTTGCCACCTTTCATCCCTGTGGGCAGAGCTAAGTTTCGACTGGTTGTTGGTTGGGGTTTTATGTTGTAGCGATTTCAATTTTTCCTTTAGGCTTATGATTACAGACTTGGTTTTTAAAATGTGGAGGTGTTAGGCCATGATTCAATTCTTAGGCCATTTGGCTCTGTGTAATTTCATTTTCGTCATGTAAATCATTATTTTTGGGTTTTGGGCTTTATAGCCATGGGCTGCACCATTGCTTACAATGGTGCCATAGCCCATTGGCACGCCTGTGTAAACCTCGTTCTCGGCCTTTAATGGTGATTGTGTACCAGAATTGGGATATCTATGTAATAACATATATGTATGGTTTTTATAAAATGGTAATGGTTTCCTTGATAAATTATGTATGTGATTTCCTTCTGTGTTTTTATTGAGCGCTATATTTAAATGGGGTTGGGGTTTTGAAAGCAGAGGCATTTGCCTAATGGGATGCTCTGTGTGTAAAGCCATTGATTAGCTTGGATATTGTAATATTTTGACAGCGTGGGTAAATGTAATGTCCCAAAAAATTGAAATTTTTTTATTTTTTATAGGCTAGTAAAAACTACCCGAAGGGGATCATTTTACTCATGCGGAATTAAATGTGCTGCTTAAACTTTCGATCTCTTCATAAACTGCTCATACTGTCTTGTTAATCTCTTATCCATTCTATGATTATTAGTTCATTTTACTTCTTATGTCTTATTCTGTTATTTAAACTATTTGTACATCTTAGTTATTATTGTCGGTGAGTTAATGAATTGTTTAGATCATTGTTTTACTCCTACACATGTGTACTTTGTTTATTTATTAAAAACTAGCTTAACTTTGGTTGATGGGAATAAAGTGGTGGAGTGGCGGGACTAGTTCTCCCATGACGATATGAGAGGTAAGGTATTACTTGGTTATGTAGGCTTACTTAGTTCAATCGAACTAAGGCACCTCTCTCTTTTGCTTACGCAGTTCATTACTTTCGATGGGATTGGATGTAAGGTGTGTTGATAACCTTGGTCGTCGATAACCTGCTGCTAGTTATTACGTTTCCTATCAACTTGGTTTTACAACTTGGTAAGGGTCGTTTTCGTCAATTTATCTATTATGGCTAAATTTCCTGTACATTGATTATTCTTCATTATAGTTTGCAATTCGTCATTTTAGATGTCATTAATATCTTTTCCATGCTATGTATATTTTTACTATATATTCTTTTTTTAACATTTCTTATGTTCTTTTATTGGCATGTTATTAATGGTTTGAGAGAAGAGCTTTGGATTTGACAATCCGAAAGATTATCATGGCATACTTTGTATGCCATGGTGCTTAAGCCTAAACACCTTGATACTATGGTATTAAGCCCTAAGCTCTAAACCAATGGACTAAACATTATCTACATTCCTAAGCAAGGGTCTTAGACTTTGGACTAGCGCAACCTATGACTAAGCACTGTGGTAATACTATCATAGTGCAATATTTGTAATATATTAACGTTGACATTAGAGTTTGGGGTGACATGATATATGGTATAAACCATACGTTTCCAGGGTTTAGGCATTGGTATGAAGGGTGGAATGAAACGATACCTTGTAACAAGTCATGACTATGGGAGTGGGTTTGATGTTTCGTTAATGGACTCTAGCCTGATGCATTTAATGCTTGTTGAAAAGCGTGACCGCCTTCCCCTTAGGCTTGGCTCACGGTGGATGTGCATTACATTGTCATTTGGGGTTTCCTCATTTTGGCTCTGCATAGAGGTATGGCCATGGAGGAGACCTCCAGCTTGTGAGGTATGCTCGCAAAAATTTATAAGCCTGCACATTTTTTTGTTTACAGTTGGAAAGGATGGCATACTCCTCATCCCCATTTGGTTGTTGCTTGCAGGTACCGAAAGGAATGGAGGAGCAATGTGGCTACAACACTGTTGGCTCCAAGTGTTGCATTAATAGTCATGGTAAGCCTTCTACTCGATCTTATGCTTGTCACCCTTCAATCCTGTGGCACAGCTACATTTCAACTGGTTTTTTTGGTTGGGGTTTGATGTTGTAGCGAAATCAATTTCGCCTTCAGGATTTGAATACAGGCTTGGTTATTTTTAAAAGGGAGGAGTTATGACATAAATCATTTCTTAGGCCATTCGGCTCTATGTAATTTTTATTTTGGCGAAGTAACTCATTAAAGTTTTGGTTTTGGGCTTTTAAATCCATGGGCTGCACCATTGCAAGCAATGGTGCCATAGCCCATTAGCACACCTGTGTAAAACCTTATTCTCGGCCTTAATGGCAACTGTGTACAGACATTTGGGATCTCTGTGTAAATAGATGTAAGGTTTTGATAAAATGTAATGGTTAAATTCATAGATGGTGTATGTGATTTCCTTCTACATTTTTATTGGGCACTGTTTTTAAATAGGTTGGGGTTTTTAAAATACAAAGGCATACGCCTTATCGGATGCTCTGTGCATAATTACTGTTGATTATTTTGGTAAATGTAATATTTTGACAATGTGGGTAAAGGCCATGTCGTCAATGGCATGAGCCTTCCCACAATTTTGCGATAGCTTGTATTTAAATTGTTTATGGTATTTGGTTATGTGTATTGCGATGTTTATAGTATAAGGATATAGACATCATCGGTATAGGCCATGCTGTAAATGGAATGTGCCTTCCCACAGTGTTGCGATAGTATAGCGTAGGGTTTAAAATTGCAGAGACTCTGTATTGGGTTTAAAAATTTGGCCGAGACCGTGACTTATGTGAGCACTGTGCATTAGTGGTTTTTGTGGTGTCCAGGGTATGCATACCCTCGATGGAATTTGTTTTTCTTAATGTAATTAGACTCTGTAAATATTTTAATGGGTTTATTTATAACCCACACCCAACATACGATTGTACATCGTGGCCTATGTGAGAATGATTATAGGATTTGGTTGTCGTTGGTATATATAATACGTATGGGTTGTTTATTATGACTTTGCCTTGGGTATTGACGTCCATGGGAATTGATGTCGTGAACTCTGTTGGAAACAATGTTTTTAATGTAATGTAATGAAATGTATTTTGATGAATAAAACGAGTTGGGCTTGCATGCTCTCAGAATTTGATTCCTGCTTCTGTTGCAATAAATGGATTTATGTTATGATGTTGAATTATGTAACTTGGTTTATGGTTATGTATAGATGGATATTATATGGTATTTTTTTAGATATAATGCATGTGATTTATGGTATTTTAATATAGATGTTTAAGACTATAGGTTTTCTGGAAGATTCTTGATAAGGACCACGTGGATGGTCACGATATCCCTCTGATTAAATTTAATGTTTAATCCAGTTATGTAAAGTACTTTGGTTTTAAATGATTATATGAGGCAGACCTTGGAAGGTCTTTATTAATTCGTTTTAGCTTGGTTATTATATGAACTCTGTTCCTAGTAGATCTAGTTTAAAATATAAACATGTATATTTTAGAATAAATAATATTTTAGTTAATGATTACTGAACTAGTTTATTTAAAATTCTAGGGCAAGCCTCTGCTGACAAATGAAATATGTCAGCAGAGTATTAAATACAGAGAACACAGTATAAACATAATACTAATTTCAACACCTAGTAAATAGAGTAACATTTACAAAGGATACCACCCTGAACATAAACAACATATAATAAAACTTCTCCAACATAAGATTAGTAAGTTGTAATTACAAATCCTAGCAGTTTGTTAATCATAAAACTTAACCCTTATGATTAGATATTACATTGCAGCCATTACTTAATATAAATAGTAATAAATATTTAGGAAATAAAATAAAATAGGTTTTCCAGGGTTTCATACCTAAAATGGCTGCACCTGCACACTTAAATAACTAGCATTGACAATTCAATGTAGATCTGACCTCTGTTTGATGACCAAATCACTTGGGAACTACCATGTTCCACCCAACCATGACCCGGAACCATTCTTGGTTTAAATCTGGATCCCCCCAAGCTGGACTCCAACATGCAAGTAGATTAGAGCTCCTAAGGTAGGGTTTCCTATCTGGTAATCAGTTCTGAATCAATCCTCCTTCAATTTCAAGAGCAATTCTCCAAGAAAACACTTGAGAGCCAAAAATAGGCAGCATAATAATCCTCCTAGATAAAAATCAGAACTCTAATCCTTTGCTTGGATTGAGTCTTTATAGGAAGACTTTTCAGTCAAAGGGGCAGTTAAATCAAGAAATCCTTGATTTCTTGATTTAACCCTTTTTAATTTACTAATGTAATTTTCAATTCTTAACCTAGGAACTTTTAACTAGTTCCTAGTTAGTCTTTCATAGTTATTTCACTATTTATCAATCCTTTAATAATAAATAATAATTGGTGGAGCTTCTCTTCTTTCTTTATTCAATTATATAATTAATCATAATTAATTCTTTATACATACTATGTATAAAATACATAGTATTAAAATACTATGTTAACATTTGTCTTTGGGAATCACGTGTCATGATCCCTAGACTTAACGACACTTCTTCATGGAGGTCAAGTAGATATATGGCTTAGGTATACTAGGCTAGGTAACTCTAAACATCCTTACATGTTGTATTTCCCTTGTATAATGTGGTAGCTCTTAAGTACTTTGATGACAATACAGAAATTTGAAATTTCATTTAATCACTTATAAATAAGTATGATGATGATCAATATTTTTCTCGAGCTATTTTTGCTCAGAAGTTATTAAATTCTTTTCAGTAACCCCTAGCGCCTACCAGAGACCATACTCAACACCTATAGTAGGGAGTTACAAACATAGTGCAATTCCAGAGCTTTCACTCAAGACTAAATGCTAGGATGTATTTGTATGATACACCTAGGGATACAATGGCCAAAGATCTAATGCTCTAGAGCTTATGCTCAACACAAATGTAAGTACTCATGTGCTCCAAAGCCTCTCGCTCAACACAAAACATCTCATCGATCATGTGCTTTAGGGTCCACACCAAACACAAACATTTCATAAATCATGTGCTTCAAGGTCCATGCCCAAAACAAAACATATATACATATATATCATCAACAATTGTCTTACACCAAATATACAAAACAAATAATCACGTTCATATGTAGTGGGGTCTTCAACCCAAAAATAAACCATCAATATAATCATCAAGATCAATAGGCTCATGCCTATAATTGGTAGGTCCAAAATTTTGGATATTACAGTAAAGGCCACGCCGTAAATGGCATGATCCTTTCCCACAGTGCAATGATAGCTTGTATATTATTGTTTATGTTATTCGGTTCTTATGTAAAATGGACTGTGGAAAACCATGGGTTGGAAGCCACGGTATCCAATGCTTACATCAGGTTTAATATTTGTTGGATTGTGTATTAAAAAGTTTATTGTACAAGGTCATGCTGTAGCTAGGGTCTTACGACCTCACTGCTAGCGTATGCATCGTTATTTATATGGAATTTGATGTGTTTGTAAAATACATCCCGTATGCTTAGTGTAAGTCGTGGCTTGTATAACGATATAAAAAATGGATTTACATACAAGATTGATTCTTGTTCAGTTTGTTATGATATGGATTTTATTTGTTTTGAGAACCAGCCGTAAGGTTATATGATTTGAATTTATGTTTACTATAATATACTATGGTTGTTATTAGTGTTTTTACCTTGGGTTTGGACATCCATGGGATTTGATGTCACAACCTGTGTTGGCGTAAAAAGGGTTTTTATTGTAACGAGTTGTAATGAAATGTATTTTAATAAATAAAATAAACCGGGCTTGCATGCCCACATGATTCAATTCCTATTACTGTTTGCAATAGATTTATAATATGATTTTGATGTTGTTTTACTATGATATGTTTTATTGTATAATATATATTATTTTAATTTACATAAGGTAATGTTTGTTGAGTTATGTGATTTTGTTTATGGTTATGTATAGATGGATATAAGTTAGGACCATGGATTCTGTTATATGAATTTTGATCATCAAAGAATTGTAAAGGACCACATGGATGGTCACAATGCCTCCTCTGATTATTTAGAATGTCGTTTCATTTATGTGAAGTATTTTTTAAAGTAAATTTGTAATATGGATACAAACCTTGAAAGGTCTTAGATGAGTTATTTAATTTTTGAAATAAATGTATAGATAATTTTCATAACAGCTTATACATGATGGTCTTATTTATATGTATATATAATTATCTTATAAAATTGTTCTATTTGTAAATAATACCCTAAGGTATCGATATAGTATATTTATTTCTTTAAACTTACTCCTATGATTAAATTTACCATAATCTGAAACATGTCTCTACTAACAAATGTAATATGTCAGTAGAGATATAAATAATAGGTGAACATTAAATAGTAGGTCTAGACTTGCCTAGTTTACAGTATTAATTTCTGAATATTAAATGAATACAAAAAACAAACTTTAGAGATAGAAACCTAGCTATATACATCCTATGATAATATTTATCATCCTAGGAAGTATTCAAGAGAATAAAAACCCTAGCAAAATCTAGGAAGGACATCAATTACATAGGGTTAGTAAATTCATTGGAGACATTCATCTAACATATTCATTATATAATCTAGAGGATAGCATAGACAGTCTAGGGTTAGATTTTAAGAAATGTAACCCTATGAGATATGGACAGAATCAATCAATTCCAAGGTTAATAATATATATAAAAGCTTTTACATAAAGCAGCCAGCATTTACCCTAGAAATGAACTTTGACATACTAAGAACTCATACCTGTAATTTATCTTCTTGAAGCTCTTTTAATGGCTGAACCTGCACACTTTTTAAATAACTAGCATTATCAATTTAAGACAGACCTGACCTCTGATTTTGATGACCTAATTCACTTGGGAACTACCACGTTCCTCCCAACCATGACCCAGAACCGTTCTTTGTTCTAATCTGGATCCCCCCAAGCTGGACTCCAACATGAAAGTAGCTTAGATATCCTAAGGTAGGGTTTCCTAACTGGTGTTCAGTTCTGAATCATTCCTCTTTTCCTTATAGGAAAAGTTCTCCAAGAAAACACTTGAGAGAAAAAACAGGCAAAACATTGATTCTCCTAGAAAAATCAAAACTCCCAAGCCTTTGCTTGGCTTGAGTCTTTATAGACAGACTTTTCAGTGAAAGTGGCATTTAAATCAAGAAATCCTTGATTTCTTGATTTAAACCTTTTTAATTTACTGGGGTAATTTTCAATTCTTAACCTAGGAACTTTTAACTAGTTCGTAGTTAATCTTTAATAGATATTTCACTATTTATTAGACCTTTAATAATAAATAATAATTGGTGGAGATTCTCTTCTTTCTTTATTCAATTATATAATTAATCATAATTAATTATTTATACATACTATGTATAAAATACATAGTATTAAAATACTTGTTAACATTTGTCTTTGGGCATCATGTATTATGATCCCTAGACTTAACAACACTTCTTCATAAAGGTCAAGTAGATAGATGGTTCAGGTCTACTAGGCTAGGAAACTTTAAACATCCTTGCATGTTGGATTTCCCTTGTATAACGTGGTAGCTCTTCAATACTTGATGAGAATACAGAAATTCAAAATTTCATTTAGTCACTTATAAATAAGTATGATGAGATCAATATTTTTCTCGAGTCTTTTTTACTTAGAAGTTATTAAATTATTTTTAGTAACCCCTAGCGCTAACCAAAGCCCATACTCAAAGCTTATAAGAGGGAGTTACAAACATAGTGCAATTCCATAGCTCTTGCTCAACACTAAATGCTAGGATGTACTTGTACAATATACCTAGGGATACAATGGCCAAGGATCTGATGCACCAGAGCTTATGCTCAACATCAACATGGAATGCTCCAGAGCTTATGCCCAACATTTCCATTTATATTTTCATGTGTTCCAGAGCTTTATGCTCAACACAAATGTAATTACTCATGTGCTCCAGAGCCTCTCGCTCAACACAAAACATCTCATCGATCATGTGCTTCAGGGTCCATGCCCAACACAAAACATTTCATCAATCATGTGCTTCAGGGTCCATGCCCAACACAAAACATTTCATCAATCATGTGCTTCAGGGTCCATGCCCAACACAACCAACATATATATACATATATATCATCAACGATTGGCTTATGCCCAATATACAAAACAAATCATCATGTTCATGTGCAGTGGGGGATTTGACCCAATATAAAATAAAGCATCAATATAATCATCATGATTAATAGGCTCATTCCTATAAATGGTAGGTCTAGCATTCAGGATATTACATCGCTCCCCGCTTAGTACAAAATCGTCCCTAGTGTTCTAGGGACTTTGAATGATATCATGAAACAAGGTGGGGTAATCCTTTCTCATGGTGGCCTCATTCTCCCAGGTAGCCTTGTCTACCTCAAAGTGCTCCCACTGCACTTTCAATTGGACTACAGTGCACTTCTGAAGCTGCACTTCTCTCTTCCCCAATATATGCAAAAACTTAGGGGCAAATTCCCCCTTATATTTCACCTATAGTAATGACCACTCAATGACATGCTTAGTGTCATAAAAATATGTCTTTAGTAAAGATGCATGGAAAACATTATGAACTCTTACGTGCATAGGTAATGCTAGTTCATAAGCCACTGGTCCTTTCTTGGCCAAAATTTCAAAAGGTCCACAAAATCTAGGTGCTAACTTACCACACATACCTAGGCTCAACGAGCTCCGTTTTTATTTCAATTTCAAGTAGACATGATCACATACTTGATAGTATTTATCTTTTCTTTTCTTATTCGCATAACTTTTCTGACGGTATTGTGCCTCTTTAAGGTTTCCCTGGACCTTGGTAACTAACTATTCCCAGTCCAATAACAGGTCAGGCCCTAACATGAGTTGATCCACCGGACCGTCCCAAGTAACTAGGGTCCTGTAATACCCCGATTTTGACCCCGTTTGCGTTAAAAGGGTACATGATGTATATTTTGTAATTAATCATGGTGAGGAGCAAAAGGCAAAAGCCCCACCATCGATTTGGTTGTGTATGTTTCGGCAATAGGGATCGTTGCTGATGGTATATCGTGCTACCCGAAACATTATAGTTTTGGCATCATGTAAGTATGCACATCAATTTAAAATAAACCTACAGCTAACTACGATTCCAAAGGTTAAATGAAAAGGGCATGATTCCAAAGGTGGGGGGGGGGTTGTCTAACCCGTGGGGTCCATTGGGAGTTAGCCATGTGTCACCACCTTGTTGTTCTGTTGTTAGTTGGGGGCATCTATTTCCTGGTAGGGAAAACCACCACCACACTCACGCTTGCACTCTCTCCATGACGCGCCTCTTGATGGCTTGCCCACTAACCGGATCATAAGTCGGTTCATCTTCCCTCACGCCGAGTAGAGTTAAAA
The DNA here is from genome assembly GCA_001517045.1 of Pseudotsuga menziesii. Taxonomy (NCBI): domain Eukaryota; kingdom Viridiplantae; phylum Streptophyta; class Pinopsida; order Pinales; family Pinaceae; genus Pseudotsuga; species Pseudotsuga menziesii. The sequence goes on from LPNX010288755.1 coordinate 27,289, forward strand.
GGGGGCCGCAATTCATTGTTGGGGGTTTGTTCTCCCTTTTTCTCAGGGATTGTTAGTCTGTGAGATATTCACTCTCATGCAGAAGATCGTTTCCTTTTTCCCTTTGTCGAACTATGAGATGTTTGGTTACTTCATCGCCTAACCGTGGTTGTTGTTCTGCTATGTTCATTTGGGTACTGTGATTCCCTACGCTTTGTGGGCGGTGGTTTATTTCCCAATTTCGGTTAACTGTGTCTTTTTCTAGACAGTGGGATGTTTCTGTGGTTTCCATCGGGAGGTGTTTCCCTTCTGTTCACGCAGAGAAAGAGAGAGTCTTTGTTTAATCCACCCATGCCGACTATGAAAACGTGATGGATTTTTCCTGTTGAGGGAGGATCTTTGTTTCCCATCATTTTTTCCTATTTTTTCTTCCACATTTTGCTTTGGCTGTGTCTTTTTCCCTTGCGTACAGGTTGAGAGTCTGTTCTTTCCCCTTTTCTGCCTTTGTAAGTTCTCCAGCAATTACATTAGGGATTGTGTGTGCTGTGGGCTTGTGGATGTTGGCTGGTTGTTGATTTCCACATTCATTGGCTGAGTTTTCCCCTATCCATGCTGGGAGTGCGGATTCTTTCATTTTTGTATACTGGGTAATGTTTCCATCGTTTCATTGTAATTTTGGGGCTGTTGACTTTCCCTGGTTTTGGGTTGTTGTGTATGCAAGTGTTGAAATATTGTAACTTCGAAGAATATTCTATATGTATCTTCTTGTGGACCTCGATGGTCCTACCTGGAGAACCACTTATATTAATTTGTACTCCGATGCTTCTAATCGGAAGAACTAATAAGAGTCATGAGGTAGTCCCCTCTAATGGTAAAGGTGGGTCATTAGCACCCCAGTGTGGTTACTTGAGCCTACATGTTTAACTCGATCCTACATGTCGAATGAGTTAATTAAAGTAAAGAGATGAATATAATAGAAGTGTGGTGCTCCTCATTTGAGACACACACTCTCACTTGTATAGCGCATTAGTGGAGAAGAGAAGTAGCTGGAGAAGGAGGAGGATCAGGCTTTGATCTCCTTGCTGGTTTTATCTTTTATCTTTTTGGGGCATCGATATTGAGGAAGATTTTGCTGGGTTTTTCCCTTTAGGGTTTTCCCAGGATAAATCTTTGTGTTCCTTTTGTATGGTTGTGCTTGTCTATCTTTCATTGATCCTGTTTATATGCTTTTGTTATGAAAAATGAAATGAAATACTGATGATCTAACTTAGCATATGAAAATTTAACATGGTATCAGAGCCACCCTGAAAAGAATACATTGTGCAGCTACAAAATCTAGGGCTTCTTAATTTTTGGTTCTCTCTCCATAATCAATAAGTAAAAGAAGGCTAGGTTGACTCTCCATTGAAGGGCACATCTTTCTGTCGAAGCAGAATTCGATTCCGAGCATTTTCAGTTTTCGGTGTGAGAAATTAAGGCTTCTTGCAGAAGAAGAATTTTTGAGTGAGCCCAGCATAGGATTTCTCTCCTCATCAAAATATAAGTTTAGAGACTTGGATCAATATTTTTGGTTGGGTGAAACTCCAGGAAATTCAAACCCTAGTTTGACCCGAAGCTAGAAAAACCCTAAATACTAAAACGACTACGTTTTGGTATATTTGCTATATCCCAACATTGGAGAAGGGTCAGGAGCTGAAAATTCTAGAGACCAGATATAAACTCCTGATTAACACTGTGTCCAAAATTCAGCCTCATATTCTCTATATTCTAGGATATATGATCCCTCCAAGTTAGGGTTCCAGCCTCTTCCAGAATTCATCCCTAAACATGACACCTAGGGAAAATTTATATAGCTTGGGATACAGAGGTCCAAATGGAATTCCTGAAGATGTTCCAGAAATAGAACAGAATTTAATTTCTATGGTCCAAATTTTAGAACTTGAAGATGAACTAGTGACACGTGGCATGCCATACAACTTCACTGTTCTGAACAGTCCTGTAACAGGTCACCTTGGGAAAATGATCCTAAATCCCAATTGGTGAAACAAATTCTAATGAAACCTATGGTTTTGGATTAGGGACATGAGAGGTTACCCTAGTACAAAATTTTAGACATGGAGGAGCAGTAATTTCGGAGAGATCACAGAAACAGTAACAAGCATTTCTGCAAAAGAAATTGGAAAACTAGGGCTTCCTGTTCTGAGAGCTTCCCTCCACTGTTTTTAGAAAAGGAGTACATTGGACAGCTCCATTTGAAGAGATCTATACTTCTATCCAATAATATATGAAATATTCCAAGTTTTGAAAATTAGGTTTTCTTTGACAAACCCTAGATCAGCCAGCTCCAGAAGCAGGATGGACACCTCAAATCATTAAGATCTAATCTTTGGCTATTTGTATTTGAGGTTCTCATTTCAAAGTGATCTATCACATCAGCTTGATGATAAGCTTGGTGAAGTTGAAAAATTCCAAGCATGGAAGTATTTGATCTCTCTAAAGAAAATGAATTGGACACCTACATGAGTAGAGAGGTTCCAGTTCTAGAGGGAGATGAGCCTCAAAGCCTTACACAAGAAGAACTTGATCAAGGCCAAGAAGATCATTATTGATTCAATCACGGATCAACTTGTACCACAAGTGTCTTCCCTAAAGACACCAAAGATGTTTGATTCCTTGATCAAGCTATTTGAAGATAAGAACATAATTAAGAAGATGATAGTTGAAGAATGTGAAGATCCAGAATGCATAACATCTTGAAGCGGTAGACGAAGAAGTAGAGAATGCAGAAGTGGTGATAGTCACCTTGAATGGCCTCCCATGATCATGGGATTCATTCATGCGAAGAATGTATGCCAGAAGGAAGTAATTACTTTCAGCTCAACTCATAAGAAGAGAAGAAGAAGATGGGAGCAATTGAAGATCAAACTCTCACCATTCAAAGAAGATCCCTCAAGCGATGAGGAATATGAAGAACTCAATTCTTGTAGAACCTCTTATTCATCTTATCATTTGGATAAGAAATGATGATTTCATGAATGAAGAAGATGATAAAGCAGAATGATCAAGATGGAGTCTACCCACGAAACAAATAAAAGATAAGTATTCAATTGTCACTTCATGATATTGTTTTACATTTGATTATATTCAGTTGATGTGTTATGCATGATAGATTGTTTGCATTAATGACTGTATACTACTAAAATGCATGTGATGGGTAAGTAGCTCATGGTGCTATACAACTCTCCATTGCTACTTATCAAACCTATTTTCTAACATATTGGATTAGTGCACAATCTCAATGATGTCATGGTAGAGATGGAAGGCATCTAGAAAGTTTCTGTGAGATATGGATGAATGTTGTATTGGCTAAACAGTTGCATGATGCATAAGAATTTGTTGTTATGCATATGAAATAGTTCTAACCATGAAATTGGTGCATTTGAATTGTAGGAAAGGTCCTGTACAACCTCCTACAAGAAAATAAGGATGAGACTTGCTTCGAAGAACAAGTGATGACAATTCAATAAACATGAATCTAAAGCTCCCAGGGTCAAATACACCTTCAGAGAGCGGTAGATCCACCTCGAAGGATGAAGACCACCATGGGTATGAGAGATAACTCAAGATGAAGAAAAGAATGCTATGAAAGAAGCTATGATCAAAGAATAACAATTGATCATGAGGAATGATGTATACGATATGATTTCAAGACATAAAGGAAAGTATGTAGTATCCTCCATATGGATCTACAAGAACAAGTGTACAAGGCAAGGTTCATGATTTGCCTCAGTAAGAATAGACTATGTCATGACATACTCTATTGACTAGTATATATCAAGTATAGAACCACCTATACAGAATGAAGAAGGAAGATAATACTCCACTTCAGGGGGAGTGACTACAAAAGATATCTGAGTTCGACATGGTACGACATGATGGACAGCTTCCTAATGGATCGAGACTTTACCAAGAGTAAAGTGGGTTCCAACCTTCAAATTTGAATGCAGAAGACTAGGATATGTTGATTATCTGACAAGACGAACTCATGGAAGATGTTATGATGAAAGACTACTAGAATGATGTTTGGGATATAGTACTCAAACAGAAAAGCAAGAATGTGGTATCTTACAAATGGTTTTGCAAGATAAAATATGTCACTGATAGAAGTAAGGAAAGACTTGTGGCTAGAGGTTTCTATAAGAAAGAGGGAATTAATTCTGAAGAGACACTTACTCCAAGAAGCAAGGTACACTTCCTTCAGAACTATGATGGTAGTTTCTTCCATGATGAAGTAAAGACAATCCTTCCTTAATGGTATGATTGCGAAAGAGTTTTACATCGAAAGGATTTGAAGTTGAAGACAAATGGAATCATATATGTAAGTTAAAGAAGGCCCTATATGGCATGAAGCAAGATCCCAGAACTTGGTATGGAAGGATAGACAATTTCCTGTCAATTATGGGCTTTACCAAGAGTAAAGCTAATCCTAACCTTTATCTCAAGGTTGTAGAAGATGAACCTGTCATCCTATTATTATATGTGGATGAATTATTCTTGACAGGGAATGAGAAACAAATCATGGAAAGCAAGAAGAAACTAGCAGAAGAAGAGATGAAAGACCTTGGGTTAATGCACTATTTCCTAGGTCTGGAAGTATGACAAAGTTCAGAAGGAATCTTTCTCAACCAGGGAAGTATGCAATAGAGATATTGAAGAGATTCAATATGTTGGAATGCAAAGCCATGGCCACATCCATGGAATCGAACCTGAAGCTATTAGTTGATGACTCATCAGAGTTAGTGGATGCAACTCATTACAGACAGATCATTGGGTCATTGATGTACTTAACAAATACTAGACCAGACATTTGTTTTGTTGTGAACACCTTAAGTCAATATCTTGTTCAAATATGGGTTCACCTAGTAGCTACAAAACATGTGATGAGATATCTGAAAGGGACTATAGACCTTGGTCTATACTTTGATGGTAGCCACGACTACAGATTGTATGGCTATACAGATGCAGATTGGGTTGGAAGTATCTCAGACAAGAAAAGCACATTAGGGAGATGCTTTTGTTTGGGGTCTGCTATGAGTCCATGGTTTAGCAGGAAACAGTCCAGTGTTTCTCTTAGAATGACAATACATAGCATATTTCTCTGCTAAGTTGTGAATCCATATGGCTTTGGAAGCTGATATTAGGTCTCCTTGACCTGAAGATGGATACTACATTAATTCTATGTGATAACGAGAGTTTTGATAACAGAGAACCCTATGTTCTGTCGTAACACATAGAAATCCGGTATTTCTACATACAAGATAAAGATGCAGATGATGATGTTTCAGTATTCCCATACTCAAGATATAGATGATGTTTCAGTATTTACATACTGTAGATGCAGATGATGGTGACTCTGTATTTCTATACTGAAGATATAGATGATGATGCTTTCAGTGTTCACATACTGGAGATACATATGGTGATAGTTCAATATTCACATACTGAAGATGTACATGAATATGGTTTAGATGATGATGCGTTGACAAAACCTTTGTCTCAGGTAAAGTTCGAACACTTTCGAGACAAGCTTGGTGTGGTTCAGAAAGACCTTCCCCGAAACGAGGAGTAGTGATGCTACAATGGGATTGTATCATCCTTGGGAACTTTCCCTAAAGTGATCCAGAGACCTCGATATTCGAAAATGAAGTGGGATTGTATCATCCCTGGCACTTTCCCTAAAGTGACCTAGAGACCTCAGTCTTCAAGAATGAAGAGGGATTGTATCATCCTGGGACATATGTCCAGAAGTGATCCGGTGACTTCGGTCATCAAGAATGTGGTAGGATTGTATCATCCTTGAACTTTGGTTCAGAATGGATCCGATGTAACTTCGGTCATCGAGAATGTGGTAGGATTGTATCATCCTTGAACTTCAGTTCGGAACAGATTCGGTGTAACTTCGGTCATCAAGAATGTGGCAGGATTGTATCATCCTTGAACTTCAGTTCAGAACGGATCTGGTGTAACTTCGGTCATCAAGAATGTGGCAGGATTGTATCATCCTTGAACTTTGGTTCAGAACGGATCCGGTGTAACTTTGGTCATCAAGAATGTGGCAGGATTGTATCATCCTTAAACTTCGGTTCAGAACGGATCCGATGTAACTTCGGTCATCAAGAATGTGGCAGGATTGTATCATCCTTGAACTTCAGTTCAGAACGGATCTGGTGTAACTTCAGTCATCGAGAATGTGGTGGGATTGTATCATCCTTGAACTTCAGTTCAGAATGGATCTAGTGTAACTTCGGTCATCGAGAATGTGGCAGTATTGTATCATCCTTGAACTTCAGTTCATAACGGATCCGGTGTAACTTCAGTCATCGAGAATGTGGCAGGATTGTATCATCCTTGAACTTCGGTTCAGAATAGATCCGGTGTAACTTCAGTCATCGAGAATGTGGCAGGATTGTATCATCCTTGAACTTCGGTTTAGAATGGATCTGGTGTAACTTCGGTCATCGAGAATGTGGCAGGATTGTATCATCCTTGAACTTCAGTTCAGAACGGATCCGGTGTAACTTTGGTCATCAAGAATGTGGTAGGATTGCATCATCCTTGAGCCTCAGTTCAGAACGGATCCGATGACCTCAATTGTCGAGAATGTGATAGGATTGCATCATCCTTGGATTTTGAGTCCAAAAAGAGATCCAAAGACTTCTTTGTCTTTGTACTGTGGGCTACTGCTGCTGATGATGATGTTTCCTGATTGAAAGATCAGAGTGTGATGATGATGATGATGTTTCTGATCAAAATATTAGAGTGTGATGATGATGATGATGTTTCTGATCGAAAGATCAGATGTTGCTGATGATGATGATGTTCTCTGATCGAAAGATTAGAAGTTGTTGATGATGATGATGTTCTCTGATCAAAAGATCAGAGTGTGATGATGATGATGATGTTTCCTGATCGAAAGATCAGAGTGTGATGATGATGATGATGTTTCTGATCGAAATATCAGAGTGTGATGATGATGATGATTTTTGTAATCAAAATATCAGATGTTGTTGATGATGATGATGGTCTCTGATCGAAAGATCAGAAGTTGTTGTTGATGATGATGTTCTCTGATCGAAAGATCAGAGTGTGATGATGATGATGATGTTTCTGATCGAAAGATCAGATGTTGTTGATGATGATGATGTTCTCTGATCAAAAGATCAGAATTTACTGATGATGATGATGTTCTCTAATCAAAAGATTAGAATATGATGATGATGATGTTTCTCTGATCGAAATATCAGAAGTTGTTGATGATGATGATGTTCTCTGATTGAAATATTAGAATATGATGATGATGCTATTGCTGACGATGATGATGTTCTCTGATCAAAAGATTAGAATATGATGATGATGATGTTTCTCTGATCAAAAGATCAGAAGTTGCTGATGATGATGTTCTCTGATCGAAAGATCAGAATATGATGATGATGATGTTTTCTGATCGGAAGATCAGAAGTTGCTTATGATTATAATGTTGCTGCTGATGATGATGTTTTCTGATCAAAAGATCAGAATGCGATGATGATGATGATGTTTCTGATCGAAAGATCAGAATATGATGATGATGAGATCTTGATGATGATGATTCCGTATTATCAAAGAATGATGATGATGACGTACTAATCGAAAGATCAGAATATGATGATGAGTTGATGTTAGAGTATGATGATGTTCAGTTGATGTTGTTTCTGATCGAAAGATCAGAGGCTGATGATAATGATGATTCTGATTGAAAGATCAGAGTAAGATGATGATGATATTTTGATGCTTATATTTTGATGATGATGATGTTGATGTTTTGATGATGTGTTCATGATGATGTTTCTGATCGAAAGATCAAAGTATGATGATGATGTTGTTGCTGATCGAAAGGCCAAAGTGCTGAAGAATATGTTACTGATCGAAAGGTCAAAGTGTTGAAGATGATGTTGCTAATCGAAAGGTCAAAGTGCTGAAGATGATGTTGCTGATCGAAAGGTCAAAGTGTTGAAGATGTTTCTGATCGAAAGGTCAAAGTGCTGAAGATATTGCTACTGATTGAAGAGTCAAGATGTTGAAGATGTTGCTGATCGAAGTGGTCAAAGTACTGATGATGCTGAAGATTGAAGATTAAATATGAAGACTACTTGATGTTGAAAAGATTCCAATGATTTATAGATGTATTACCCTGATGATGTTGATGATATTAATTCTTGCACATGATCTAGGAACTAGGAATCAAAATCATCAAAGAATAATTAACAAATACTCATGAATTGGAAAATAACTGGAATACCAAATAGG
>LPNX010288755.1:38679-64554 GCA_001517045.1 Pseudotsuga menziesii
TGTATGACTCCAATAAACCCTGATGAGGTTAACTGAAGCTAAACTGACCATCAGAAGTTGGTGAAGGCGCCTTGTTCACTCCAGTTCATTAAAATAATAATAAATAATCATTAAATAATATATTTAATGAATGGAGGCGCCTTAACTAACTGTAACTGATTGGTTGAACTGAAAGTAACCCCCAGTTAGCAATTAGGTGCATGAATGTCACACAGATCACCCCTGGAGTGCTCCAGTTAGCCTCCTTGACTGTAGGAAAGGCTAAGTTAGCCTCCTTGACTGTAGGTAGGCGTGGGAGTGACTGGGATGATGGTAATTAATGCTCCAATGATGTCAATTAAACTTAGGATAGTGGTTTAACTAGGCCAATTTGACCGAAGAAGTGAGTATGAAGGTAAATGTCTCCAACAGATGATGTCCTCTATCTCTCTCCTACTATTGTTGTTGTTGATGTTGTTGTAGAATACCCTTCTCGTTAAGGGGGAGTGTTGAAATATTGTAACTTCGAAGAATATTCTATATGTATCTTTTGTGGTCCCTGATGCTCCTACCAGGAGAACCACTTGTATTAATTTGTACCCCAATGCTTCTAATTGGAAGAACTAATAAGAGTCATGAGGTAGTCCCCTCTAATGGTAAAGGTGGGTCATTAGCACCCCAGTGTGGTTACTTGAGCCTACATGTTTAACTCGAGCCTACATGTCGAATGAGTTAATTAAAGTGAACGGATGAATATAAACAGAGGTTTGGTGCTCCTCATTTGAGACACACACTCTCACTTGTATAGCACATTAGTGGAGAAGAGAAGTACCTAAAGAAGGAGGAGGATCAGGCTTTGATCTCCTTGTTGGTTTTATCTTTTATCTTTTTGGGGCATCTATATTGAGGAAGCTTTTGCTGGGTTTTTTCCTTTAGGGTTTTCCCAAGATAAATATTTGTGTTCCTTTTGTATGGTTGTGCTTTTCTATCTTTCAGTGATCATGTTTGTATGCTTTTGTTATGAAAAATGAAATGAAATACTGATGATCTAGCTTAGCATATGAAAATTTAATAGCAAGTACCTTTTGGGTTGCTACTGAGTTTTTTTGGCCACACTAGGGCCAAGAACAACTTTGAGTTGTCTTGAGGACTTGAGCCGTGTTCATCCTTTTGTTTGGGGTTGTCACCCTGTGGTCTTCATCTTCTTCACAAAGCTGTGAACTATTTGTTTTGTTGCAGTATGCAGTGGTTGGTCTTCGGACTATTGAGAGTAGGATTAGAGGTTAGGTATGCTTGATAAAATTGGTGTTTGGAGCCACTTAGACAGAGTTGGACTGCTGGCTTTCTTTACCCACAACCCTTGAAGAGTATTGGAAAGGGAAGTCAAGGCCCGAGGGATTGCAAACCAGAGAAAGGATTGATTCATGGTGTTGGGTGTGTGGATGCCTTAGAAGTCAGGTTAGCTCTGGTGTAGGCATCCTTAGCTCTCCATTGAGGCCACCAGCTTAGCATTTAGCCTTTCCTAGCTCCGTGACAACCTAATAAACCCTACTGTGTGGGATTGGATAATTTGTGTATCTTGGCTATGTGTAAGCTTACTTTGACCCTTATTCCTTGAGGAATCATGCCCAGCTCGGGGGATGGCCATGTTGCTGAGAGATTGATGAGCACACTGGCCTATGGTTGAGTGGAACGTTGGAGCGACGTAGCTAGTTGCGAGACGAAATCTATTTAAGATAAGTATTCTTGACTATTTTGTCTCTGCATTTATATTTACTGATTAAATGAATATAATTAACATGTGGTATGCTTGAATGAATGTATGTTGCTTCCACTATGTATATGAAGTATTATGCATCTTAGTATGTTTTATGTTTAAGCTTTTTATTTTAGCATTATATGCCTGTTCAACTTCATGGGGCTATTTTCATGTATGCTTGGTGTTAGTAGCATCCTCTTCACCGGTCAGAGGGTCGAGGACATTACAGTGTGGTATTAGAGCTCTGGTTGCAGCATGGGCCTAAATGGGCCATGACAGATCAGATAACAGAGGCAGGTTGCCTTCTGCCTAGCAACAATCAGAAAATTGAAGACAATAAAATTCAAAATTTTTTTTGAGTGCCAGAACTATCGGCCCATCGGAGCACTTAGTGGGAAGGCCACTCAACGAATAGTTGATCCGACGGTCGATGCGGCAGAAGACTGCGGAGGAAAATTTCAGAAAACTTTTAAGTGTTTGGCCATCGGCACATAGGGACACTTAGACGGATGGATCACTGATGCTTAGTCAATTGACTGCCGCCGTTGCGGATGGCTAGAGCACTATGCCTCCGACGAGTAGAGCCTCTGACCGCCGATGGCGCATAATTTCTGAAAATTCTTCTAAGTGTTGACTTCGTCGGCCATCGGAGGATGTTAGTTGATGACGTCACCGATGAACATCAAAAGGGGTTAACAGTTCGTGTATCGCTGTTGCGGCTGCTTAGTCAACTATCTTGCTGACGCACTAGTCCTTCCAGTCGTCGATGCCAAGGTGTTAGTAAACAGTAGCTCCGGGCGGCAGTGACAGACAGTTGTTTGACTGGCAATGGATAGAGGAAGTTTTCATCGACAGATAAGAAATGGATTGGTGGAGAATAAAGGATGGTTGAGCCGATGAAGTTCAGAAAGGAAGAGAGAGAAAAATGTGAAAATTTTTCTAAGTCCTAGAATCATCGGCCATCGGTGATGGTTAGTTGATCACATCGCTGATGCTCAGATGATTCATTCGCCGATGAGCTATGTTGGGTAAAGTTGTTGATCGAATGTCCGTTGTTGTGGAGGTCGAGAGGAATAACCACCCGACGAGGAATGAGTCCGAGCACCGATGCCGCAGCTTCTAGGTGTTCTGATCGCTGATAGACTTGTGGCTGTGGAAGACTTGGGGAGATTGTGGGCCGCTGTTGCAGAAAGCTTGATGACTAATCGTCCGATGCATGGGGCAGCTGGCCACCAATGCAATAGGTTATTCTATGTTATCGCCGATAAGACTCGAAACAGTAGACCACAACAAGGCCGATACGGTGAAATAAAATAGATGAGTAACTCACCGATACAGTGAAAGAATTTAGAAGTTTCATCTGCTGAAACACCGGGGAGTTAGCAGGGAGGAGACTGGATTAGAAGAAAACTTTGAGGAGTATAAAAGCATCGAAAATTTGTTAATGATTGGATCACCGATCGAAAGCTCAACTGGTTCGCTGCAGAAACTGTAGAAAGATATTTTTCCATCGTTGCGGCTCCTCAAATGACTGTGCACCTAATCAACAGTTGGTTTCCTCACCGATGCACATTGGAAGTCTAGTCATTTTGCTCGCCGAAACACCAAAAAGGAGTAAGCAAATAGACTGTCGATGTACAGTTAATTTGCTCGCCGATGGAGATCGGAAGTGTAGTTGGTTTGACCACCAAAATGTTGGAAAAATAGTTGGAAGAAGGTCCAATTGGGCCTAAGGAATTTCTTAGTAGTTTTTCCTGCAGTTTTCGACTATCTTCCATCGGTTTTTTAGCAGATTACCAGTGGATTACAGAGCTGAACAAGAGATAGAGAAAATTATGTGTTTTAGCATAATTATTGTTTTATAAATTTCCAAAGGAGATTTGGGTTTTTCAAAGGAACTTCTCAGTAATTTTTCAAGCAGTTTTCAACTGTCTTTCAGTAGGTTTTCAATTGATTCAACAGACTGTCAGTGGTCACAGGGCTAAAAAGGGAGAAAACCATAGGTGACTGAAGTTAGCATTCCTGACCAAAATACAGTTACATATTTGGCATCATTCTAGAAGTAGTGTGGTTTTCACACCCGAGGTAAGAATTAAGCATGTGGATAGGCCTTGGAAATCTTATCCAGCTGGGAACAAGGGAAAGTCACCAGAATCTAAGTATGGAGCAGCAAAGTGCTAGTGATTGCTTGAAATAGAAATGCGTTGCTGTCAATATAGACAACTCTGGGGAATTGCACGCCTGGAGGTAGCAAGACCATGAATTCAAACCAGCTGTTGTCTGGAAGAGAATTTCCATGCAAGGATGAGGGACTTAAAAAGGGAAGTTTCCCTTAAACCCTATCTTGCTGATTATAACTAACTTTTATAAGTTTTATACTTGAAATGTATGAGGATATGCTTTGCATGCATAAGATATTAAGGATTATACATTTATAATAAACCACTAATGATAGTTATTGCATTGGTGTTGGAATTAGTGGAAAAACCAACGACAACATGGACATGGCTGAATATGTTGCTGATGTTGACGAAGGCGACTAGCAACCCTCTGGAGAAAGGGATAAGGCAACAAGTCCATAATCAAAAGTTGGTGAGCAAATTCTGCAATCTCCTGCAACGGACCAACCAAACTGGTAATGTCAAGAGTGTAAGTAGGACCCATGAAGGTAAGAGTTTGATTATGACAAATTCCATGGAGTGGTAAAGGTAAGAGACCTCATACCATGTGGATATTTGAATGTTATACTACATTCATATAGAAATGTGCCATGCCTGTATATGTTGATTGAGCTTAGTAGCTCAAGGAAAGTAAGTACTGATGATCTTGATTATAGCAATGCATCCTATATGTAGTCATGGTTAGGCCATGCATGGTATTCCTAAATCAATGCAAGGTAGCATCGAGTGGATATGCATTAAAGGATTTTATAAATATTGAAGTTATGCATTGAATGGATTCATATGAAGGGTGTAAGTAGCTGATTACATAAGTATGGGTGCAAATGTTGTGATGCATTTCATAAGTGCATTGAGATAGTGCATGTGATATTATATTACTAATGGCTGAAATGATGAATTGATGACAGTTCTAGAACCATTTTAGGAGCTGTTATGAATGTAGGATAGTAAGTGCATGAAGAAGGTAGTCATGATCGACTAGCTACTGGAAATACTCTATGGAAGAGCAAGGTGGTACAAATGATACGCTTATGAAGTAAGGAGTATATAAACATTTCATTTTAGTTACACGAATGATGTGACTGTACCCTATAATTTAAAGTATGATAATTATCGTGAATTAAATGATTTTTGGTAATATTGATGTGATTAACAGCTGGAAGTATTGGAATTTTATAAATTCTGAAAATGCTTCAGTGATTGTTGCAGCAATGAAAATGTTATATGCATCAAGACTTACCAAGTGTTTGGCTGATTGAAGTTCAGGTTACGGGTAGATTGTTTGGAGCATGGAAATGAGAGTAAGACCATGGCAAAGGCCGGAATCTACCATGTGAAAGAGCCAAACCTCATGAAAAGAGTCTCATGGCTGTGATAATAGTTTGTATGCATAATGAGTTGTAAATTTGAATTGTAAATTTTGGATTTGAGAAATTGCTAACAACTACTAATCACTATCAGCTTGCATAAGATTGTGTCAGGAGGACGCATTATAAGTGGGTATTGATACTATGTTAGTAAGCATGAAATTATAATGGGCATAGTGATGCTGCTTACAAGAGACCCACAAATGAGGATCACCCCATTGCCAAGCAAATCAGTTTCTGTAGTAAACAGAGTTGCAAATTCTCATTGAATGTAATTAATAATGTTATTGCTTGGTTATGGAACAATCAATTTGGATTGTATTATTAGATAATGATTGACTGTTGCCTATTTGATGAATGTTCTAGGGGTACACACTATAGGAAAATCATGTGTGATGACCTGCAGGAGCCAAACTTCATGGGAAGGTTTTCCCTTATCTTGGAAATGGGTTTCAGGTGAAACTCCATTGGACATTTTGGAAGTGTCTCATCTGCACTACATGTTTGGTAAGAAACATGAGTGAGATGGTATGGATTATGTCGGTAAGACATGTGTGGATATGAAATGTAAAGAGGAATTGGGATTGTCAACTCAGAGAAGGGAGGCCCCATTCCTCCTTAATGAAGGAATACTGCCTCGGCAAATGGATAAGTGTTTTGTGACCCTAGCTAGGAATATGCATGTTAGACTGTTAAAATTCCATATGCAGAACATGTTTTGTTTTTATTTCCATTTGGAGCGATTGCTTGAGTATGAATAGGGCTTACATGATACACACCGGACAAGGGTGCACACTTTTCTGATGTCGGATCATGGAAGGGTTTTTCAATATTGATTACACCCTAGGGAGTGGATGCACTCTTGGTGTCTCAATAATTGATAGCAAAGGGTGTGAAATATGGTTACAATTTTAGAGCAATAACACTAACGAATATGCTTAAATTGCTTGTGTTGTCAGGATAAAAAAATGTAGTTTGGTATTGTACACTAAATGGAAAATGGCTTGAACTCATCCTACCTTCTACAGAGAAGGAGACATTCATGGGGGACTGTCAACTTAGAGAAGGGATTGGTCTCTTGGGTGATATGGAAAATGGTCATTTATTGTTGATGTAAGTGTACGTGTTATTGTTGATGGCCTGATAAACCCAACGCTGTTGGCTTGGCTGATGATTGGTTGTTGGTACAAGTACAGGCGATTTGTTGATGGTCTGATAAACCCAACTGAATGTTGGCTTGAATGTGCCTGATATATATACATAAAAGGATGTTTTGAATAAACCTGCGTGCTGACCTGACACCCAAGTCCATAGGCAATCCCAAGGCTTGCAAATCGAAGCAGGATCCTATGGACCAAAGGGGAAGCGCACAATACAGATAAGTATTTGATTATTTTGCAATTTCTTGCTTGTGAATATGCATGTGTATATGATTTGGTTATGATGTTTTGAGCTCTTGTTCTAGAGATAAAAACCGATGAGAATAAACTAAACATGTGAATCTATTCAATGTTTGAATATAGGTATTGTTGGGAGCGAGGACTATGAGAGCATCCTAGGGGTGCATGAGGACATGTGACTGTCTTGAAGAGCTAAGAATGACCAGTAATGAAAAAGGTGCTAGTGAGACCGTGAAGGTCCTCGCAACCGAGACAAACCATGTGGGGAGGCTCCATGGTTGAGAGGTCTGAAATAGACCAGAGACACTAAGTGTCATGACCAAGAGAGATTGGTCCAGCATTCACGGTGAAGTGAAAGAGGCTGAGAGCATGAAAAGCCACAGCAGTGGTGTGGGTTCCAAGATGAAACAAAACAAAGATGGGAAAAACTCTTGCTGCTCTCTCTTGCCTTTTGATTATATATATATGTATTGTGA
This sequence comes from Pseudotsuga menziesii, assembly GCA_001517045.1. Taxonomy (NCBI): domain Eukaryota; kingdom Viridiplantae; phylum Streptophyta; class Pinopsida; order Pinales; family Pinaceae; genus Pseudotsuga; species Pseudotsuga menziesii. Next base: position 45,841 of record LPNX010288755.1, read on the forward strand.
AAACAAAATATTGTTGAATGCATGTATGACTGGAAATAGAATGTGTGTATTTTCTTAAAGTAAATTATGAATGCTGGAATGGTTAATTCCCTGCCCAAGAATGGACATGAATGAGCTCATGTTCCTGTTGGGAAGGAATGAAAAATATGAAAGTCTCCTTGATAAGACTTGGATTGTCACGCAAATTGGGAAATTAATTGACAGATATTAATTCCTATATTATGCTTGGTCTAACATAATTTCAATGATGCATTTCACAGGTGAGAAAGTTGAAATCCAGTGGTGCACATTGATCATGGTAGCAAATCAAAATTTGTTGGACTTGGCTGCAAGTCTCCTTCAAATGATTTCCAGGACCCAAGAGAATCTTTGAGAGATGCTCAAGATATAGAAAAGGTAGAATGAAATGAACCACCATATTTTGCAAGACTCTATTGGTTTGCAAAGGGAGGTGAAAAGCCTTCTGGGAGCAATCAGAAAACAAAAGAATGGTGGATCAATGATGGGACATTATTCCAAGTGATCCGTTGAGAAATGGTCCAGGCATGAAGACTCAAAGCAAATTGAGCTGGTAAAGATGAAGCAGCTAGTGAAATGCTGGTAATGCAGAGGACATCATTTATGCCGTTACTGTCCAACAGGGGAACATAAAGAGGGCATCAGCCACAAAATTCCTAGGATTTGGGATAAGCCGAAATCTGAGAACTAGCAGGAGAAACTCATGGAAGCCGAGGGGCTTGGTCCTAAACGTTCAAAGTAAATAATTGAACATGAAACAGGTCTACAAAATTTTGAAATTTTGATGTGCAAATGGTATATGTATTGAAACACCGAGGACGATGTTATTCCAAAGGGGAGGGGATTGTAATACCCTAGTTTTGACCCCATTTGCATTAAAAGGGTACATGCTGTATATTTTGTAATTAATCATGGTGAGGAGAAAAAGGCAAAAGCCCCACCATCGATTTGGTTGTGTATGTTTCGGCAATAGGGATCGTTGTTGATGGTATATCGTGCTATCCGACACATTATAGTTTTGGCATCATGTAAGAATGCACATCAATTTAAAATAAACCTACAGCCACCTACGATGGTGCAACGTTAAATGAAAAGGGCATGATTCCTAAGGTTAAGGGGGAGTTGTCTAACCCGTGGGGGCCATTGGGAGTTAGCCATGTGTCACCACCCTATTTTTCTATTGTTAGATGGGGGCATCTATTTCCTGGCAGGGAAAACCACCACCATGATCACTCCTGCACTCTATCCATGACGTGCCTCTTGATGGCCTACCCACTAATCGGATCGTGAGTCAGTTCATCTTCCCTCACGCTGAGCAGAGTTAAAAGGGGGCTGAAATTCATTGTTGGGGGTTCGTTCTCCCTTTTTCTTAGGGATTGTTAGTCTGTGAGATATTCACTCTCATGCAAAAGACCGTTTCCTTTTTCCCTTTGTCGGACTGTGAGATGTTCGGTTACTTCATCGTTGAACCGTGGTTGTTGTTCTCCTCTGTTCATTTGGGTGCTGTGAGTCACTACCCTGTGTGGGAGGTGATTTCTTTCCTAATTTCGGTTAACTGTGTCTTTTTCTAGACAGTGGGATGTTTCTGTGGTTTCCATCATGACGTGTTTCCCTCCTGTTCACGCAAAGAGAGAGAGCCTGTGTTTAATCCACCTGTGCTGACTATGAAAACGTGATGGAGTTTCCTTGTTGAGGGAGGATCTTTATTTCCCATCGTTGCTACCTATGTTTTCTTCCACATTTTTCTTTGGTTGTATTTTTCCCTTACATAAAGGTTGAGAGTCTGTTCTTTCCTCTTTTCTACCTGTGTAAGTTCTCCAGCAATTACATTAGGGATTGTGTGTTTCGTGGGCTCGTGGATGTTGGATGGCTGTCGATTTCCACATTCATTGGTTGAGTTTTCCCTTGTCCATGCTGGGAGTGTGGCTTCTTTCCTTTTTGTGGACTAAGTAATGTTTCCATCGTTTCATTGTAAGTTTGGGGCTGTTGACTTCCGCTGGTTTTGGGTTGTAGTGTATGAAAGTACCTTTTGGGTTGCTACTAAGTTGTTTTGGCCACGCTAGGGCCAAGAACAACTCTGAGTTGTCTTGAGGAATTGAGTTGTGTTCATCCTTTTGTTTGGGGTTGTCACCCTATGGTCTTCATCTTCTTCACAGAGATGTGAACTGTTTTTTTTGCTGCGGTATGCATTGGTTGGTCTTTGGACTATTGAGAGTAGGATTAGAGGCTGGGTATGCTTGAGAAAACTAGTGTTTGGAGCCACTCAGACAGAGTTGGACTGCTGGATTTCTTTACCCACAACCCTTGAAGAGTATTGGAAAGGGAAGTTAAGGCCTGAGGGACTGTGAAGCAGGGAAAGGACCAATTCCGAGTGTTGGGTGTGTGGATTCCTTAGAAGTCAGGTTAGCTCTGGTGTAGGCATCCTTAGCTGTCCATTGAGGCCACCAACTTATCATTTATCCTTTCCTAGCTCCTTGACAGCCTGATAAACCCTATTGTGTTGGCTTGGATGATTTGTGTACCTTGGCTATGTGTAAGCCTGCTTTGTCCCTTATTCCTTGAGGAATCATGCCCAGCTCGAGGGTGGCCATGTTGCTGAGAGATTGATGAGCATGCTGGCCTATGGTTGGGTGGAACATTGCAGCGACGTAGCTAGTTGTGGGACGAATTTTGGTTAAGATAAGTATTCTTGACTATTTTGTCTCTACATTTATATTTACTGATTAAATGAATATAATGAACATGTTGTATGCTTGAATGAATGTATGTTGCTTCCACTATGTATACGAAGGATTATGCATCTTAGTATGTTTTATGTTTAAGATTTTTATTTCAGCATTATATGCTTGTTCAACTTCATGGGGATATTTGCCCATATGCTTGGTGTTAGTAGCGTCCTCTTTGCCAGTCAGAGGGTTGGGGACATTACAAGTCCTACACTTCCATCCATAGAGTACCTCAAAAGGACTCATCTTAGCTAAAGCCTAATACCCATTGTTATATGCAAACTCTCCAAGGTGCAGATAATCCTCCCACTTGGTGGGGTTGTTCATAATATACATTCGAAGCATGTCTTCAACAATTTGGTTTACTCCTTCAGTCTTCCCATCCATCTGCGAGTGATAAGCAGTGCTAAAGTTCAGCTGCATCTCTAATCCAGAGAATAAAGATATCCAAAATTTTCCTATAAACTTAACATCTCGATCTGAAATAATTGCTTTGGGTATCCCATGCAATCTAAATATCTCTTTTAGGAAGATATCGACAATGTTCATGGCCTTGTAGGTCGATTTTACAGGTATGAAGTGTGCTACCTTTAACAGCTTGTCAATGACTACGAAGATAGAATCATATTGCTTCTTTCTTTTTCAGTAAGCCAGTAATAAAATCCATACTGATAACCTCCCACTTACATTTCGGAATGGGCAATGGCTGTAGCAATCCTGAAGGATGTTGGTGCTCAACTTTAACTAGCTGGCATTCCTAACATTTCACAATAAACATTGCAATGTCGACCTTTAACTTAGGCCAAAAAAAGTGTCTCTTGACGTCAAATATCATATTTTGATATCCTGGGTGCCCCGAAAAGGGTGCCCTATGAAATTCTATGAGGATGATGGACCGAATGTCCCCTCCATCTGGAACATACAATCTATCCTTGGACCATAGTTGTTCGAAGTCATCCAACTTGTATTCCTTCTATTGTTGAAAAAACCGGTCCTCTTGGACCTTCTTGATAATTTCCACATAGAACTGGTCAACCTTGTTGGTTGTTCTAATCTTCTCATGCAAATCTGCATCAGTTTGACTCAGGGTCACCTCATATATCATATAAGTCCATCGAATCAAAGCATCGGAAACTTTTTTTTATCTTTGCCCTTAATATGCTTTAGTTCAAAGTGATACTCACTTAGGAAAGCCAACCATCTGGCTTGCCTCGCATTCAGATCGGGTTGATCGAATAAATACTTTAGACTCATATTGTCAGCCTTTAGAATGAAATTCCTTCCCATGAGTTAGTGCCTCCACATCTTCAAAGCGTGGATAATGGTTGTTAGCTCAAGATCCTGCGTGGGATAATTATGCTCATGATCTATTAATTTCCATGATTCATAACAGATCGCATGATATTTTTGCAAGAGGACTCCTCCAAGTCTTTCCTTGCTTGCATCCATGCATACAAAAAAATCCCCATCGGGATCCGCAATCCACAACACTGGTGCGGTCATCAAAAATTGCTTAAGATTTTGAAAACTTTCTTCACACTTGTCAATCCATAAGAACTTGTTTGCTTTCTTCTGCAAAGCCATCATGGGGCAAGCGATTCTCAAGAAGTTCTCAATGAACTTTCGGTAATACCCGACTAAACCCAAAAAGGACCTAATGTTAGTGACACTAGTCAGGGTACGCCAATCCTTTATGGCTCAAATATTTTCTGGGTCCACAACTATTCCTACCTCAGATATGATGTGACCTAGGTACTGTATTTGTGGTTTGTAAAAATCACATTTACTAAACTTAGCATAGAGCTGGTGTTATCTCAACACTTGAAGTACTATGCGAAGGTGTTGTTTGTGTTCCTCTTATTCTTGGAATAAACCAGAATGTTGTCAATAAAGACTAGTACAAACTTATCCAGATATTTACTGAATATGTTGTTCATCATACACATAAAGTTTGCAGGTGCATTGGTCAACCCGAATGACATTACTAAAAACTCGTAGTGCCCGTACCTCGTATGAAAAGCGGTCTTGGGAGTATCTTCATCTCAGATCCATACCTGATAGTACTCGGATCGCAGGTCAATATTCAAAAATATTTTGGCTCCTCCCACCTGGTCGAACAAATCATCGATCCTAGGGAGAGGGTAATGGTTCTTTATAGTCATTTTGTTCAACTAACGGTAATCAATGCACATCCGCATCGTATCGTCCTTGTTCTTTATGAACAAAATCGGTGCTCCCTAAGGGGACACACTGGGTAGGATATACCCTTTCTCTATTAACTACTACAACTGTAGTTTGAGTTCAACCAATTCTGGAGCACTCATGGGGTAAGGGGATTTGGAAGCTGAAACTTATCCTCGGGTCAATTCGATGGAAAATTCTAGGTCTCGTTTCGGAGGTAATCTGTGGATTTCCTTGGGAAACACATCCTTGAATTCTTCAAGTACGAGGAAATTTTCTATGCGTTGTTCTCTATCAAACTCTACGTCTCGGATGTTCACCACAAATAACTTGAAGCCCTTCCTAACACACTTCTTCACTTGTAAGGCAGATATTTGTCCTACAGAAACTTTGTTTGGGATGCCATGAACCTTCACTTGGTTCCCTTGGCTATCAGTACACAAGATAGACTTGTGTAGACAATCGAGCATGACATGGTGTTGTTCCAACCAGTCCATACCGATAAGAATATCGTACGATCCTAAAGGTAGGATGTTCAGGTTTACCTTGGTAAGGAAACCATTTAGGTTTACTTCACATTCTTTAACAATTTTTGAAACCTTCCATTTCGTACCAATGGCTAATTGTACCAGCCAAGGTTTATCATGCTTTACTTTGCCTAACTTGCATAAATCAACAATATTAAGAGCAACATAGATCCAACAAGCACCAAGATAATTAAGTATTAAAATAGAGGTGTTCAAGATCTTACCTTCGATCTGAACCATTGTAGCTTGATGGTCCGCCTGTCAGCCATATAATTCTCCATAGATTTGTGGGGTTCCCGCTATATCCTCAACGATAGGTTCTTCTTGCAGGTTATGCAAAACTCCATTGTTCTTGTTCTTACGATCTTGGTCATAATGTAGCACGTTGCACTTCCAGCACTTGATCACTAAAGAGGTAGCATTGGATCCACTTTCCCCTTTATCATTACCATTAGGAGCTGGTACATAAGGCTTCGTACCAGTTTTGTTGAAGTTCTTGTTCGATTGAAAGGTGTTATTTTTATTTCTATAAGGCTACGGGTTTGACCCAGGATTGCGGTTATCAGTAAAGTTTCTAGAATTTTCTCTGTTTCGATTCTGGTTTTCTTGCTGTAACTTCCCATGCTCATAGCAGAGTCGGGCCTTGTGTAGTGCAGTATCTAGAGTCTTTGGCATGTCGAATTCAATCATGTCCTGAAAACTAGGAGGAAGAAATCCTAGGAACTACTGGATCTTCACCTTATCTTCTTTGATATACAGTACATAATGCAGCAGATCTAGAAATCTATTTATAAATGCGTCCATAGTCATGAACCCCATGCACAGTTCATGGAACTCTTTTACCTTACGGTAAAAGAACCTTTCTGACATGTATTTTTTTTGGAAAATCTTTCGAAAGTTTTCCTAGCTTATTTCTCACAGCTCATCTTTCTTGGTGTGCTTTAAATCTCACCACTATCTTGTTGCCTTACCATTTAGGTTGTAGATGGTAGGGCCTAGCCTGCATCACACTTGAATAGTTATGAACCTGGAAAAACTTACTCATTTCCAACAACCATTCTTCAGGCTTTTGCTCCTATATTTACTTCACCTTCATAGGTCGAGGCTCTTATTTTTCAAAACTCCCCCTGAAGACTGTCATCACTTCTTTGCCTCTTTCTCCGTGGAGAGAGTGAATCATCATTAGTAGGACTGTGATGATCTCCTTTAGTTTCCTCAGGTGTACCTTCTTTTTCTGCTTCTCTTGGGCTGCTGGCCCGCTCATGGTATGGTTCTCTTTTGGATATGTTGGTGGCCTGGGTAGTTTTACCTTGCGGGCTCCCTCCCGTCATGTTATGCAATAATGCTTCATTTATAGCTTGTTGTTCATTTATTTCATTTAGACTGTCTTCTCTGAAAATTTTCAGTTCAGCTTGAAGACTGTGCAAAGTTTTCAGCACATCAGAGTTTAGCTCAACCACCAAGTTCACTTCAGGAGTGGGGGTGGTCATTTCTTCCTGCCGGCTGTTTTCTTCCTCAGTATTCATAAACTGGAAAGTGCTGTAAAAATTTTCCTATAACAAAAAAAATTAATAGCAGAAAAATTTCTGTTAGTAACAAAAATTACTTATCATACTTTATTTTCTCTGCATGAATGCTTGGTGTGCCCATAAGTCTCTCTATATTGAAACTGGGCTCTGATACCACTTGTAATATCCCTAAAAAGTGATTTTTTTTTTTTATAGGCTAGTGGAAACTACACAAAGGGGATCATTATTACTCATGTGGAATTACATGCGCTACTTATACTTTCGATCTCTTCAGAAACTACCCTTACTATCTTCTTAATCTCTTATCCATTCGGTGATTATTAGTTCATTTACTTCTTATGTCTTAATTATGTTATTTAAACTATTTGTACACCTTAGTTATTACTGTCGATGAATTAATTAATTGTATAGATCATTGTTTTACTCATGCACATGTGTACTTTGTTTATTTAATAAAAATTAACTTAACTTTGTTGATGGGAGCAAAGTGGTGGAGTGGCGGGACTTGTTCTCCCATGACGATCTAAGAGATAAGGTATTACTTGGTTACACAGGCTTACTTAGCTCAAATGAACTAAGGAACCTCTTTTATTTACTTACGCAATTCATTACTTTGCGACGGAATCTGGTGTAAAGTGTGTTGACCGTCTTGATCCTAGAGGACCTGTTGTTAGTTGTTATGCTACTTATCGACTTGGTTTTATAACTTGGTAAGTGTCGTTATTGTCAATGTGGATACTACGGCTAAATTTCCTGTACACTAAATATTCTTCGTTATGTTTTTAATTCATTAGTCTATTTGTCATTAATACATTTTACGTTCCATGTATGTTCTCACTATACCTATTAACATCTCTCATGTTCTTTATTTGACAGGTTATTATATTGATTTAAGAGCAAACCTTCGGATTTTTATGGTCCAAGATGTTATCATGGCATACTTTGTATGCCATGGTTCTTAAGCATAAACACCTTGTTACTAAGGGATTAAACCCTAATCTCTAATCCTATGGTTTAAACATTATCTAAATACCTAAAGCATGGGTTCTTTAACTTTGTTCTAGCGCAACCTATGGATTATGTAATAATGTAATACTACCATAAAGCAAGCTTGTAATAAGGTAACGTGTGATAGAGTTGGGTGGCGACATAACATATGGTATAAACCATATCATAACAGGGTTTAAGCTTTTGGCATGGTGAATAAATCCCATGATATTGCAAATTTGTTGAACTATGGAAAAGTGGGTTTGGAAAATCAATAATGGTTACCAGTTGGTGCATTTATTGTTCTTGGAAATCGTGGCGGCCACAAGCTTAGGGATTGGATCACGATTCAGTTTGGTCAATTCATTAGGTCTGTGGAGAAAATGGGTCTCAGCTCTCTGTTGCAAAGGAGACTACAACTTGGAGAATGAAGGTAAACTTCTTCTCATTCTGTGTCTGCATTTTATGCTTGGTTTCGTGGTTCCTTCATCGTTATACTCCTTAGCTCTGTCGTGTTGGGTTGTGGTTGCAGGTAGCAGAGAAATGATGGTGGGGTGGCTCCATTCTTTGTTGTAGCTCCAATGCATTGCAAATGAGACCATGGTAATCCTGCTATTCAAGCTTATGCTTGCCACCTTTCAGCGCTATGGGCAGAGCTAAGTTTCGACTGGTTGTTGGTTGGGGTTTTATGTTGTAGCGATTTTGATTTTTCCTTCGGGCTTACGATTATAGACTTGGTTTTTAAAATGTGGAGGCGTTAGGCCATGATTCAATTCTTAGGCCATTCGGCTCTGTGTAATTTCATTTTTGTCATGTAAATCATTATTTTTGGGTTTTGGGCTTTATAGCCATGGGCTGCACCATTGCTTGCAATGGTGCCATATCCCATTGTAACGCCTGTGTAAACCTCGTTCTTGGCCTTTAATGGAGACTGTGTACCAGAATTGGGATCTCTGTGTAATAAGATATATGTATGGTTTTTATAAAATGGTAATGGTTGACTTGCTAAATTGTGTATGCGATTTCCTTCTACGTTTTTATTGAGCGCTATATTTAAATGGGGTTGGGGTTTTGAAAGCAGATGCATTCACCTAATCGGATGCTCTGTGTATAAAGACATTGATTAGCTTTGATATTGTAATATTTTGACAGCGTGGGTATAGGCCATCTCGTAAATGGCATGAGCCTTTCCCATAGTGCTGCGATAGCTTGTATATTATTGTTTACGCTATTCGGTTCTTATGTAAAATAGTCTGTGGAAAACCATGGGTTGGAATCCATGGTAGCCAATGCTTACAGTAGGTTTAATATTTGATAAACTATGTATTAAAAATTTTATTGGCCGAGGCCGTGCTGTAGCTAGGGTTTTATGACCTCACTTCCAGAGTACGCATCATTATTTATATGGTATTTGATGTGTTTGTAAAATACATCCCGTAAGCTTAGTGTAAGTCGTGGCTTGTATGACGATATAAACAGTGGATTTGCATACAATATTGATTCCTGTTCAATTCATTATGATATGGCTTTTATTTGTTTTGAGAACCAGCCGTAAGGTTATACGATTTGGATTTATGTTTACTATATTATACTATGGTTGTTATTAGTGTTTTTACCTTGGGTTTGGACATCCATGGGATTTGATGTCACAACCTTTGTTGGCATAAAAAGGGTTTTTATTGTAATGCATTGTAATGAAATGTATTTTAATAAATAAAATAAACTAGGCTTGCATGCCCATAGGATTCAATTCCTGTTACTGTTTGCAATATATGGATTTATGATATGATTTTTTTGTTGTTTTACTATGATATGTTTTACTGTATAATATATATTATTTTAATTTAGATAAGTTAATGTTGGTTGAGTTATGTGATTTTGTTGATGGTTATGTATAGATGGATAAGTTAGGACCATGGATTCTGTTATATGAATTTTGATCAAAGAATTGTAAAGGACCACCTGGATGGTCATAATGTCTCCTCTAATTATTTCTAATATCGTTTCATTTATGTGAAGTATTTTTTAAAGTAAATTTGTAGTATGGATACAGACCTTGAAAGGTCTTAGATGGGTTATTTAATTTTGGAAATAAATGTATAGATAATTTTCATAACGGTTTATACATGATGGTCTTATTTATATGTATATATAGTTATCTTATAAAATTGTTCTCTTTATAAATAATACCCTAAGGTATCTATATAGTATATTTATTTCTTTAAACTTACTCTTATGATTAAATTTACCATAATCTGAAACATGTCTCTATTGACAAATATAATATGTCAGTAGAGATATAAATAATAGTTGAACATTAAATAGCAGGTCTGGTCTTTTCGATACTGTGGTTTCTCCGATTACATCAACAAAAATCCTAGGAAGTATTCAAGAGAATAAAAACCCTAGCAGAATCTAGGCAGAAAATCAATTACATAGGGTTAGTAAATTCATCAGAGACATTCATCTAACATATTCATTATATAATATAGAGGATAGCATAGAAAGTCTAGGTTTAGATTTTAAGAAATGTAACCCTAGGAGATATGGATAGAATAAATCAATTCCAGGGTTAATAATATATATAAAAGGTTTTACATAAAGCAGCCAGCATTTACCCTAGAAATGAATTTTGACATACTAAGAAATCATACTTGTAATTTATCTTCTTGAAGCTCCTTTAATGGTTGAACCTACACACTTTTTAAATAACCAACATTATCAATTTAAGACAGATCTGACCTCTGATTTTAATGACCCAATTCACTTGGGAACTACAACATTCCTCCCAACCATGACTCGAAACCATTCCTAGTTCTAATCCGGATCCCCCCAAGCTGGACTCCAACATGCAAGTAGCTTAGAGCTCCTAAGGTAGGGTTTCCTAACGGGTGCTCAGTTCTGAATTAATCATGTTTTCCTTGCAAGAAAATTTCTCCAAGAAAACATTTGAGAACAAAAATAGGCAGAATAATGAATCTCCTCGAAAAATCAGAACCTTCAAGCCTTTTCTTGGCTTGAGTCTTTATAGATAGATTTTTCATTCAAAGGGGAAATTAAATCAAGAAATCCTTGATTTCTTGATTTAACCCTTTTTAATTTACTAGGGTAATTTTCAATTCTTAACATAGGAACTTTTAACTAGTTCCTAGTTAATCTTTCATAGCTATTTAACTATTTATTAGACCTTTAATAATAAATAATAATTGGTGGAGCTTTTATTCTTTCTTTATTCAATTATATAATTAATCATAATTAATTATTTATACATACTATGTATAAAATACATAGTATTAAAATAGTTGTTAACATTTGTCTTTGGGCATCATGTATTATGGTCCCTAGACTTAACGACACTTCTTCATGAAGGTCAAGTGGATAGATGGTTCAGGTGTACTATTCTAGGCAACTCTAAACATCCTTGAATGTTGGATTTTCCTCGTATAACATGGTAGCTCTTCAGTACTTGATGAGAATACAAAAATTCAAAATTTCATTTAATCACTTATAAATAAGTATGATGAGATTAATATTTTCTCAAGTCATTTTCACTCCAAAGTTATTAAATTCTTTTCAGTAACCCCTAGCGCTTACCAGAGCCCATACTCAACGCTTATAACAGGGAGTTACAAACATGTGCAATTATAAAGCTTTCGCTTAACACTAAATGCTAGGATGTACTTGTACGATACACTTAGGGATACAATGGCCAAGGATCCGATGCTCCAGAGCTTATTCTCAACATCAACATGGAATTCTCCAGATCTTATGCCCAACATTTCCTATTATATTTTCATGTGTTCCAGAGCTTTATGCTCAACACAAATGTAATTACTCATGTGCTCCAGAGCCTCTCGCTCAACACAAAACATTTCATCGATCATGTGCTTTAGGGTCTACACCCAACACAAAAAATTTCATCAATCATGTGCTTCAGAGTCCATGCCCAACACAACCAACATATACATACATATATATCATCAACGATTGTCTTACGCCCAATATACAAAACAAATCATCATGTTCATATGTTGTGGGGTCTTTGACCCCGTATAAAATAAAACATCAATATAATCATCATGATCAATAGGCTCATGCCTATAAATGGTAGGTCCATAATTCAGGATATTACACCTATGACTTGGGTTTGGATACCCACAGGGGTCGATACTATGACCTCTGTGCAACTTAAGGGTTGTAATTTAGTTATTTGAAAATTTACTAGGTTATTGTTTATGCACATGCCGTAAGTTAAATATTAGATGGGACTTAAATGATTTATGCATATGATTCTGATTATGTCGATTTGTAATATTAGGACTGTGGACTTTTAAATAGGAAAAGAGATTTGATCTTGGACCAAAGAATGGTCACGATACTTACTCTTCCTATTTTCTTATGATGATGTTATTTTAATGGAATAATTTAGTAGTTATTGTGTATTTAAATATGGAGACCTTAAAAAGGTCTTTATTGGTTAATTTATCTTTGATTTAATGTGGAAATAATTATAGCGTGTACTTAGTTCATTATATTTATAATTCCATTATAGAATTGTTAATGTATACTTATAAATAGTATTCTGATTTGTTTATTGTTGATTTTAATTAGATATATTCTAATCTAAGTTTTAAATGACACGTTAGCTTTGATCTAGTATTTAATTTAACATGGCTCTATTAACAAATGAAATCTGTGAGTAGAGTAATTAGGCTAAAGAGAAGCTATATAATGGACTGGAAATAAAACCTAGCTTGCAAGGGAAACACAGTTTAAGCACTAAATATAATACAAAATCAAACTTACATGAATAAACCCTCGTAAACTTAGCATATGAAATAAATTGCAGCCTAGGGTTATACTTTAAAAATGTAACCCTAGAAGATTTAAATAGAGAAACACATACATAGGGTTAGAAGATTTAATATGAACCTTTACTTAATTCAGCCAATATTTTATGCTAGAAAATGAAATAGGCAAACTAGGATCTCATACCTGTAATTTTTGAAGCTCTTTTAATAGCTGAACCTGCACACTTAAATAACCAACATTAACAATTCATAGGTATATCTGACCTCTGTATTAGATGACCGAATCACTTGGGAACTACCATGTTCCACCCAACCATGACCTGGAACCGTTCCTGGTTTCAATCCAAATCCCCTCGAGTTGGATTCCAACATGCAAGTAGCTTAGAGCTCATAAGGTAGGGTTTCCTATGTGGTATATTAGGTCTATATCAGTTCTCCTTTTTCCTTCAAGGAAAATGTTCTCCAAGAATTTACTTGAGAGCAAAACAGATAGAATAATGACTTTCAAAATATAGATCAGAACCCCAAGCCTTTCCTTGGCTTGAGATTTTATAGATAGACTTTTCAATCAAAGGGACAGTTAAATCAAGAAACAATGGTTTCTTGATTTAACCCTTTTTAATTAATTTGGGTAACTTTTAATACTTTAACTTATGAACTTTCAACTAGTTCCTAATTAGACTTTTGTAGATATTGGTCTATTTATTATCTTTAAATAATAAATAATAATAGATGGACTTTTTCTTTCATTCTTTCATCATCAATATTACTACTATATTTATTCTTTATACATACCATGTATAAAATACATAATAATATAACATTTGTTAACATTTGTCTTTGGGCATCATATACCATGATCCCTAGACTTAATGACACTTCTTCATTAAAGTCAAAATAGGTAGATGGTTAGGTCTACTAGGCTAGGAAACTCTAAACATCCTTGCATGTTGGATTCCCTCGTATAACATGGTAGTTCTTCAGTACTTGATGAGAATACAAAAATTTGAAATTTCCGATTAATCACTTATAAATAAGTCGAATGAGATCAATATTTTTCTCGAGCCGTTTTCACTCTGAAGTTTATTAAATTCTTTCCAGTAATCCCTAGCGCTTACCAGAGCCCATACTCAACGCTTAAATAGGGACTTACAAAACTTAGTGCAATTCCATAGCTCTTCGCTCAACACTAATGCTAGGATGTACTTGTACGATACACCTAGGGATACAATGGCCAAGAATCCGATGCTCTAGAACTTATGCTCAACATCAACATAGAAGGCTCCATGGCTTATGCCCAACACTTCCAATTATATTTTCATGTGATCCAGAGCTTCTCGCTCAACACAAATGTAAGTACTCATGTGCTCTAGAGCTTCTTGCTCAACACAAAATATTAATTACCCATGTGCTCCAGAGCTCCTTGCTTAACACAAAAAATTAATTACACATGTGCTCGAGAGCTCCTAGGCTCAACACAAAACATCTTACCAATCATGTGCTTCACGCTCCACGCCCAACAACAAGTATATATATATATCATCAATAATTGGCTTACACCCAATATATAAAAAAAATCATCATGTTCATCTGCAGTGGGGTCCTCGACCCAATATATCAAATAAACTATCAAGATAACATCATAATCAACAGGATCATGCCTATAAGTGTTAGGTCTAAAATTTAGGATATTACATTTACCCATGTTTTCCATCTACTAACAGTAACACAGACTACTCAAAAGCAATGTGTTTCGGCATTATGCATCTAAAGTGCATTAAGTGGTAAACTTAGGAAACAAACAAAAGGTGTAACCTAGAATCCTTTCCAAGGGTTAATGTCATGCCACATGTAATGCAACAAACCACAATTTTCAATTTAACATGTTGTGTCAATGGTGTAATTGAAATTATCACATTATTTCAAAGGATTTGAGTTAAAAGGCTAGATAAATATAATATGCCCTTTGTAGAGGTGATATATTAAAAAAAACATTGCAATAGATATTGTACTATGATATTCTCTCCTTCCTTTGTCAAAAGAAGTTTAATAAGATTATTTTTCCAAGATATGGATTGTTTTGGATTCCTTAACTATTATTGCAAGTAAAGTGTAGTCTATATTATTCCTCAACTATATTAAGCAAATATTTCATTGAAGTGTAGTTGTCTATGTATTATCCATATGCACATTGATGAGAATTTGATGAACTAAATTTCTATCATTTTTCTTCATCCATCATTGAAAGCATTTAGTTTTCTAATATAAGTAAATTCATTTTATTTTAATTTTAGAAAAATAGAATAATGTAAACTTATATAATTTGATATAACAATTTAAATATATAAAAGTTATTTGGTAAAAACTATTCTCAATGTTTTTTTGTGGAGGAGGGTCAAAATTTGTACCAACTAGTTCATGGTTCCTCCTTTCTTCTTTGGGCTCATTCACTTTCCCTTGGCTATAAAATGGATAAGAAGAAACCTCTTTCAACTCCAAACTTGTTTATACGTTTTTTGACCCATGAGTAAAAGTTTTTTTTTTCGACCAATTACTATGATAAAATGTTACTAAGTTTTAACATATATCAAAAATCATTTTCAAAAACAAATGTGAATAGATACATGAAAACATTTTAGCAACAAAACCTATAAATTGTAACTTGGAAGTATTGGAACTGTAAAAAGTGGGATTGGGAGCCTCCCACAACAACACTTTGTTTCCATGCCTTTGTCGAGTAAAAAATGTTAAGCTAGCTCAATATCAAAATAAGAAAAAAACATCATGTTCAAAAATGTTAACCCGACTCAATCTCAAAATAACAAAAACAACATTTCATGTTTAAGAAAAACACAAAATAGTTTCATTGAATTTTTTTTTAGATTATTATCAAATTTATAAAAAAAAATGAAAATAACATCTAACCAAAATTAGTAGCTCCAAGTTGGTGGTAGCCATAGGAAAATTGTATAGAGAAATGGGTATCTAAATGTAGTAGGCTTCTAACTTGTGAGACCCATAACCAAAAAGCGTGTCTGAAATTCCATATAGTGGTTGGGTTAATTCTTTCATTAACATAGTTTAACACCAAATACTTCTTCTAAAATGGTACCCACCTCTCTCTTTGAGTTGCAATTTTAGACTTCAAAAATGAATTATTCTCTAAAGGAAAGGCACAAAAGCTAAGGAAAGGCATTGAAAGGAAGGGCATGACCCCATATCGAAACAATGCTAGGCCAATATAAAAGAGAAATAAGAAATGGAATAAAAGCAAACCCATCGTCATCAAAGGAAAACTCACCAACCTACTCTTCAATCAATTGAGAAAGTTTCAATCTCCATTATTATTATATATAAACACTTGTTTAGATATGCAACTATTTCTCCCAGACGACGAAATTTTCCGGTCCCGGACGTGAATCCCTCCGGTCATCATCCTCCGCTCATTGATTGATCGTTTCCTCCATTTTCGTTCTTCGTTAGCATCCATCTGCCATTAGCGTGATTTCCAAGCTAGTTCTATTGGGATCCCGACATGGACCCTTCCTTTGCCGCTCTATTTCAAATACATTCAAATTAAAATTTAAACGAGCTACACCGATTGCGTTCAGCCCTGTTTCAAAACAGGTCTGATAAATTTGTTGTACAATGATGAGAGAATACAGAGGAATCACCCGGATGTTCCCAGTGCTATGGATACAACGATAACCTGTCTGTTTAACTACTTCACCCAATTTTGGGGTTTGGTAAGTCCTAGAACACAGGAAATATGAATCGATCTATTAATGGAGATTACCTGAGACAGAAAGTTCTGGGTGTGCATGGTTGTTGCAGGCTTACATTTAATTTATTTCCCAGGTATAACAAAGTAAGTAATCTCAATCTTGATCCGTTGGATCATTCACTGGTTTGGGCCCACCGAAAGGGGAAGACAAAAATGGGCGATCAATATGCGGTGGCGGCTACGCTGCATACAGTCACCTGACATCGACGGTATGCAGCGCAGCCGCTGCCGCATTTACTGCTGCGCTGCATAATATATATTGATCGCCACAAAGATGGGTGGCATGATGCTAGAAATGGTTCCCGTGTACGAAAACCCATGGTTGCTCGTTCTAAGGTCAGGTGAGAATGAAGTGCACAGTGATGACAGAATACAGAGGAGGAGACGTATAAGCTCTGCAATTCAGAAAATCAGTCGAGTTTGGGATTGCAGTTGGAACGATGAAGAAAAGAAAATGGACCGATCAAAGACAAAGATCATAAATCTCCATCTCCAAGAATTAACAGATGACAAAATGCAAGAGTCGGGAAAGATCGTGAAGCGGCATAACTCTTACAGATATCTCGTATTCCATCTCCAAACATTATAAGGTGACAAAATGCAATAGTCTTGAAAAATGTTGAAGCGGCATATCTCATAGACAACGAAGGTAAATGTCCGATCATGCTTAGAAATCATTCTCTCTATTTTCCCATGTTATCTTGAATTGTTTTTATGGTGCATTGTATCTGAATTTTTCTCTAACTTCTTCAGTGTGGAACTATTCTATTACAGGGATTTCTCTCCCATTTTCGGGTATTTTTGTGAAACATTTTAATTTTCAAAGGGATTTGAGATCAGCTTACACGGTATTGCAAATCTGTGCAGCGAGCCTTCTAATTACTGCTATTTGTATATTGTTACATATGTGTTTTTTGGCTTTTGATATGGAAAATAAGAAGAATGGATAATAGTTTGAGTTATTGCAACTAAATTTTCTTTGACGAATTGTTATAGATAATCAAACTTTGTGATTTCATGTTGTCACTGGTTTAGCAATTAATTTTGTTTGCTAAAGAAAAAGTAAGGCAGATTGTTTTTAAATTTATAGTTGTAATTGTTGGAATGTATGTTTATGTTCTTTGTTTGTTTTCTTATTAGTGATATAGTTTGTTTGTTTTGTTTAGTATAATCAAGATTTTAAAAAATAATAAAAAGATTTAGAAAAATAGGAGTCCATTCAATGCATAATAAAACAATTAAAAAAAAAATAAGAGGCAAAATGGAAAAAAAAGAACACAATTAAACCCTTAAGCTTCTATCACAGAAGCTTTGTTTCTAATGTTGTCATTTCATTCTTTGTTATATTTCTTTCTCTGAAAAATACATGTGAGCACTCGATATACCACCATCGACATATGTAGCCAAAAAATGAATTCCTATCTATGTCATGATATGTATAATTTCTCTCAAGCAGATTACACGGATTCGATTTGATTGAGATATATTTTTTTATTCATTAACATAATATATCTTATACGATCATGTGAATATTACAAAAGCAATTAATCTAACATTAATGAACTTGTTGTTAAATTAATATTAATATTATGCATTAAAACAATAATGGGACATGTTTTAAATTTAATTATATATATGAATTGAGTATTCTATATTTTTAATTTTTTTCGAGTATTTTTTTGTTTTATTTTATTACAATTGGTAATTTTAAAAAAATAGAATTATATATATTAACTATAGAAATTGAATAATTTGGGTGTGATGGAGTATATTATGGGGTTAAATCTATTTATGGATTTAAAAGCACAATTTAAACACTTCCAAATTTAAATTTTACAAAAATAAATTACCACCAAAACCTATTGTATAAATTACTCTTTAGAAATTAATTATATTTATAATTTTTACTTAAAATATTATTATATTCTAATATGTTTCCTCTTAAGTTGATGTAACATTACATCTTATAATACAATAGCTAATGTCAATAACATTCATATACTATAAAGTCAATAATGTGATGTTAATGATTTTATTCTTGAATTAATAAAGAAGAGATGTACTATCAACAAAACAAAACTATATATATATATATATGCTTTATTATTCTACCAGTGTTAAATGTTATTAAACAATCAATATGACATGCTT
>LPNX010288801.1:0-83375 GCA_001517045.1 Pseudotsuga menziesii
TCAACCATTTTTGAAACGGGGGTAAAAATAGCTACTAAAATTAGGAGAGAGAAAAACGAGAACTGTGTCGAGTTCTCGTTTCATAGTATAAGTGGTTCATACAGTTACCTAGCTTTACATAGACCATCGAGTGAGCTATAAGTAAATTTGTTGAGCTTTATATTTCTAAATAACATTTCATTAAGCGGAATAAATGCATTTGTAAGGTCACGAATTTTGTAGTACCCATCATTAACATTGTTATAACTATAAATATTATGGACTAAACCTTCCCAACCCATGTCCCAAAAAATCCTCCTTGCCCCAATTAAGTCACCTTCACGACAAAATCCATGAATAATCGCATTGTAACCATCATTGAAGAAGAGACATTTTTGTTCCATATCCTTGAGAAGATTAAGGCTTGCTTATGTATTACCCACATTACAATATCCAAATATAAGAATAGTATAAATAACATATGGAACAATCCCACACCCTTCCACTTGAGCCTGTGATAGATGTACACCTAACTACCTTCAAGTGGAGTAGAAGCTTGCTTATTAAGCTTATTATTTCACACTGTAAAATGAAAATGAAATTTCCATGAAAAACTTTAAATTCTAGATCTAAAACCATATGCCAATTCAATGAAAACATAATAGGATATGTGACCATATGTTCCAAACTGAGCCACAATAAGAGTGGGACAAAACTTAAAGGAATTGTAACATCCTTGTGTGCAGTTTCAATTTCTATACGTTCTTGAGTAATGTTTCTCCATTCTTATGTAATAGGGTTGAATCCTAACCCTACTTATAGTAGATAATATTGATCCCTCATGCTCTACATTGCGTGCACATATATGAATCTCTATCACATAAGTTCCACGTGGATTATCCTAAAATGTTAAGACATCTACCACTCATAATAAACATACTTTTTTTATTATCTCAAATATAACAACCTATCTAGGGGAATTAATTCATTTCTCGAAGGAATTCCAAGTTTGAGAAATATTCATCTAGTGTTGTGCAAAGTCTAGCTAAGGCCATCAATTATAAGTTTCACTCAAAACTTTCACTTTGACAACTATCAATTAGAACCTTCCTCGATAACATATCTTTTGTCCTCCTCTCTACTGAGTATTATTTTCTTTCAACACAAGATCTTGGGTTTCATCACTCTTCACTTTCTTATCTCATCGTGATGTTTCTCTTTTTGCTTAAGAGATTCTTTTCCTTCTTGTAATTGAAAGGGATAAACAACAAGGAAACCATTAGTTTAATGCTCAAAGCTAGAACCACCCTTTTTTCTTACTTAATAATCTTAATCATAACAAAAGATTGTAAACCACTAAAATTTTGTGTTTTTTTGTTTTGTTTTGTTTTTACTAGGGGAATCGAAAACTGGGGATGGGGATGGTACTCGCGTGACACAGGGTCCAAGGATCCAATATCACTACCACGATACCCCTAGGTTTATCCACAGGGCCCGAACCATGGCACATGGGTAAATTTGGGGGGAATTTGAACACGAGACCTTCTATTTACAACCATTTACAACATTTCAACTTTACCACTTGCTTTGCCCCTCCACTGGCCATTAAAATTGTGTGTTACTTTATGTGTGTAATTTCTTCAATTAAAAAATAGGAAAAATAGTTTTATAAATAGGTCAATAAAATTACGTGGAAATTTTAGTTTTGTTTACCTATATTAAAAAAAAAATTAATGTCAAAGACAAGGGCCATAGAAGACTGCAATCTACATATATATATATATATATATATATATATGTGTGTGTGTGTGTGTGTGTGTGTGTGTGAAACATAATTTATTATAAGAGTACACAGTAATTGTCATAAAATTGCTCGAGCAAGAGTATTAATTGGAAATGATTATAACTATTTCCCCATGCAGAGTCCAAATATATAATAACCCTTCTCAACAAAACAGTAATATGATCAAAAAATATTAAAATAGATCAAGAAGCAACATATGCCATGTATCATTAACACTTAATGCTCTTACATATATATAGGGCCTTACTTTAGTCATTCATGTACTCTACACCCTCTAAGACAGGTCTGCATATACCGGTTATGGATCCATGTTAATGAACATAGCAAATTACACCAACCAGATTCAACTTAATGATCCCAGTCTAGTGAACAAGGAAGACCCTCATATGGTTTCAACCGGTGCCCTCAATCCCACTACAGGATCTAGCATGGTGTAGCTCCCTATCATTTAAAGTTATCGATGTTAACTCTCAAATATCCATAACATCTCACAAAATAAATAGACATAGATATGTGTTCATACATTTATGATCTTTTCAGAGAGATGTTGAACATGCTTCTTAAAGCCCCACTAGTTGTAGGTGCATATGCAATTGTATTTTAGCTCAATTTGCATGAGATTGGTGCATCTAAAGTCTGAATTTTTTCATAGAATATAAATAGTCATCATACATTGTTTCATGGGGAATAAATAGTCCCATGAAAGCTGGAAAAATAAAAGAGATCTCGTTGCATTCGCTTAATGCTCAACTAAGCACTATAGGGAATAGGGTGCCCACTACCATTATAAAGGTAAGGATAGGGCGAGCTTTCAATTCTATGTGAGGGAGAGGTTAGATACTCCCGAGTCCCTACCTATATCTGGGCACTTTTGTATATAGTGGGAAAGGGGCGGACCATGGGTGGTAAGCACACGCAGTACATAATAAGTACAATTTTTATGACGATTTGCATGCATGAACAGACCTAGTTGGTTTTTTGCACCGACAAAACCTAGTCTTTATTCTCTATTTAATGATTTACTAACATGACTGTATATTATTATAGAAATATATTAATTGAAAATGTTTATAATAATAAAATGAAATTATTTTCCCCAGATGTGGGTGATAGGAGACACGACATGGAGGACGCAATGGATATGGATGACGAGACCATGGATGTGGACATGGACATGGCTCAGGATGGAGAGGATGTGGCTCAGAATGGTGTGGTCATGGAGAAGGCCCAGGATGGCATGGACGTGGCCGTGGAAATGGATAGGGATTCGAATGTGGACAAGGATGTGGACATGGTTGTGAATTTGGAGGGAGTGAATGGCCAGGCAGACAACGGCTGGCAGCATGCACACCAGCACCCTCACGTGCCCAACACCTTACTAGTTCACGACGAGAACAGAGATCTCTTCATCGACAATCAAAATCCGACCACCTCTGTCGATGACGCCAACACCAATAGAAACGTCGGCAGTACTAGTCCCCTCGGCAATTAAGGCCGAACAGATTGGGTACAAAGCTATTAAGGATCGCATGTGTGATCATCGAGTTGGGTGCAATATGGCTCCTTCCTTATTTATCATTTATCATTTCAATTGCTCTGCCAACCGATCTCAGTGAAAGCTCTGCTTATTCAGGCTCTGTTCACCAAAACCTATCCTTGTCTGCACGATGTTCCACTCCCCTGGTGCCTACTACAGTAACACGCACTCCATAAATCCCATGCCACCGAGACGAAGAGAACCTCCCAGATGCGGGAGAAGACACCTCAGAGGCGGGAGAGGATTTGGAAGGGCTAGTAACCCTGTAGAACCACCCTTCCACCTGAATGGCAACAATAGGGAATTCGAAGCCAAGATTTCGGTAGCTCTGAGAACCCTAGCTGATGACTGGGAAGACAAAATCTCGGATTCCATTACTGCAGCCACTCTCACCATTTCCCCCAGAGAAAATTATTGGTTTTTTAAAAAATTTCTCACCAGACTCATTCTTCGAGCCATCAATGACATCCCCAACCCTCCTCAACCACCCCAACCCCCTCCGCCTCTACCTCCTCCTCTTCTCCCCACTCCTGCCCCTCCGTGTCCCCTAGGTCAAAGCACCCTCACCGCTCCTCAACATGAGTTTGTGAGGAAAAAATGGAAAGCCACCAAGAAGACGTCACCACTGCCTATCAAACAACCAACACTAGATTCAAGCAACTCCACAAACATCGACTTCACAGGCGACTGCAAGAAACCAGAACAGAAGCGAGAGAATGGCAAGAAGCAGGAGCTTCAATGGGGAACAAAATATAGCTTCTCAATCATTGAGGTTCTGTACGAGCCTCTTTGACGCTAGGTGTTTTGATTTTCCAGATGTCTCGAATCCATGGTTTTCAAGTGTTTTTGCTTTCCAGTATATGACACCTATCTAGTCTAAGTTAGTCTGACTTTTAATTACTTTGTTCAGTATTTTGGGATTGCTAAGATCTGTTTTCCCCTCCATGGGGAAGATCATTTTTTGGTACTCTTGGATCACCTTTATTAGCTCAGTTTTGTGTTCTCGTAACACACAGACTTGCATCATCATCTGTATATTTTCCCTTAATTAATAGATTAGACCCGAACTTACAAAAAAATGAAATTATTTGAAAAAAAAATGGTAAAAGAGGAGTAATTTAAATAGTGCTCCATTATTGTTTTTATTATCAAACCTCAGTGCTACTTAAATGTGCCGCAATTCTTTGCATAAATCATGTTTCCAATTTATAACGGAAAAATAAAGTTTGTTTTAAATATACTATTTTTTTTGTAATGCAATTTTGATATCTCACATTCCATTAATTCCACAAAAACTATAACAATGACGAACATCTTTGTCAATGCTAGCTCGACCTGAAATACTTATGACAAAATACTTTCGTGTCAGTTTTCATGTTTCAGAATGACATTTAAACAAATAAACGCCCAAATAGATCTGTCCATTGGTTTTAGCTTGGGTGATTGGGAGGAATGAATGTTATCCTTCCCCACCCAGGTTCAATTCTTATAAGTGACATTTATGCTCTTGTTGAGCCACTATGAATATATGAATTATGAATGAATGTAATCTCGATTCTTGTGTTGATATGACATTATGACAGATGGATTAGCCCTCTAACAAATGTTGAACCACCTCTTATGCGTGTGAAAATAAATAGCTCAATTTTTTTGGAGGGTGCACGTTATTATAGAACAAAGAGTTAGAAATGCATTAATTTTAAATATTGTTTTATATTGGAACATTGTAATTTTAAGATTTTGGTAAGGAAAATATTAAGAGGTTTAATATGATAAGTAGTGTTTTCAATGAGAGCCCAACAAAGGAAACCATGGAGAATTCAAGTCGAGACAAGTCATGAGACCAATCTGTCGGAGTTGACAGAGAACTGTATATTTGACATTCTCTCCATCACTGCTCCACATGATGCCTGCAAACTGTCAATCGTATCCATGCTCTTCACATATGTAGCTGATAGAACACATTAATTCTGTAACAAAGCTACCAGACCCTACCCAGGGCCGCCGCCCCCATCTCATTTGCTTCAAGAACAAAACTCTATTTTCGTCTCTACGATTCAGTTCTGAGAGATGGGGGGACCTAGGTTATTTGCTCAAATATTCCTTACTATTGTCTCCATTATCATGAATTATGAAATGTTGGTTTTGGTTTGCAGAGCCGTCTGACATAAAGCAAGTTATCCATTCATTCACTGACATAAATCTTCTTATTCTGTTGGAGAAAAAACAAAGATTTTGGTTAGAATGATCAATAGCGAGGATCGTCTACGTGTTATCTGGAAGAGAATTATCCATAAAATAGGGAAACATTGAGAGATGACTCCATGTTTGGTCTGCCTTGGCTTTCAATTTTGGACTTGGGTTTCTAGAGACGTCTGCAGTTTGTTTCTCGCTGGATGCAACAACAGGCCAAAAAAGATAGGTATGATGGGGAAGAAAAAATGGGCCTACCCAAAAAATTCAACAACCCACCACAAGATGCATGTGATACATTTGATCAGTTCAGTGAGTTCTTATTCGATAGAGAGAGGATGAAATTGGAAACTGTGCCTTGAAACAACACCTCGGAGAAAAAACTCCTACGAAGTAAAAATTAGATTATTAGTTGTTTGATTAACTTTTTAGCTACTAAGATGTTATTATTTAATGATCAAATTAAGTTTTTCATGGAATAAAAGACTATTAGTTTAATTTCGAAAAATTAATGAATATAGATTAATTAATTTATTGGTTGTTTGATTAAGTTTTTAGTTAATAAAATGTCATTAATGAAGTTTGATATGGAATAGAAGTTGATTAATTTAAGTTAGAAAAGAAAATAGTGAAGATATATTAAGTTAATTTAGAAATATTCATTAAAATTAAATGTTAGTTTATATGGGTGTAAAATATATATGTTTTCCTAGAGAAATAACCTTTCAAAATACCTTCTCATACTTAGTCATCAAGAGAGACGTGTACAATATTATTCATATGAGTAAAGTGAAAACCTTCATATTCAACCATTCATTGAATCAAGATTTAATAAAATGAGAAACACTTTTATTAGAAAAATGATAACAAATTTTAACAATATTGTAATGAAACTAACAAATCTACTACAAAGAGCCCATTTTCTACACCACTTTTTCTCTAAATACTTTGGTGTGCCAAATATTTACCCACTCTTGTTTCAGGTATTGTAGTACTTTCAATAATGGGGTTCTCCTCCCAAACAATGCCATACTTAAACAATTGCCTTTAGAATCCCCTCATGCTAGCTACACCCCCACTATTCTCTTATGCACTAAAAAATGATGTGAACAATCTTAGAGCTCTAGTCACTATTGCTTTATATAACACAACACCTCCAATAATGGAGTTCTTCTCCCAAATAATCCTAGTTCACAATGGGATTTTGTTGGCCCTAGGACAAGTTAGGCAGAATTAAGCCAAAATTATGCTCGAGAAGATAAAGAATCCAACGCAAGAGAAGAGGTGATGCAAGAGAAGATGCGACACAAGAGAAGAGGTGACAGAAGAGAAGATGCAATGGAAGAGAAGAGGGGACGAAAGATAAGTTGCGATGAGAGCAGCCAACGATGAAAGATGAGTTGTGATAAGAGCAACATTGACTGAAGGAACTGGGACATAAGAAGAGTCAAGCGGTTGAAAAGGACAATACAATTGATCATGGGTAAGGATCAATTAGAATTAAGCATGCTTTCGGTCGATAGTGCCTAATTCTAGTTGTAACTAAATGTATGAGAATAGAAATGACAACCTCTCGGATAACGGAAAAGAGGCGGTTGATTAGGACAAGTAGAAGCCTATAAAAGGGCTAACCCAAACTAATGTTGGCAGCTGATTATTTTGTTGGTCATTAGTATATTGAGAAGAGAAGAATAGAGATATGTTTAGCTAAGAGAATCGATCTAGGTTGTGTGTGGATCAACTGTTAGGATAAGTAGAGGAGAAGTACTTAGACCCAAAACTATGGAGCATGAGAGGAGAGAAGTCTATATAATTTGTAAAGAATCCTTAGAAAAGAGTCTACAAGTTGAGTGCGTAGATAGAAGGTGCTAACATATTTCTCATGCCAGATGAAGGGCACCTTTGTGGTTTTTCCTAGATGGGTTTCCACGTTAACTAGTGTCTCTGTATATCTTGATTGATGTGTTTATGTTAAATGTATTTGTGAATAAGTAGATCTGAATGTGCCACATCCCTTCTGTTTATGAATAATCTCATGTATGTATGTGCCGCATTATTTATTGAATGAATCTGTGATATTGCCTTCATGTTGAATGCTGCAAGATGTGTCGACTGGAAAATATCCTATTAACTTGAATGAATAGAAAATGAGTAAGAAGTATAAACCCTGGATTTAGTCAAGTGCTACAATAAGGTAAAACAAGAGTAGACATCCCCACCTAACTACAGAAACCTGGTTCTGGAAATTACCCATAAGGATATCTCAGGTGAGACTGCATCTGCATCGCAAGTGTTGTTGGTTGATCCCTGCTTCGTCAGGCCGATATTTTGGTCTTTGGTGATGCCCAAGGATCTGAACTTGGGTTAACTAGAGGAGAAATCCAACAAATGGTTCCATTGTCAGGATAGTAGTGGATGATAAGAAGACTACTAGTGAAGTATGCATCTACGTCGACCTAAGAAAGTTGAATGATGCCTTCCTACATGACCCATTTTCGACTCCGTTTACAAATGAGGTATTAGAAAGTGTCAGGGGTCAAGAAGTTTATTCTTTTACTGATGGGTTCTCTAGATACCATCAGATTAGAATCACAAAGGAATATTGACACAATTCATCCTTTGGGATGGAGTGGGGATGTTTTCAATACACAGTTATGCCCTTTGGGCTCAAAAATTCTCTTGTTATCTTCTCCAGGATAGTAGTGGTTGCGTTCAAGGATTTTATTCATAAGTTTCTTTAGGTATACTTCGATGGATGGAAAGTGTTTAGGATCGTAAAGGATAACATTGAGAGCCCCAAAATGATGTTGGAAAGGTGTCGATATAATCAAATTTCATTAAATTTAAAGAAAAGTATCTTTTGTGCCCCATTTAATATTATGTTGGGCCATGTCGTTTGTCACGATGGAACCTTGGTAAACCCTGCTAAAATTGCGATCATCATCGACCCACCACCCCCTGCAAAAGTAAAGTGGCTTAGAATGACATTGGAACATACAGGATACTACATAAAATTTATCAAAGGATATGCATAGGTAATTGCTCCGATAGAAAAATTGTTAAAAAAGGATATTAAGTTCTAGTGGACAAAAAAAATGCCAAGAAATTATACATCTCCTGAAGAACAATATGTTCATAGCACACATACTAGGTTTTCCATACTGGAAGAAGGAATCCCATGTACATGTCGATGTGTCATCTGTCACACTCGTCATTGTACTTGCATAGTCTGGTGAAGGATCCATTGATCATCTTATTACCTTCACTAGCAGGAAATTATCAAGAGTAGAGAATAATTACTCTACGACTGAAAGAGAAGGCTTAGCTATGGTGTATGCACTACATCAATTTCGACACTATCTATTCAGTGGACATTTCACAAAACATTCAACGTTGAAATACCTAGTGAACAAGCCAGTGTTGGGAGGGAATATTTGTTGGTGGCTCCTCCTTTTATAGGAATTTGATTTTGAATTTATTGTTAAGGCAGGTCGACTAAACTTAGGACCAGACCACAAGTCGAGACTTGAAAGTGGAGAAGAACCTGTCACAAACTCAACGATAGTCTTCCTAATGCACAATTATTTTTGATCACGATGTTTGATGACCAATAAAATGATATTATACATTTTTTTAGTACGGGATATGCACTTGAAGGATTTAGTACTGGGAAGAAAAAAAATAGTATTGTGACCTACAGACTTCCAATCGATAGTTGGACATCTATACAAAATGGGACTGGATGAAATTCTTCGCCATTGTGTATTGAAACATGAGTGACCAATGATATTAAATGAAACACATGTTGGCATCCCGAGAGGACATTATGATGGAAAATATACATTGCACAAGATAATATTGTCGCAACTGTGACATTTGTAGGAGAATTGGAAAACCATCATGACAGGATGAAATGCCTCTAGTACCTCAAATAACTTTGCAGACATTTAACAAATGGGATGTTGATTTTGTTGGAGCTATTAACCCACTAGGAAAGTGAGAAGGTTCAAGATACATTATTACTATGACAAATTACCTAACTAGATGGACCAAAGCAGTTCCAGTAAAGGATTGTATTGCTATGATTGCTGCCAAATTTTTGTTCGACAATATTGTCACTAGATTCAGATGCCCAAAATTCTTGATAAGTGATCAGGGCACACACTTTTTCAATCAGCTAATCAAATAATTAACTGAAGAATTCCATATCCAACATAGGAATACAACACCATATCACCCATAAGTGAATGGTGATGTCGAAGCATTCAACAAGATCCTAGAGAAGGCATTGACAAAGATTTGCAATGTTCAAAGAGGCGACTAGACCATAAAATTTATGTGGTACTGTGGGTATATCACATGACTTGTAAGAAGTTGACAGGTTGAACTCCATTCTGTTTAGTCTATCGACAAGATGATGTTATGTCGATGGAATACATTGTACCCAATTTAAGGATTGCTACAATCACGAAAATGACTGATAATGGTGCTATCGAAGAAAGATTTGGCACAACTTGTACAACTAGACGATGAACGTTTTTCCGCAGGTTATCACCAAAATGTTGAAAAGCAACAATAAAAAGTATGGCATTACAGAAACATTAAGAATAAGCAATTTTAGGTCGGAGGACTTGTTCTTCTCTATGATAGTAAGTTCTTAAGGCATCCTGTCAAACTGAAAACACACTAGATGGGGCCTTATGTTGTCATCAAAATCCTTGAAGGAGGCGTAGTACAACTTGAAAAATTAGATGGAACACCTCTCAAAGGGTTGGTGAATGGAAGTAAGCTAAATCCTTGCCAAGATAGTTGTGACCTAGTCGACTAAAAAAAGAGAAAAAGAGAAAAGAAAAGATCAAAGAAAGAGGTGAAAATGTACAAATTTGTGATGTGTTTTTTTGTATGTTGGAAACAATGTATCTGTCGAAGAAAAATAAAAAGTGGTTACAAACTATCTGTCTATCGCAAAATAAAAATGGTAGCGAAGACTCTCAATCTGTCCCAAGAAAAGAAACGCATCGAAGGCTAAAAGAACTAATAATTTTGAACAGAGGAAGAAAGGTTTTGTACCTAACCGAAATTTTAAGAATAATAACACACAAAATTTTCCTAATAAAAATTTCCAAGGGAACAAAGGTAATTCAAATATAAACGCAAATGGTCAAAGAAATAAATAATTTGTTAATAATCACTGTAACTATACCAAGAATTTTGAATGAAAGGAACCAATAAAGTGCTGGGAATGTAATGGTCCTCATTATGCATCAGGTTTCCCCAAATTGAAGAATACTGTTAGCAACATACATATGATACAGGAGGAGATGACTATTGGTGATCTAGCAAGAACAATGTCCAGGATCAATGCAGCACTAGAGAATAAGCAGGAGGATTATCAAACTTCCATGGTGGAAGTGGAAGGTAAGTTGAATCAAATACCTATATCTATTCTAATTGATCCAGGGGCCAGATTAAGTTATATTTCTCCTGATTTAGTAGAAAAATGCAAGTTATCAGTAGAAACATTTGCAAAGTCTTGGTTAGTCCAGCTAGCTACCGGTGCAAAAAGAAAGGTGATTAGCTTTGTTAATAATTGTATTGTAAAAATGGATCAGTTTGAAACCTATGTTAAGCTTAATGTATTACCTTTAGGTTCTTATGATATGTTAACTGGTATGGATTGGTTAGAACAACATAGGGTAGTCCTGAATTGTTTCGATAAAACCTTTACTTGCGTAAATAACGATGGAGAAACAGTAAATGTAAAAGGAATCCCTAGGAAAACAACTATAAGATAGATCTCTGATTTGCAACTTAAGAGAGCTGTTCGGAAGGGCTGTAAATCCTTTGCTGTAATAGTAATTAATTAACAAAATAATAATAATGAAGATAAATTAAAACTGGAAGATATTTCGATCCTCATGGAGTATTCATATGTATTTCTGGAAGAAATTCTAGGATTGCCTCCGAAGTGGGAGTTAGACTTCACTATTGAGATAGTACCTTGTGTAGTGCCTAGCTCAAAAGCCCCTTATTGGATGAATATATTGGAATCAAATGAATTAAAGTCACAGTTAAAAGAACTTATTGATAAAAATTATATCAGACCCAGCATGTCTCCCTGTGGAGCACTTGTTATTTTTGTTAAGAAGAAGGATGGAACTCTATGATTATGTATAGATTACCGTCAACTAAATAAAATGACTATAAAAAATAGATATCCGTTACCCCGCATAGATGATCTGTTTGATCAGCTACGTGGAAAAACTGTTTTCTTGAATATTGATTTACGATCTAGTTACCACCAGGTCCGAATCAAAGATGAAGACATCTTTAAAACAACTTTTAGCACAAGGTATGGTCACTACAAGTTTGTTGTTATGCCATTTGGGCTTACTAATGCCCCGGCTGTCTTCATGTGTCTGATGAATAATGTAATGCATAAATACCTTGATAAATTTGCGGTTGTATTCATTGACGACATCTTAATTTACTCAAAGTCTGAAGAAGAACATAAAGAGCATTTAAAAATTGTTTTACAAGAGTTACGAGAACATCAACTCTATGCAAAATTTAGTAAATGTGATTTCTTTAAGGATAAAATCTAGTATCTGGGTCATGTAGTCACTAAAGAAGGAATTTCTGTTGATCCCGAAAAGATAAAGGAAATTGAAGAATGGCCAGTCCCAAAAGACATAACTGACATACGATCATTCATGGGGATTACTGGTTATTATCGAAGATTTATTGAAGGGTCTTCAAGAATTGCAAATCCCATAACTTCTTTACAAAATAAAGGGAAGAAATTTGAGTGGAGTCAAAAGTGTGAAGATAGTTTTAAAAATTTAAAAACATTATTAACCACCACAGTGATCTTAATAATTGCTGACCCTAATAAATATTTTATAGTATGTACTAACTGACGCATGGAATGGCAATTTAGGTGGAGTTTTAACTCAGGAAGGACACACCATTGCTTATGAGTCTAGGAAGCTGAAGATTCATGAGAGAAATTATGCAACTATGACTTAGAATTGGATGCTATCATACATGCCTTAAAAATGTGGCATCATCATTCAATCGGAAGAAAGTTTATAGTAATGATAGATAATAAAGGGTTAAAATATGTGTTTGATCAACCTAACTTAAATGTTAGCCAAGCTAGGTGGCTAGATTTCCTTAGCGAGTATGATTTTGAAATCCAACATATTAAGGGCAAAGAAAATAAGGTTGTTGATGCTTTAAGCAGGAATGCAAAAGTAAGTTTTGTAGCAGCAATCAGCACCTATAAAACAGATTGAGAAGAGCATCTAGAAGAAGGAATAAGGCTAGATGAAATTTTTTGGAAATTACAAGCCAAGGTAAGAGAAAATTTAATTGAAAGTTTAAGTACAGGGTATAGTTTAAACGAACAAGGATTACTATTATATAAAGATAGACTATACACACCTAATGTACCTAAGATTAAGTTGTTGATTTTAAACGAAATTCATAAGACTCCTTATTCATGGCATCTTGGTTATCATAAGACTATAACCATGTTAAGAAAGGATTATTTTTGGCCAAACAAGAAAAATGAATTGGAAGAATACATTGCTAAGTGCTTTGCATGTCAGCAAGTAAAGACTGAACAGCAGCATCCAGCTGGGTTACTTCAGCCATTACCTATTCCTAGCTGGAAGTGGGAGATAATCAGCCTTGGTTTTATTACAGGACTACCTAGAAATCAAAATATGAATGAGTCAATAATTTTAGTTGTCGATAAACTAAGCAAGGCAGCTAAATTTATACCTGTAAAAACTACTTATAAAGCGGCAAATATTGCTGATATATTCCTAAAACAAATTTTTCGTTTACATGGAATACCGAAAGTAATAATTTCAGATGGAGACCCTAATTTTACGGGAAATTTTGGAATTCTTTGTTTAAGGGACTTGTTATCACTAAAGTTGACTCTTAACTGCAAGAGAGCCAATCTTAGAGAAATCTTAATGATGTGTAAAGGATAGCTGGGAATGAAATTTTATAAACAGACAGACATTTAAGAGATCAAACAGGGAATGTATCAACAGAGAATAGATATTAATAAGACATAGCTATGAGCATAACTTTGTGAAAGACATGAATCAGGTTCTGCATCAAGTATTAAAGATAATTGCATACTAATCAAGAGAATCTTGCCATGGATTAATAAGACCATGCATAGGACAGAATAATGACAGTACGTAATTCATTTATTCAACAAATTTTTTTTAAAGATTCATTAGCCATGCTTCTTCTGCAGTCAAGGAGCATCTTTTAGTGATAACATATTCTGGCACCGTTGCTGGGGATGAAGAAGTGAAGATATCTTCCCCGGGAAGAATGAGAATGAATATATCCAGCCTTTGATGGTGAATGAGGGTTTGTGACATATGTAAATTTGAGCATATAGATCTATAGAAAAATACACAACTCACAAAGTGGATCTCACAATTTACTCAGCAATTGAAGAATGAAATAGTGCAAAAGGCTTGCAGCTGTGAACGCTTTCAATAATCAAAAAAGTAATCCGATGATAATTACAATGAAGTAAAATGGCTTTAATAGCCACAAGAAATTCGAATCCACATGAGGAAGTTCAAATTGATTAGACTCTACTTGACTATAGGTAACCAAGACCTTGTCTAAATCACTATCGGAGACTTAGTAGTTAACTGACCTTGTCTAAACCATAACCGGAGTTCATCGGAGCTCTAAAACACAACTCAAGTGTTACATTCAATGTTGACTAAGGTTAACTGACTGTGGTAGGTGAGAAATGCACCCCACATGTGTTCAGTCAAGTAAACCTAGCGCTAACTGAATGTAGAGGACTAGAACTGAATGTAACTGACTCCTAACTTAGCTTGACTAGTCATTAACTGAAGTGAATTGACCTTGGTTGGTTTAGGGACTCCCAGTGGCTTCCTAAATTGTAGGGATTGATCTAGGAGGCTCCTAAACTGATGCAATCAAGTGCAATCAGTGGCAGTGAGCCTCAATTAGTGTTCCCCACAATTTAGTAACTGAAACATGTGCCCCAATTAGGTCAAGTTGACCCAATGGTGTTAATGACTATAAATAGACTGGATGGACTCCCGATTTAGACATGGCTCCCGATTTAGACATATGACCAAATTTGGACAAGGGAGGATTAATAATCCTAACACCCCCCCTGAATACTAACTTGGAAAAATTGTGGGCCCTAGTAACTAAGACCATAGGTCACCCATTACATCAAGTAAAATAAAGTAACTACTTAATACAAGGAGTTGGGGCAAAAACCACATGGGAAAAAATCCCTCCCTCTCGCTAAGCAGGTAGAATCATGTCTCAAGTTTGAAAAACTTGAAAATATGTTGCTGCAATCTTCATCTCTGTGAGGTAGTGAAGCAGCATGCATGGTGTGCTATGCACAGGTATTCTGGGGCCTGGCATGTAGACTTCTCCTTTTTCTCCAAAAATGATGATGGGAGGAAGGAGGAATGTAACCTTTGTCTCTTGCTGAATGAAGAGGTGTATGATCATATCCATTCTTTTGAATGTAGTAAGACTGAGCCTTTTCCATATTGCATCTTGCAGGAAGTCTATTGCATCTCCCTGAAGGAGGTAAAATAGCATGACATAGCGCAAGAGTCTTTCCTTTCTGAGTGTCAAGTGAGTTTCCAGTCATCTTCCTAGCTTCTAGTTTGGAAGTAGGGACTGAATCTAGATCTGAGTCACCCTGAATCTCAATGTCATAAACTAATATAGATGGATCTGTAATACTAGTAGAAGTTGTAAAAGAAGTAGATGCAATGATTTTACCTTCCCTTGCAGGTGGCTGCTGAGAGTGCACTGGTTCTGAAGGATCCATGAAATGTGAGAACTCATATGCTTTTGAAGCATGATTTGCAGTACCCTTTTCTATGATGCTCCCAATAGAGATTTATGTGATCTCCACTGAGTTAGGACCAAAGATCACTCGCTTTGGATATCCAGTATGGGTCATCTGATAGACAGATAACAGGTTTGAAGCTAGGGAGGGAACAAATAGCACATCTTTGAACCTTCCATGTTCAAGTTGGATAGAGCCTTTCCCTTTTGTTTTGACTTCACTGTTATTGCCCATCTGAATACTAGGACCATCAAAGGACTGAAAAGAAGAGAATGATCCTATGGATGCAGCCATATGTTTGGAAGCTCCAGAATCAATGAGGAAGATAGGTGCTAATGTGCAGCAAGCCTTCAGTGCATGTCCTTTCCTTTGGTACTCTTCTTATTCTTCTTCAGAGTCTTCCTTCTTTTCACTAGCAGGTACAGAAATGTTGTGCTTTTTCAAGAGAAGGGCCATTTCATCAAGTTGTCTTCTCATACAGGAGATTTCTGAATGGAAGCCCCTTCCACAGTAAGAGCATAGGACCTTGCCTTTTCCATTCTTCTTGCTTCTCTTCGAACCTGAAGGTTCTTTTGACTGCTCTTTCTTCACAGGGGACTCATCTCTTTGCTTCCATTTGTCATTCGCTACCTTATCTCCTCTTGCAACTAGAGATAGATCTTTGGGAGATCGAATGATCCCCATTTGGATCAATTTATCATTCTCAGAAATAAGATATTGGATGAAGGCATTAAGAGTGGGCATCTTCCAATTTGGAGTAGTGAGCCTTACTGTTTGGAAGGTGGATGCAAAGACTGAGTAGTATGCATTGAGCTTTGTGAGAATGGCAAGGATGAGCTGATCTTCATCCTTCTTCACTTTGCATTGCTTCAACTGATATATCGGGTTCTTGAACTTTGAGAAGAATTCATTCAGAGATTCGAAATTGGATGGATTGAGAGTAATCAGATCATTTTCTAGCTGATGGATCCTCATCTCATCATGCTTATCAAATAAGGAAGCAAGCTTGTCCCAAACCTCCTTGGGAGTGTCCAAGTCTTAGATGTGAAATCGAAGATCTCTAAAGACTGAGGAGAGCATGAGTCCATGGGCTTCATCAATCCTGTTCATGTACTTAGCTTTGTCTTTATCTGATTCTGGTGCTTCCTCTGTTTCTTCTATGAGTCTGAAGAGATGCTTGGTGCGGAGCAATACTATCATGTCATCCTTCCACTAGTGATAGTTGAAGGGAGTGAGAAGCTCTATTTGATGAGCCATTTCAAATGTAATAGGAAGAAATAAGCTGTTGTAGGGAATGCAGTGAGAAGAAAGGGCTGCTTGTAGTGAATGCTGTAAGAGAAGCTGATAACCTGTCACACAATCAAACATACAAAGTAAGGTCGGCAGTCTGCACTTTTGGAATTTCCTTCACACCCAGCATAGTTGATCAACCAAGCTTGATCAAAAATTTCTTAACTTGGGATATTAAGTGGTAAATTCTCCGCTTCTGGTGCAGTACTGGAAAAAAAATTGATCTAGCTGGAGATCTGAGGAGGAGAGGAGTCTTGTCCATCGAGGCTCTGATACCATGTAAATTTGAGCATATAGATCCGTAGACAAATACACAACTCACAAAGTGGATCTCACAATTTACTCAGCAATTGAAGAATGAAACAGTGCAAAAGGCTTGCAGCTGTGAATGCTTTCATTAATAAAAAAAGTAATCCGATGATAATTACAATGAAGTAAAATGGATTTAATAGCCACAAGCAATTCGAATCCACATGAGGAAGTTCGAATTGATTAGACTCTACTTGACTGTAGGTAACCAAGAACTTGTCTAAATCACTATCGGAGGACTCAGTAGTTAACTGACCTTGTCTAAACCATAACCGGAGTTCATCGGAGCTCTAAAACACAACTCAATTGTTACATTTAGTGTTGACTAAGGTTAACTAACTGTGGTAGGTGAGAAATGCACCCCACATGTGTTCAGTCAAGTAAACCTAGCGCTAACTGAATGTAGAGGACTAGAACTAAATGTAATTGACTCCTAACTTAGCTTGACTAGTCATTAACTGAAGTGAACTAACCTTGGTTGGTTTCGGCACTCCCAGTGGATTCCTAAATTGTAGGGATTGATCTAGGAGGCTCCTAAATTGATGCAGTCAAGTGCAATCAGTGGCAGTGAGCCTCAATTAGTGTTTCCCATGCTTTAGTAACTGAAACATGTGCCCCAATTAGGTCAAGTTGACCCAATGGTGTTAATGACTATAAATAGGCTGGATGGACTCCAGATTTAGACATGATTCCCAATTTAGACATATGACCAAATTTGGACAAGGGAGGATTAGTAATCCTAACAACATAGTTGCTGCAAATTATTCACCTGGCGACTCCAACTACTGCAGATCCAGATTTCAAAGTTTCATTGATGATTTCATTGGATTAATGAGGATTTTTGATGCGGCTTCTATTCTTTCAAGGTATGCATGTCTAGATTTTGCATAACTTCCTAGTTTTCCGAATCTTCTTCCTTTGGATCAATATTTGTTGAGAAATGGTCCTAAATTCAATGGAGAAGATATGAGTTTAGTTGTGAAACAAATATCTAATTTCTATGAATTTACAGAGTTACTCAGAGTTAAACATGAAGATGTCTTCATTAGACTATTCTATGATTCATTACAAGGAAAGTGTAAATGTTGGGTTGAAGATTTGTGTGTTGGGTAACAGATTTTTGGATTATCTTTCTGAATACATGGATGGAGAAGACAGAGTTTAGGGAAGATTTTCTTTCCATTAAAAATTTTAGGGAATGGAATGATATGAGCACCAATGAGGAAATAGATGAAAATTTGTCTTCCCTTTTGTCTTCTTATTTAAAGTCAAGTTCATGTAACTCAAAATCTAAAGTCATCTTTTTAAAAGAATTTGCTGCATATATTGAGAAAGAGATTGAAGCTTTAGAGGTCAAGATACAAAGTTTGTCTTTTCAAAGCCCTTTTTAGTTGTCTTTTGATATCAATACTGAGAATAAAGACAAGTTTGATAATCCAAAACTAAGAAAGTGGTATGACTTGGTAGCTGACTATATCAAGGAATTTATCGATTCAAGGTTTCAGTATTCATTTCATGATAAGTCTGAAAATCAAACTTACAGACAAATGTTGATTTCTATTCCTATCTTGATCTTGCTAATACACAGATCAATATTTTCATCAAGTATTCAGATACTTGTATGGCTTCATTGGAAACATGATTTTACTTGATCAAAGTTGTAGTTTTTGTTAGTGTAGATAATGTGGATAAATAAGTTTGATGCTTCAAGCATTTCCTTAAGTTTGTAGTGTGAGCAGGTTGAATTTATAGTGTGCTTTAAGTTTGCAGTATGAGAAGAGCAGGCTTTCAAGGTTTGGAACAGGTTAGCAATAAGATATAAAGACTCCAGCCCAACGGAGACAAAACA
This sequence comes from Pseudotsuga menziesii, assembly GCA_001517045.1. NCBI lineage: Eukaryota > Viridiplantae > Streptophyta > Pinopsida > Pinales > Pinaceae > Pseudotsuga > Pseudotsuga menziesii. Next base: position 18,857 of record LPNX010288801.1, read on the forward strand.
CTGGTTGCAGTGATGGATTGGAAAGGCACAGGTCTACTTGTTCTTGGTAGCTCACAGGGAGCATGCCATCCCCGAATGAAGCCAGATGTTGTCATCATATCTGCTCCAACAAAATTTCAGTTTCTGGCAACATCCAAATGTCAAAGTGACCACTCAGGTTTCAATTTGAATACCGAGATCAGATGGAAAAGCACTCATGATGGAACTCATGTGGAAAAAAAGTAAGTTCTGGAATGTAAATGTTAAAGTTGCATTAAGCTTGATAGAATTCACAAAGAACCAAGTGTTTTTCATAGTAAGTTAAGAGTGTCTCCACCAGGTGTGCATGTAAAGGAGTACCGAATATATCTCCAAAGAATAAAGCCCAAGCCATCGAGCTTCCAGATGTCACGCTAAGCATCAAGGAGTGAATACTAAGTTTCCAACATTAAACATCTATGGGCAATGTCTATGGGTTGGAAGATATGCATCACACATGGATGAATGTTTCAAACCCCTCAACATATTCATTTTAAGCAGAAATACAATGATTTCATGTCAGTATCATGAAGATCATAAGCTCTAGAATCTGCTTACATTGATGCAGAAATTTTATTGTGTAAATTGATAATATTAAACAATGAGCAGTTAGGGTTCAACGTGATTATGAAATTTCAGATTCTGATTAAATTGGTGCTTGCAGTGAACAAGAATTAATTAAATCATTTACCAATAGTTGTGGATGCATGGTTTATCAAAGGAAAGACATGTGGAGAACTGAACTAAATGTACAATGAGATGAGGTAAACCGTGACAAATCCAGAGATAGTAAGACAGTGGAGCAATGGATCCAACATGTAAGATTTTGTTAGTTATGAGTGAAATAGATCCAAATTCACCTAAGCATAAACAACAACCAATGATTCTGGTGCTTATTGATACCCCTGGCACCCACATAAAAAGAGCCTTGACTGTTTTTGGTTTTGATCATGCTCCTCATGGCCATGCAGAGATTGTTTTTGAGAATGTACAGGTTCCTATAAAAAATGTCCTTATGGGGGAAGGGCACGGTTTTGAGATTGCAAAAGGACAGTTGGGTCCAGATAGGTTACATCATTGTTTAAACAAACACAAGGAATCAAGATGCAGGCATCTTGTGTTTCACACTCCAATTTCGCCAGAGGTTTTCATGATGGAGGATAATTTGATGTATAGTACTTTGGGGGAAGTGTATGAATTTGATTGTGCTAGGCATGGTCGTGATTCTTATGAGAAAATGTTTGATTTCAAAGAGAAGTTGAATCCAGCTATTGTTGATCGGCGTTTCCATCTTGTTTACGATGCGAATGGAGAGATACATTGTAACGAGGTTGTGCCATTCAGGCTTACACATAGTTTGGAATGTTTCTTGACACTCTTCGGTGTTGAAGGTCTTTTTGTTTCTGCCATGTGCGCAGCTACACAATCCATTGTTGCACAAAAGAGTCAGCATATTCAGGCACTTCTCAACACCAGTCTTTGCAAAATATTCTGGTACAATTGCGATCGAGTATCACAAGTGTCAAGTTTCAAACATCAACAGGGCATTCATCTAAAAAAATCATTTGTACACAAGATGAGGAAAATGACTTCCATATTTTCATCAATAGCAGTTCTATATTTTACAGGTGGCAGGGGATTTTTCTAGATTCTCTGGCAGATAATTCTAGATTGTGTTTTATTTTTAGATAGTTTCTATTTCTTCGAATTAAGGTCAGTTTATTAATGTAATTTTATATAGAATGGCATGTTAGAAACTAAGAAAGTGGAGGGGTTCCAACCGAGAGGGTTGAGGATGTATTGGAAGTCATACTGCTATATGCATTTTGTATATCTCCATATGAGATGACTGCTTTGAAATGATTATGATCATAAGCCTGTTTTTCTTTTATACATGAATTGTATCTAGTTATGATTTTATCTTGTGTGTGGTCTCGATAATCCATTACAAGATTCTTATAATGATGTGCAATTACCTTTAAATGTCTTGTTGCAGAACCAGATTCATTCTTTATAAATTCATGTGCGTAGTCTTTCGTATTATTGTATTTTACAATGATACATTTCTTGTTGTTTGATCTTTAAACCTAGCTTGATATTTGTACTGTTATACCTCCATTACTCTATCAATTCAGTTACCCATTAAACCAATTTTAAAGATTCACTAGCCATGCTTCTTCTGTAGTCAAGGAGCATCTTTTAGTGATAACATGACTAAATACTACATTAAATTTCAGTACCTCCTTCCATCCTCAGACAGATGGACATACTGAAAGAGTGAATTAGGTATTGGAAGATCTACTCAAAATGTATGTAAAAGCACAGCAAGGTAAATGGGAAGATTACTTACAATTAGTAGACTTTGATTACAATAATCACTACCAAGCCTCAACAAGATATAGTCCTTTTGAAATTTTGTATGGCAAGAAGTGCAATACCCCCATCTCATGGAGTAATCCAGTTGACAGGCTAGTATTAGGACCTGAATTATTAAAAGAGATGGAGTTAATTGTAAAATAGGTGCAAGGTAACTTGAAAGTTGTGCAAGATCGATAGAAAAGTCAAGAAGATCTTAAATGAACTCAAAAGGAGTTCCAAATAAGTGAACATGTCTTTGTTAAGGTGAGACCTAAAAAGAGTTCTCTGAGATTAGGAAGTTGTGCTAAGTTAGCACCCCAATATTGCGGACCTTTTGAAATACTGTCCAGAACAGGACAGGTAGCATATCAGTTAGCTTTACTGCCAAACTTAAAGGTTCATAATGTTTTTCATATTTTTGTGTTAAAATAATATGTACATGATGCTACTCATGTTATTAATTGGAATGATGTGTAGGTGGAGCCCGAAGGAGATTTTCTAGTGGAACCAGATTGTATCCTCGAAAGGAGGGAGATCTCGCTTCGAAATTGCACCACTGGTCAGGTGAAGGTGCAATGCAAGCACCTTAATCCAGAAGAATCCACTTGGGAATTGGAAAGTCATATGTGGGATGCATATCCAATTTTGTTTTAGGGCAATTCCAAGGATGAAGAATAAATAACATCGATGATGATGTTATAAATTAAGGGGGTGTGTATGTCACATGCCCCAATTTGCAAAACATTTTTATGTTTTAAGAAACATTATGTTATATTTTATGATAAAGTTTGTAATTTATGACCAAGTGAGGTCAAGGATAATTTAATGTGTTTTCAGAATATTTTATTAATAAATAAATGAAAGATGAGACATCAGCTTAGGAAAGCTATTAAATGAGTGTTTTACTGGTCACTTGATGGAGGAGGCTAGGTTAAGATAAGATTGACATGTGGCAACATCCTCAAACTACTTCTAGCTGTTGCAGGTGGAAACTTCCCTATTTTTGTGGTCATGATTCCCCAAGAAAGTGGAACATGAGTAGGTGGCTCATTAAGTAAAAACTGACCCAAAAGACCTAGGCATGCTAATAAAACTTCCCATTGAAGACAATTGAGGCTGCTCATTCTGGATTTGTGATCATTCTGAGTGAATGAAGTGCACAAGATAATTCGATGGAGGGGACTAGCTAAAGTATGTTTGAGTGTAAAAGTGCTAAAGACCTGAACTAGTGCAACTATTCTAAGCTGAGTTCATACTGCTATAAGTGGAACTGAGTTATTGTTGAACAATCAGTAGAGTTGCAGAGGATTGCTAGACTACATCTCTCACCCAGTACTTCTACTAGGTGGACCAGGAGACAAGCTCGGGGGTCCTAATAATTGCAGTTCAGCTGTTCTCTAGGATTTGGTTGGGAGGAACAAGTTCCTTAAGCTGTTGTCACCTCATCTATATTTCCAGGTTCTACTTGTTTTATTTAACTATCCAAGTATTTACTGTTATCTGGAAAGTTTATGGTTCAGTAAAGATATGTTATGCCTTTGTTTTTATTGCTGCTAGGGTTAGTTAGGAGAAATGTATAGGCTGTAAAAATTAGTAAGTTCTGAACTAGCTAGATTAGGGTTTATGAATAGAAGAATTTATGATTTAATTCATAAATAGAAAGAAAAATACCTAAATTGTATTTTTCCACACCTTTTGTAACGTATTACTCTAGTACAGTAGTTTGGATTAGATATAGATGAAGAAGTGAATGAAGTATGCTTGAATATGTTTATTTACTTTCTACAGGTTTCATGAGAGTTATTCCTCTGTATGTTTCTTTGATTTAAATTAGAAGTATTTCTTAAATAAAGTAGTTTGTAATGATATAGACAAATTTGTCTCTAGGAAGTTAAATATACATAATCTATGGACTTATTTACACAGTAGATAGGTTATTTACTATAAGCTTAATATCATATTAGTTAAAATACATTATATAGACAGTAATCAAATAAACAAGGTTAACATAGAAGAACAGTAAATATGGCTAGAGATTTACTGAGTTAAATTCATTATTAATACAAGTAAAATAAAAGCAGAATAACATTATAATCAACACTAACCATATACTAATTCGAAATTAAAAATATGGGATTTTCATAAATAAAAATTATATAAATAAACTGTTAAAAAAAAACTTAGGTCGAATAATCCATTTATTTCTTTCTTCCATCTACTCACTGAAGAAAGTTTATTATTTATGTAAAATCAAACTATAACTTAAAAACTAACAGTTCCGAACATTTCTTTTCATATTTAAACATAATCCATTTAAATATCGATTTTACAGTAACAAAAATCCTGTTTAGGATATTATATACAGAATCCAAGAAAAACCCGAATAGTAAGAATAGCACAGTTGCCTTTACGTTTTTAAAAACTACTGCAAATATATTTAAGAATAATTTACAAAATAATAAGCTTCAAGCTTAATTAGAAATTCAATTAGCATTGCAACTCTAAAAACTGAAACTATATCAGTTACGGCCCAATAGCCTGTTCAAACAAAACCACGACTTAAAGTTAGAATCAAAATAACAACACAATATTTCAACCACGGCTGAAAAGGCCTGAAAAGTAATTTATTAAGTCATGGCTGTGAAAGGCCGATTCTTCCATTACAAAAGAGCCACTAGGGTTTTGAAAAACAAACAGAGCATCTAATAACCATGGCCGAACAAGTAACCAACAACACACAAAAGTATCATCTTAATCCACCATACAATCCGTGCAGAAGAACCCCAGGTGAAACCAAGGCTTACCAGGGTGGATGCCCTCATGGAAGCTTGTTGGTGGAGTCCTTTAGAACCGAGATCTAGTATTGAGAGTCTACACAAAGAAAACCCCAATATGTTAGATACATATAATTAACGAAATAATAACTTTCTAATGTGCAAAAGAGTTTTTTTTACAAGTTCGATTCTTACCTAAGGGAGCTTGCATAGCTGCTTTGACGTGGAAAGCCAACCCGAGCCTCCTTCGTTAGTACCACAAGTTGAAATGGAGCACTGTTAGAAGAAAATGCAATTCGCATTGTTCAAGTGTGAGGTCCCAAGCCACGATGAGGTAAGGATCAAACCCACAATAGGAAACAAGCAGTAAAACAAAGAACCTAGCTCACTCTTTCAAACAACTCTATTCACACTGTGTATGGTTAAAAGCACTCACAGAGTACAAAAATCACATAGTAAAAATGACGGTGAAGACAACTAAACCTTACAACACTCAAATCGACAGTCAAAACCACCCTACAATAGCAGCAAGCACTGTACTCACTTTTACTGCACCAGAGCTTGAAGGACAAATTCGCAAAGGCTAGGTAACGACGAAGAGAAGCACCTATAGCATTATGGAAATGGGGATGGAAAGATTCTACACAAAAGGAAACAATGGCCATGTAAAAACTCAACTTGCAGAGGAACTCGGTATGGCTTACGGAAGGCCTACGTGCAAATGATTGGAGGATTTACAACAAGCCTAGCAGCCATGAGCTTGCAGCTCATCCACCCCACAGCAGAGACAAAACAAAATGCAATTTTTTAGGGTTTGGAACAAGTTTATATGGCACCTCAAGGTCAACAAAAGCTAATCATTGAACACCAACCACGTGTCCTCCAATTTATTTGCGATATTTTGTGTTTCATGATATAGTTCTAAACTCTCGTTTAACCTGCACAAATCATTTGCTTAGAAGTCAAAACCGTATGGTATTATTTCTTGGTATCATTATCCTCGTTTTGTTTTTCTTTGTTTACATAAACCAAAGACTTTGTGTTTGAGAGGTATTCATACACACTAGGGTTTTAAAATAAACTAAAACATACAAATGTATAGGAAACAAGGGAGTATAAACCATTATATATATGAATACTTGAACGATAGAGATTATTTAGCTAGGACTTTGCCTATTCATTGATTTACAAACACTAATATTTACCTTGATAGTAAACTCATATAAAATGAGTTTTCATATAAAAGAAAATGAAGGACTGAGACTTGGTTAAAAAAAATCATTGGAATTGAATAATTAAAGTTTGGAAAGAACTTGAATAATTCTAAACAGTCCTTGTTACCAAATACTAACGATAATGTTTAGTGTTGGTCATAAGTATTTTTGTTGATCACATCAAACAAAGTATAGATTTCCTAGGTTACTGCACTCGTAATGGCAAAAGGAGATCTGTCCACAAGATGCACATTCTATATTTAAATACAACTTTTAACTGAAAAACACAAAGTAAAAGTTATTTGAATAAGTTCTGTGATAGTAAACATAAATGAATTAGATCTAGTTTATTACAATTTTGTTTTACAAACATTTATGCAGTTTGCTAACAATAAAAGATCAATAATACCTCTTACTTGGTCAAGCTGCAAAACAAACAATTGACCTAGCATCTTATTCTATGCTAGTTGAATGACAATCTCGATCTGGAAATAATGGTAACAAAACTGCATACCTGTATAGAACCTGTAAAAGGAGCATCACTTCACTACATTAGCTGTAAGCTAGGTAAGCCCTGATCTCAACTAAATTTCTTTTCTACTTGTCATAAGATAGTAAAATCGCACTCAGTATCAGATTCTCTCATAGTATTCTTTTCTTGTCTTTCGAAAAACATAGACTACCAAATGCAAGTCATTAACATAGAACTATGAAGATAAACCAATAATTATACAGAACTAAAAGGTTTACAAATTGTGTAATTCTAAATATGACTATTAAAAGTAACCATTAGCATTTATTGGTCCCTAGGTGGTGATGACTTCAAACAATATATGTTACATGAAAATTTTTAAATTTTTACGAATTTTTGGGTTATTACAAGCAATATTTGATTTGTTCACAAAGTCGTAAAAATAATTTTGCTTATGCATAGCCTTGAAATATATTCATGAATTTCGATATACATATCATGTTCATGATAGGACATACAGGTCCAAGGTTACTAGCTACAAAGAAGTCCAACATGAGGAATTCCCATGGAGGGCATCCATGTCTAAATAAACAAATGGTTTCGTATGTGATTAAGTTCATCTCGCAAAATGCTACATAAGGATATGTTCACATTGCATGGTAGAGGAATAGAGTTGTACATGAATTTTACGAAGATACGATTGGACTGTGTAATATGGCGTACGAACTTCAAATTCTATTGAAAAAGACTATTAAATACCATAAAATGACCAGCGCCTAGAGTCCTATTCCACTATGATACTAGCTGGAAATCAAATTAATGTAGCTTTTCACAAATAGTATATCTTTTGGCATTTCAATTACCATTGTCTTGTAAAGGTATTTCACCATCATTGTAATTATATTTAAAGGTAGCTTGGTCTGGATATGAGGTAAAAAATGGGGTCTCGGCCAAGTCTAGCTAGAAAACAAACGACCTTCCATTGAATATATAATCTTGGTTCATTATGAATTAGAGCAGAATCTCGTTCTCGATACATGAATACTAGAAGCATTTATCAAGCTCAGCATAGCTCCTGGATGGAATACAAAAGCACTACAATCAGATAGAGAATCATAGAATGAAGTAGAGGAAAATCCACAAATTTCATCTCTCTTTTTAAATAATTTTCTTAGCAAGTCCAATCTCTTACACCCAATCTCTAATAATTTAATTTGGGACGGTTTACTTAATAAAAAATTGGCTACATAGATCTATATTTCTAACATCATTAGCATCGCTGTTTATGGCTACATGGTTGAATCTAAATTTGCATGATGAATGAGAAAATATATAAATATGTATTCACCATAAAGTTTATACTTACGAAAGGCATCTACATTTAGATAAATACGCTTCCCATGGAATCTGCTAGTAGAGTTATGCAACAAAGTGGCTTTCCTTATAGAAGTGAGTTGTTATCATACTTTTCTTTCACACATACTTTTGAAGATAAAAGGTACACCTAATCAATACTAAGCTTTCTATCAATAGCACGATCAATTCTGCTGCAAATGTTCTACAAATATACTAAAACATTGACGTAAGAGTATACATGCACTTGGATCCAATATAGAAGAGCAATTAGTAGCATTATTTTTCATCCATAGAAACATCCATCCGGGGCTTATAAGAGAAGGGGGTAGTTGATAGCTCTCCCTGCACGCTTCATGAAGTTCGTAGTATTGGGTACCTGGTCTAAGTTCTTCACGTGGGTAAAGGTATGGTGTGGGAACCAAAGGGTGGTGATTCTGGCTCCCCTCCCTCATAATCCTAGCTTCAAGAATAGGTGATGTAAAGTACGGGTAAAGGTTATATACCTTCTCTAGGTGGGTAAGTAAGTTGTTAGGAGGCACTAAAATGAAGAATTATGGCTCTTGCTAGCCAATGGGTTCTTATTCATGAATCATATGGGAAATGTTCTTAAATCCAAGTTTGATGGTAGGAAAAGCCAACGTTTAGAAGTAAAGATCTCATAGCCGGTGTTTAGTAGCATAACTATGGGGATTGCTGTAATTTCAGCAATGAGTTAAGGTTTCATGACTTGAGCTTCATTTGATCCTCAATAGTGTCCTCTATTAATTTTGGAAACTTGAGCAAGCAAGAGTGTGTAATCATTTTGGGCACCATCTCATGTTCAAGATAGCAAAGAAAATAGAGAAACACAAAGACAATACTATAAACATGAGAGGAAGCGAATTCGGTGTTGATCGAAGGGAAAGTAACAATGCTCCTGCACAATTTTACCATCCAAATGATTTATACGGGGATGAATTATAACCACTCGAAACGAATGTAACCACTACTCCAAAAAATTTGGGCAATACAATCCCCAAAAAGTTTCGCCCCACAAAATGGGGGCGAATGGGAGTTAAAATTCCAACTTCAACCAAATGGGGAGGGGAATTTTGCTTTTAAAAAAAGGCAATTCCTATAAATCAGGGCAAGTGGAAGGCCTTAGATCAAATTTCAAGGATAAAAAATAAAAAAAATTTCTCTCATTTATAAATACAGGTAGGCTAATCCTCTAAATAGAAGTTATTTTTAAATAAATAAGCGGCCAATGAAAAGAGTAATAATAAAGCATTATTATATAAAGCCCAAGAAAAATTTGAAACCCATCAAATTTAGCTCATGGGATAAATTTCTTCCTTAAAATTATCCTTGAGAGTCTTATTCTTAGTAAAAGATGATCTGCTTAAAAAAATGAGAAGTATATCCTTTCTTTCTCCACAACTAAATTGATTCGATGGATGAAAAAAAAGGCGATTCTTTTGCCTTTCCATAGCTATGATAACAATTTCGGTGGATAGGTAGGAGACCAGAAAATTGAATCACCATGCTAAGAAGTTAAAAGGGGAGGTGCATGCAAGGGAGAGAAAGATCCATTTTTGTCTACTACCACTGTGTTTGCAGGTATGTGGTGTGCCTCTATAATAGAGTATTCTTTGGGACAACCTACCTGTGTGTAAAGGTATAGATATTCATTCCTTTGAGTTTTTAAGATCGAGAAATATTTCTGTATATGCTTGGTATACATTTATTTATTATTTTAATTTCTGAATAGATTCTTGTATTGGTAACCACCTTGAAAACCGAACCAATTTATCGTATGTGTTTTGCTTTGATTTTTTTATCTAGGAAGGAGGGCACTCTCCCCAAGGAGAATCAACCCTTTGATTTTTTCTCTCATTTCGTCGAGGTTGGAAGAAGGGCCTTCTTCATAAGGGATAGTTGATCTTATCATCTTACTATTATGTCCTTGAAGGGGATAAATATGATTCGCTTAGGTCTATTAGTTGGGGGTTTACATGACATTTCTTTTGTGTTTTATAATTTTTTGCATAGTTTGATTTCCAGGTGTATTAAAGAATATTTTTTTAAAACTATTTGTTTGCTTTTTCATTGGTTTGTGCAAGTGACGTTTCTCTAGGGTCTTGTGCCCCAGGACTCGGCAGCGGGATTTTGTTAGCAAAGTTTTGATGCAACCAAAGTTTTAACGCATCAGCAGTATATAGATTCAATCCACTTGTGCACTTCTACTGACAATGGGAGATGGGCTCGAGCTTTTCTAGATGCAATGCACTGACAAGGAGTTAATGTAACAACTAGCTAGCTATTACCTTGTCCTTTCAGTATTCAAGATGGGATAATTTTGAGATGGCTTCCATTTCAAAAACTTGTACAATGTTCATTTGGTCTTTTAGCTTCAAGGGAGGGCACAACCATACCCCAAAAAGTGCTCAGATCAACCATGCAAATTTGACACAACATTTGTTCTATTTTGCTTGCTGAAAATTATATTATCCACCCTTTGGTTGAGAGAGACGATGTCAAACTGGTTCATCCTTTTACCCAATTTGTTAAGTTTCTCTTGCTTTCAAACAGTGGAGTCAATGTGGAACTTAGTAAAAGGGTTTATTCAACATGCATGCTTTCTAGTGGTATTTTTTCTTACTAACTTCTTTTCAAAACATTAGGTAATGCATAGAACATGGAGAGCAGTGGAAGACAAAAGAAGAGAGGAAGGAGTCGAGGTAATCGCAACAAGTCTAAAAAGGGCAGATCCAAGTCCATATTTGGAAAGATAGAGTGTTGGAATTGTGGTAAGAGAGGACATATGAAGAAAGACGAAATAGCTCCAAAGAAGAAAGGATATGGGAAGCAAGAGACTAATCAAGAAGCAAATATAGCAGGTGATGTGTTACAAGATGCTTTGATTCTTGCATTAGATAATACTAGTGATTTTTGGGTAGTAGATTCAGGGGCTTCATGTCATGCTACACCCCATAGGAAATTCTTTCATGATTATGTTCAAGCTGATTTTGGACATGTTTTATTGGGGGATGATGAACCATGTAAAATTGTTGGAATGGGTAAGGTACAGATTAAGTTAAATAATGGAATTGAATGGTTGCTAAAGATGTAAGGCACATTCCTGCTATGAAAATTAATTTGATCTCAACCAAACAGTTGGGGGATAGCGGTTGTTTGTCTGTGTTTGGAAACTCGTGGTGGAAGATCACTAAAGGAGCACTAGTAATAGAAGAAGGAGATAAGGCTAGTACATTGTATTTATGTCCTCACAATACTGATTATTCTATCTCTGTAGCTTCCACAGAAACATGTGTAGTTGTGTGGCATCATAGGCTTGTCCACATGAGTGAGAAGAGGTTGCAAATTCTCCACTCAAGGAATTGCTTCCAGATCTGAAGTAGGTAAGTTTGGAATTCCATGAGAACTGTGTTTATGGAAAGCATAAGAGAGTTAGATTTCTCAGGGTTGAGAAACAAAAGAAGAGTGAAAAGTTAGCGGCTTGTGCATACATATGTATGGGGATCAGATCAGGTACAATCTCTTGGTGTCTCTCATTATTATGTTACTTTTATTGATGATGCAACTAGAAAAACTTGGGTTTATTGCATCCGATCAAAATCTGATGTAACATATCCTTAAATTACATAAATAAAGAAAAATATTATATGTAAACCAATAATTTTTCTAAGAATTTAAATCCACGAGATGTTATGTTTTACTCTATAATAGTTGTGACAATAAATCAAATGGAACTTAACTTGAATGCAAGGCTTATAATTCTATGTTTAGTGTTTTCATATCATGTCCTTTCTATCAGGATGCATTGTAATGAAATATAGTGACTAAACTACTTTTATCTTATGTAAGTTAAAATTGTCGTAAATGTTGTTTTTATTCTTTTATCCTTGACCCTACCTATAAGCTAGGAGGGGGAGGGTCACATGTCTTACTTAGGCTTTATGGCTAATGCAGAACCCTCGTTTTTCCTTGTGCAGGTGCAAATGTCGGTAAGGGCTAGAATCCTAGCTAAAAAAATGTTCTAAGCTAAGGCTTAAATCCCTAGACTTGTAAATTTCTATCTCTTGACAACACCAAGGAACTTATTTTGTTAATAGGAAACACATGACCATAACCCAAAACATACCAAGGTAAAGAGGTGAAGTAATGGTGTAATTCGATCCTTAATAAAAACATTAGTTCGAGTGTTAAGATATAATACAGTGGGTATACTGATCCTTGGACTATATAGTTTGGAATACATTATTTTCATTTGATTTCCACGTTATTACGTATATGAACCAGTTGCTCACCACTCCACATATCAAATCATAACCCCATGGTTTTAATGGTCCTCGTTGAAAGAGTCAGTCTTTGATGAAGTTTTGTCAAGGGTTCATTTGCTCTTTGTTTGGTCCTTTTGGTATCTTTTTGCTCGATGGGTTAGCTCCTCTGTGTGAAAATTATGGTAGAGGAGCCAAGTTATTCAGCCCTCGACACCCTTCCTCCTTTATTTCTACTGGATGGTTCCATGCGTGAGTTTGGTTACACCTTTAATCGCTAAGATAGGTAAATTCATCTTTTCTATTGATAAAATTATTGTGCCATATAATAGATTCTATATAAATCATTATTTTACCCTTATGCTCATATGTGTAGGAGGCATCCGAGAACGATTCTCTACAACCACTTGGTTGGGACAATGTGTTGAAAGATGTTGCGGTCCGAGTAAGAATTGTACCCCGTCCTTCTTGCAGGATATGTGGATTGACCTGCATTTTCATGGCATGGTCTAGATACCCTTCTCTGTTTTGGCTATTGGTGAAAGTGATTAGACTCTTTGGTAGTCGTGAGGCATTTTTATATTTCAAAATTGTAATGATAAACCATACGACTATGAAGTCGAGGTGACTGTGAAAATGCAGGGTTATTGATTTTGTTTTAAGTTGTAAGAATAGTCCTATGACTGTATCTGTAAAAAAAATATCTAACCCTGTGAGGGCTTTTGTAATGTATAAACTCAGTTGTATTTTGGTTTTTCAATTTCATTTATAAAACTATATCCGACCTTGAGGCCTTTATAAGACTGATGTGGTCATGAATTTACCTTGTCGTATTCATTTTTGGGATAGGAAATAGAGCCAATGTCAATAAGATACTGTTGTTTATATTTTTATGGAAAAGGTTTCGAAAGTACCCTGTGAGGATTTTATATTTGCAGTCTTGAATACTATCTTGATTTTACAGTGTTATTTTTTTAATGCATTATTTAGCAGGCCGTAAACCCATGGATATTCTTTGTAACCAATATGTTAAGGAATCTAGGTCGTGAGGCCTCTATTTTGTTACTAGGTAAAATAGTTTGGGATGTGAGGCTATTGTCAATTCGTCTTTAAATTTTTAAAGGGTAAAAATATTTTAATTTTAAGTGAATGAATTAAGCCCTAAGGATATTGCGTTTTTCTTCTATGAGTAAAAGATTATAGATGAAAATACCAAGATGGCCTACAGCCTATAACCGGCTATGTGGCCTGTCGATAATCTCGATTTGGTATTCAATAATGGTTTTATAAAAGATTGGCCTATATTGTCCTTATAAAGTAACTCTGTTAAAAGATCCTTTAAACATATTTGATATGTAAACCTATTTTAGTTATTATTTTAATTTTGAAATTTGTTTATCCTAACTATATCTAGGGTTTTGGTTATGAGGAAAAAACTTGACTTTAAATATGGAGAAAGAAATATATAAACATATGTGATATGCTTTGTAAGGTTTTGGGCCTATATATCGGGTTGTAATTAATGTTTCCAGTTCGATGTCTCTATGTTTATTTTTATAAGACTTATAGGGTATACATACATACATACATACATACATACATACATACATACATACATACATACATACATACATATATATATATATATATATATATATATATATATATATGTACATACATACTATAAGTATCTTTGAGTTTTTGACCTAAAACCTTGGATTTGATTAGAAAGAGTACTATTTAGTTTTAAAAGGAAATCTTGTAACAAGATTACAAAAAATTATTGATTAAGTTGTCATTGATGCCAACAGTTGAGTCTTGGTGCCCATTGTGGAGCCCCTAAGGGTTAGTGTTTGTTTTGTGGTTGTCTGTGTCAAGAGGAGACCTTTTGACTTTGTCCAAGCCCAAGTCTGAAGCCCTTGGAGGCCTTGGGACATTGCCAAAATCCCTGTAGAGTGTTCAAGTAATTCTAAGTGGGTCGAAAAAGTTGCTAGTGTCCAAATAACCTCTTCAGTGGTCTTTTGTGTGCTATTAAGTTCTTGGTACCCTAGGAGTCCCTAAACCCATAATATTTTAAACACTTTAAAATCTTTTAAAGACTTACACTTGAATACTTTCATAATTTCAAAAGGTTTAATAAATAAAATGGTTTAATAAATAATTATGTTTTAACCAATTAAATATTTTTTATTAAAATTAAAAAAAATAAAATTAATAACTCATTTAAACATGGAAAGATGACATTTTTAAACAAGAAAAGTTTAAATTCAAATATTAAAAAGTTTTTAAATAAATAGAACATTTTAATAAATAAATTTTTTAATATTAATAACTTTTATAACTCATTAACTTTAGGAAAAGTTTCATTCAAAATTAAAACATGGCAAACATATTCATTAATTTAAGGAAACCATTCATCTTATTTCATATAAATATATCTACCATTGGTCATTTAAAAAATAGGGCGTATAGGAAAGAACTCGGTAAATTGTTTTTCTCTGTGGCAACATAAAATCACGGTAATTACAAGCTTGGAAATTTGCTGGCTGTGGAAATTCGCTGGCTGAGGCATTACTTTGAGCTTGGGAGCAAATCGTGGCAGAGGAGAAGGAGCCGTGGGCAGTGTTTTACATTTGATGGAGTTAAATTGGTCCAGACCCAAAATCTGAGCATTCGGCAGCCACCTGAAATTTGAGCATTCCTCTCCGCAGACCTAGCAATGGCAGTGAATTAAATTTGCAAAGTTTTGGAGTACCAGGGATTCTGTCTATGATATTCACGGGTTGCATTTACATTGACGGGCTGAACATTGGAAATTCACGGCATATACAGTTTTTGGAAGTTCACGGGCTGAGGATAATTTGTCATCAAATTTTTCTGGACAAGCTACACGATGAACCTATCACATTATCTGCTATGTTCCCAGCTAGCGTCTATTTGTTGACTACCGGATTTGAATTCAGTTCATGGAGTGGATGAATGGAATGATGGAATTCAGTTCAGAAATTAACTCATAGACAGTGATTTTCTAAGGCCTCTTTACACCACTTTCACAGTCATGTTTTCGTCCTTTAAATAGTATGAAATTGTTGAATGATTTACTTGCTTGATCAGTTCACACTTTGGATACGAAACAGTGTTAAAAAATTGGTGGTAGCAGTCCATAACAACTTGCGTACTCAGCCTAGTTGTTATAGTTCAGAACAATCCTTCCCTTTGTTGAAGTATTCTTGTTGATGCCACTTACAGTCTCGGTCTCCTCATGGCCTGAAGCTTCCTCTTATTGGTGTGATGGTCCCTTCTTATTGAGGTATGCATAAAAATATGGTTCAAGAGAAATATATATACAGTGATATGTTTTCAGTGTTAAATACAGTACAGTTCAAGGTATGTTTACATTGATGCATTCAGTAGGTGTATGATTGTTGATATACATTTGTATGAGTAAATGATGTGGAGTAGTGACATGAGATCAGCAGTATATGTATTTGTGAAAGGACAGAAAGTATGAAAGGGAATGTATATTCAGTATTCAGTCAAATGTGTGAACAGTGTCATAGTTTGTACAAATAACCATGTTACATAGGAATGAGTAAACTGTGTGGACAGCATGTGCAAACAACAGTGAATGTGGTAGTTTGTTTTGTGAGAATACTCTTTCATGCTGTGCACAGTCTGCTATGCACTTTGATTTGATGACACATGCTTTGATAATAACCTATGATGATGTTCAGCATTAGCAAAGCAGAAATACTTCAGTGATTGTGAATGGCAGTGAATGGTGTGCACTAGCAGATTCAGAGATTGGTACGGGACAGATCTACAGGTTGTGCAGTGTGGTTCAGAGTGTGTCAGCATTAGTGATAAGGATGACTTGGCAGTAAACAGTGAATAGAGGTTATCTACAGAAAGAAGTTCTAATCCAGCAGTATTGATGAGCAGTTGATTAGCATGACCGTGATGACATGAGCAGAGAAATGATGTGACAGTTTGGCAGTGATCAGAGTGCAGATGATTTCAGTAGAGAGTACAAGGTTTGATATTTGACAGGTCCACAGGTTCAGCAATATTTTTCTTATCAGGGTGGCAGGACGGGGCAAGGAAAGGAGGTCGTAGCCTCCTTCCAGTAGAAGCCGGAAAACTAGGGAGTGGTAGCTTCCTTAAGGTTTCAGCCTGTAAAACAGGGGGTCGTAGCCTCCTTTCAGTTGAAGCTGAAAAATTGAAGTCTATATAATAATACAGTTGTTCTTTTCATCCAGTTATTTCTGGACAACTATTATTAAAAAGGCTTCCGTGGTTTTATCCCCAGGACTTGGGTTTCCACGTAAAAAATCTTGTGTACTGTGCATCTTGTTATTTTTCATGATTGTTGATGATATGCTGCTATGATTGGTGATTAGCAACTTGCTCTTGATTGAAAATTTTATAATTGGCAAATACTGATTCACCCCCCCTCTTAGTATTTTAACAAAAATCTCTAAGATTTTAGCCTTATTATGATTTGTCAGTTTAGTGTAGTTTCTTATAAGTCTCGATAATTTATAATAATCTATGTAATAATTTTTTGCAGGGTTTTCTCTAGTCTTGATTTAATATATATATGTTATTTTCTTTTAAGAATCTATGGTAACATAAAATCAAGCTAAACCAATATCAAGGGATCAATAGCGGATACTCATAAGAATTAAGGATTCAAGAAAAGTTACTAGTTTAGGAATTTAGTCAAAGAGAACAACAAGATGAAGTCTACTGTAACTAGAAGGCTAGAGTCAAGTGGCTCCAAGAAGGAGAATGTAATACTAGTTTTTTCCACAAAGTGGCCATTCAACATAGACAGGGGAATCGTATGGATAGACTCAAGAGGGAGGATGGGAGTATAGCTAAAACTCAAGAAGAACTAGAAACTACCTTGAGCTCTTATTTTGCTAAGATCCTGCAGGAACCAGACAAAGATAGGGAGGAAGCCTAGAGAGAAGTGTTAAGCCATATAACCAAGCTTATCATAGATGATCATAATCAAATTCTGGGAAAAGCCATTGAAATAACGGAAGTGGAGACTGCTGTAAAACAAATGCGAAAGGATAAAGCTCCGGGACCAGATGGGTTCACAACTGATTTCTTCCATGCTTGTTGGGACTGGTTGAAGGAAGAAATCTGTGCTTTGGTGGAGGACTCTAGGAAATCAGAGAGTATTCTCAGATCTCTTAGCTCTACATTCCTAACTCTCATACCTAAAGAAAGCGGAACAAAGGATACCAAAAAACTAAGACCTATTACTCTGTGTAATGTCATCTACAAAATCATTTCTAAGGTAATTTCAAATCATCTTAAACCCCTACTTCCTTTCATCATCTCACCGGAACAAGCAAGGTTTGTAGAAGGAAGGCAAATTTTGGATGGCATCATTCTGGTCCATGAAACTATCCCTTCTCTTAAAAATTTGAAGACTCCAGGTATGCTCCTAAAACTAGACCTCTTCAAAGCTTATGATAAATTGAATTAGTAGTTCTTGGCAGGTATTCTTAAAGATTTTGGCTTCTTGGAGGAGTGGACAAACTGGGTTATGAATCTGGTCTCGTCATCATTCTTTTCAATCTTGGTCAATGGATCCCCCTCAAATCCCTTCAATGCTTCAAGAGGCTTTAGACAGGGGCATCCCCTATCTCCCTTCCTCTTCATCATTGCGGCAGAAGGATGTTCAAAAGCAGGAGAGCAACGAACAAAATTCAGGGATTATCTCTAACAGCTAGGATGGACCCATAGACTTATCAACAATTTGTGGATGATAATATGCTTATGGGATCCTCATCGGTTCACGAGGCTAGGGCAATTAAAGAATGCCCGAAGACTTTTTTGGAAGCTAGCAGCCTTGAAATCAACAAGGAAAAATATCAGACTTACTTCTTCAATACCCTTCAGACTACCAAAAGAAACATCCTTAGAATCCTGGAGTTCTTGGAAGGCAACCTCCCCTCAAAGTATCTAGGAGCACCGCTGGCAAAATTGACTATCAAGCAAATATCTTGGAAGGAATTGGTTGAAAAAATCAACAAAAAGCTCAATCTATGGAATTAAAGATCCCTTAATTTCCTAAGCATACTCATCCTGATAAAATTGATTCTTCAAGAAATGCCCATTTACCTCTTCTCAATGCTGGCAGCCCTGAAATCAATTATAAAACAAATCAGGAATATTCAGAGGAACTTCCTTTGGGGAGGATCGAAAGGAAACAAAAAGTGACCTCTTATGGATTGGAAAACCATATGGACTCCAAAGGTTGTAGGGGGATTGGGGCTCCAAGACCCTCTTGACAATAACAAAGTTATGAGCACCAAATTTTGTTGGTGATGGGTCAATTATGCAGAGGAGCTGTGGGACAAACTATGGCATTTAAAATACACACCCCAATGGCCCAAGAAATCCCTGGTTCGCTTTGGAGAAGACCTCCTAGGATCAAGCATTTGGAAGACCACCCAGGGAAACAAAGGATTGGTTCAAACACAAAGTTTTTGGGAGGTGCAAAATGCTCAAACTGCTAGATTTGCAAGTGAAGCTTTGAACCAGGAACCAATGATTTCATGCAGGGATGATTCCCCTCTACTCTGCACCTTTCTCCTGAATCAATCCCATGGAAAGGTGGCGGATTTCTGGGATACCCGCAACGATGAATAGATTTTCAGGACGTGGAAGGAAATGAGTTGGTGGAAATCCCAAGCATCTGGGGAAGACATTGAATATTTTATATCATAGCTCTACTCTAAAATAATGCCCAAGAACGCGGGTATAGATAAGCTCAGATGGGGGTATGACAATTCAGGTAACTTCAACCCCAAAGAACCCTTAGGGATGCTAACAGGGACTTAGAACATGGATCTTGAAGCCAAAGGGGGGAAAATATGGATAGGAGGATGGTGGCCAAAGGTCTCTGTTTTCTGTTGGTTGGTGATAATATGACATATCCTAACATGGGATAACCTACAAATCAGAGGAATATATGGACCGTCTAGATGCTGCATGTGTGAGGAGAATAATGAAACCATCAATGATATTATGGATGACTGCAAAGTAGCAGACTCAATTTGGGATAAAGGGGCAACAATTTTCAGAAGAAACCACCGTCACAAAGGACATCCAGACTTCACAATCGTAGAATGGCGTATGAACTATTTTAAAAATAAAATTGTCAACTACTCATGGGAGCTTGTACCTGGATTCAATTTATGGGAAATATGGAAAACCCACAACAGACAAGCCTTTGACAACAAATCAAGAAAACAAGGGGAAATATGGAATTCCATAGAAGCTCATATGAAAGAAACTATCACTCTCCATCAGTGGACGCAGGAAGAATTTATAGCTGAAGAAAATGAAAAAATTATTCTTTATGATTTAGGGATTGGGGAATTACCTTCCAACAATTCAATATCTCGTTCAGTTCCAGCATCCGTCTCTAACTCGAACTCCTGGATAGGATCTCCAGCTAGCTCCTTCAAACTCAATGTCGATGGAGTGGCCAAAGGTAATCCTGGTCTCGCTGGTTTTGAGGGCACAATAAGGATTTCGAAGGGAGATATTCTTTGTTTATTTTGGGGATCAATAGGAAGCAATACTAATAATATGGCCGAGCTCGAAGGCCTTATCAATGGCTTGAATTGGGCAGTACAAGTAGGGAAAACTCTAATGGTGTCGGAGGGGGCCTCTCAAATAATTATCAATATAGCTTGGCGAATTCAATAAGGTGCTTCAACTTCTGAAGTCTCAAAGAACTGGATATGGGAGGGTCATTTAAGCACTCTCAGGAAAACCCTCGCAGGCCAGGAAGCAATTATGTTCTTGCATGTTAAATATGAGGGCAATAAGGTGGTGGACACTTTCACGAACGCAGGAGTGGAAAGCAGCAGATCTTTCCATGCAGAGGAAATCAACGACAGAGGAAATACCTAGACTATTTGGCAATGTTGCTTAAAGTTTGTAGAGGGTGATAAGGAAGGTAGTTGTAATCTAGACAACCACCTGACTCAATCCATCCCGCAACATGTGAGCGATAGGTGGAATCCATTTTTAATGGGAAAACAAATGGATGGTGTGCCAATGTCACGTAGCGAGCCCATGATTATCATGGTGGCTGACATGGAAAAAAGGGAAGTGTCTTGATCATTAGGTGGGGACGTTTTGATGCATTCCTAAACACATGACATTCATACAGAGCACATGGGGCAGCAAAAGGTAGGATTGATAGCAGGAGAGCCCAATATCGAGCTTGGCTTCATATCCAAGGGAAAAAACTCTCTGCAAATTGATCCATGGGAAGGGTGGATGAGAGGACAAGCATGTAAGATCAAGCATACAGATATTACGTTTGAGGTGGTAAGAATGGGAAATATGGAAGATATTTGTATTAATTTCCCCCCTGTGAAGCAAAAGGTGGCGAATCACTTGCAGACGATGAGAGATCTAATGGAATGGGGGTATGGGCAGCAAATAATGGTGATCAAGTCTAGAAACATGTGCAAAGTTATGGAGCATGTATGTGGATGGGAGGAATCAGAAAACCAATGCTGTATAATTTGGGTTCTTCAGAATGTAAGGATATAATCAAGGCGCCGATCCTGCTCCTGCTCCTCTTATTCCCAAGAATTCCTCTATGTGCAATCACCATGCCGCGCTATGTGAGGGCCCGTAATTAGTCAAGAGGAAACAATAGAGGAGACAACCACAATGAGGCTTCCCCTATCTCTATACATGATTCTATTCCATCAAGGGACGATGATCCTGTGTCGAAATCTTTCAGTTGGGGAGACCAATAAATGGCAAAAACACCAACTACTATCGAGGCCTTTATCTCCATTCTGGAAATCGATATCCGTTGGGAGTTTGAGACCCTGATGGGGTGACCCCTATTGTCCAATTCCTTTTGGGCCTCCTACATCCTTCTGGCCTGGGACATCCAGGCTAAAATTCAGACTACCTAAGGGATTTGTGATGCCTTAGGAATCATCCATCGTGGGCAGCAGGAGAGTGCTGCTAGCTTCATATTCTTGGACCAGATTGCTCAGAACATGCTAGAAATCCTAGGGAACATCACCACCACCATAGGGAATACCCCGGCCAACTCACCTATAAACAACTCTCTGGCTCAACACACAAAACATCACCAAGGCCCTAACCAGGAGATAAGAATTTAAGATTGGTATCCCTGGTATTGGTCCTTTGTCTTTTTTATGTTCATATTTATGTAAATTTCTGTCTTAAGGTTGGATATGTTATGCTTCAGAGACATCTTTGGTTTCCTTGGATGGCAATGGGTTATTAGTAATTTTTGCTTTAACTCCTTCCTTCTCATGTCGATTTCTGCTTAATAGTAGTGTCGATTTCTGCTTTAAGTAATTCCTGCAGGGATAGACTCAAGCCCATGAATACCTGGAGTTGTGGATAAGTTGGAGATGGTCCCTGTTAGTCTCAATTTTTGTATTTGGTGGTAACCAGACCTTTAGGTTCCTGCAGTGTATCAGCTTGGTTTAAATCTTTTTTCTTTCTCTTCCTGGTTTAGGTAAGATCGGTGAGGCGGGATTTATTAGCCGTGTCTCGGTCAAGACTAGGGTTGTTTTCCAATAACTCTTGTAATTCTTCCTTTTGTACTATCTTTCTGTACTATAATATAATTTTCCTACTTACTCATAAAAAAAAGTTATATTAATCACAACAATTCAAAAACTTGAAAATTTTACTAAGATAAAATATCCTTGTCACGAGTTATGGATGGAAAATACAAAACGTAAGTATAATCAAGATCCACATTCTATTAAAAAAATAGGAATGGGAGAGAACAAAGATTTGACCTTATCTATTCATCATCATAGACTAAAATGGGAGGAGAAGAAAGTTGATCGTCACTTAGAATTTCTTTCTTGAAAGGTATGAAGGTTTCTCCCAATTAGAATGGAAAATTAGTTGAGAAGTGTTGGAGGTTTGTTAAGGTGTGACTAAAGTTATTTCCTATTAAATCGCAAGCCAATGTGTTGAGGCATTGGTATGAATACTTGAGTCCATATGCGCCTGGGATAGATGACGTAACCAACCCTCCATGTAGGCCATTATCTCACTCAAGCTCTTACATTGGGGATCATCTTGAAATCACCCCTAGGCATAATATGTGATGGCTTGTCCTAGAAATGATTTTTCATACTAGACAAGGTTTAACGGTTTTGGAATATGTAGAGAAATGGGGACTGGTTTTGGAACATCATCCCCTCTTCTTTTCTCTATGGTTATCTTGGGAGATTTTCCAAATTACGTTTCTGCTTCACAAATCATTGGAAAATGGGGAGAACATGGAGGTTTTTCACCATTACTATTGTCTAGAACATTCATTACTTTATTTGTCCTATTCTCCTCGAGTGGCAATGTATACATTATCATATGCATTTGGATCTAAATTCATTGATGTATGTTATTCTTCCATGTATGGTGGAGTATCTTTGATTTCATGAATAATGATGATCCTAAGCACATCAAGCAAGTTTTCACACTTATCATATTCAATTGTTATGATTGGAGGATTTTTGAATTCCTAAAAACTTTACAGGATTGGAGAGTCTCATCATTTTAGCTTGAATTATGCTTGACCACAAATTCCTACAATTTTTGCATCAAAGGATTAGTGGAATTGACATATTTAATGTCTGTAATAGGTGTTGTTGGCAGTGGTGTGGTTGGTGTAGATGCAAAAGATGGGATGTTGACTAGAATATTGACTTGAAGGGTTGATGGGTAGCACCACTCTCTTCTTCTTCGATGTGATTCCATGCAAAAAATGTGCTACAGACCCAAGCTAAGATTTGGACTATTTACATGAGAGTCTAGGTGGAACCTAAAATGGAGGAAGAGAATATGTTTGGGACATCACATGCATTGGATTGTTGAGGCTCTTGTTGAAACAAACTCATCTATAGATCATATCCTCAACTACCATCCTTCCTTATTAGGGAAATTCTTCCTTAGACAATGTCTTCTTATGGTGCATAAATCTAGTTGTGATCTTTGACAAAATATAAGTGGTGCCTTGTGCTATTTTAAATTTGTATGCACTCCTAACAATTGTGAGGCATCACTATCAAATACTTGTTTTTAGATAATGCAGGAGGATGCTAGCTTTAAAGATCTTCGAATCAACAACATTGGGGTGCACAAATGTGTTCTCCCCATCCAATCCAAACCAGATGTTGCTCACAAGTGCATTGATAAGTTCCAAGGGAATTCACATGATGGGGGTGGTAATTATAATCATGCAGTCACAACACTTCCAAAATGAGTTGTCATTAAACTTACAACATTTTGAGCATCAATGTGGCTCTGTCAAGGTTCAAACCATATTTCCAAGACCCTTTGGTTAGAAGTTTGATTTGATTCTAAATCCTCATAGGGTTTGCATTTGCACATGGCGAAGCTTACTACCAAATACCCAAAAATAAAATAATTGGATGCATCACGAGAATCCACACATGCTTGAAGGAGTTTTTCTATAAGGAATTGGCACCAATTCATTTGAGTACCCTAAAATCAAAATTCAACCACAAAGAGTGCATCTAGGGTACACTTTCCTATGGTGTACTTTGCATGACCCTAGTAGATATTAGTTGGCTTGCAAATTTCACCTGTGGGATATTGGTTAATGAAATTACCTCACTTCACCCACCTCTTTGAGTACAGTACTACTCATATAAGTTAGGATTGTATTTCTTCCAACCAATTTTAATTCCCCTTGGAAATATAATGAAACATTGTGCCCCTCCATGGAAAATCCCATTATTAAATGGATATCATTGACATGGATGACATAGGAATAGTCTATCCACAAGGAGCGCCAATGCACCTTGCTTATAAAAAATTGCATGCACCGCATAATCACGCTAGTGGTACTAAACAATGGTAGGTCTCATAGAATGACTAGATTTAAGTTAAGAAGGGGTTCAAAAGAAGGATTCAACACTATAAAAAACTCCCCTATCTCTAATACTAGCACATAATCTAGCTGGATGTCTAGTTTCATGTCACGAAATATGTCTCCATTTGAAAAATCACTATCTATCAATCGAGTAAGCTCCAATTTCCCGTGCAGTTCACATATAACCTACGCCATTGGATCTTAGATGTTGGATAGTACCTCGTGTTTAGGTCCAGGAGATTCTATAAAGGATTAAGCTTTACTATTCAAATATTTACCCATGGATTTTCAATCTCATTGATATATAAATTGAATTTGTTGG
Source organism: Pseudotsuga menziesii (assembly GCA_001517045.1). Lineage (NCBI taxonomy): Eukaryota > Viridiplantae > Streptophyta > Pinopsida > Pinales > Pinaceae > Pseudotsuga > Pseudotsuga menziesii. The sequence continues at coordinate 43,595 of LPNX010288801.1, forward strand.
TTATATTCTCACACTAGATGTTTTATTACACTTTGCAAAAGTCTAAGAAGGATCCATTGTGATGATAAATGGATACACAAACAAACAGTGAATGGTTAGAAAATTAGGGAGTTTTAACCATTCCATTGTGTTAATGACAAGACATAGAAATTTCATTTAATGGAAAGAACAAAATATACATATTGTATAAAGTTGTATTTTATGAGGAAAAAATCTGAGGCTTTTGAGAAGTTTTAAGAGTTTTAAAATCCCTTGTGGAGAATCATACTGGTAAAAGGATCAAGGTGTTCAGAATTGATAACATAGGAGAGTTCTATGGAAAATTGTTCAACAAGTTCTATGTTGAGAATATAGTTTTCATTGATGTCAAAGGAGTTTAGGAATGAGAAAGGAATAACCAGTAAACATGATGACAGGGAACACTCAAAGACAAAAGAATTAACAAATTTGGATGGTAGATCGTTGAAGGAGGAAAGATTCACAAAGTAAGCAGTGGAAGATAACATTCCAAAGTGATAAAGAATATTTGGATGACCCATATCATTTTAGAGGAAGAGATTAATGGTCTATAATAGCCTCCGTAGTATGACAGTGCAAGATCTTTTAGCTGTGGAAAGACAATTACATAAGAGAAATTGTGGAAGCTGGTTTTGAGACGATTGGCGGTGTTAAATGATCCATGCATAAGAAAAGTGAATATCCACAATCTGTATCTGATAGTGGATCGAAGATCAGGAGTGAACCCACAAGAAAATCAACGGTCCAAAAAATTGCGGAAACAAAGTTGCATTCAAAAATTGTGGAGGTCCAAAATGGAAAGTGTGGTTCTACATTTTTCAATCCACAATCCAAAGATCGATGGTCAATAAAGCATCCACAAGAAATCGATGGTTCAAAGACTTTCGGAAACCAATTTGCAAACATATATTTGCGGAAGCCCAGTTCAAAAATATTAGAAGGCACTCCGCAATCCGTAATCTGCAAGATCTAGGGTCAGGAAAGACTCTGCAAGAGATCGAAGACGCAGAAGAAAAATTGTGAAAAGTGAATTGCACAAGTAGTTTGAAAAAAAATTGGAAAAACCCACAATCCAAAATCCGCATTTGATATAAGATTGACGTTCGGGAAAGAGTTTCTAAGAAATTGACGATGCAAAAGAATTTTTGTGGAAGTCATTTTTGAGATTTTACTGTAATCGACAATCCACAATATGCATTTGATTTTAGATCAATGACAAGGGAATAATCCCTAACCCACAATTGCAAAAAGTTCACTGCGGAAATATAATTGCGGAAGTAACTTTTGAGAAGAGTCAAAATGCACATCCGCAATCCACAACCTGCAATTGCGGAAGGAATGATTTCCCGCAAATTATGGAAAGGGAAATGCGAAAAGGTCTTTTGCGGAGAGATTGTTGTGGAAAGGTGTTATGGAAGGTCTTGACTAATAAATCTAAACATATTTAAAATGATAAACCAAGAGACATGATTTAGTCCTTGGAAGAATGTGATTAACAAAGGTATGAGATTATGTGAAAAGAAACAATGAATTTGTGTGATGGTTTGATGAAAGGGCACGATGATGGATAATATTTAAACATAAGATGGATTTGAGAGTAATGTGTCTCTATGATCCAAATCTATGTAGCAACAGAATTTGATAAAGACCAAAGAAGAAAAACTAATGATAGGTTTGAAAACATAAATAATAAATGGAAGTCTGATGAAATAAAATTAGGGTGGCAAGGTTGTGCTAGGGCACTCTACTGCCTACAAGGGGTTTGTAGCTTCCTTCCAGTTGTAGCTGGTAAATAGGGTGTTGTAGCATCCTTTCCATAGAAGCCGATAAACCAAGGGGTCGTAGCTTCCTTCCATTAGTAGCTGGGTGAAATGATGAATATGGGTATCTATTTTTTTTGGGGGGGGTATGAGAAAAGTAGTGTTGTTTTTCCAAGTTTGTCAACTTCAAGAAAATAAAAATTAGATTTGTATTTAGAATTTCATTTTGTAGTAAAAACAAAAGCTGTATTGAATTGTGTTAGCTTTTTATCGATTATTTAAAAAAAAAATTAATGGCATTTGATATGTCTTTTTTGCAAGTGTTTGATATTATGTTATTAATTAATGAAATTATGATAAATAGTCATGTTTTTTTACACCGTTTTATTCATTATTCAACTATTGTTCATTAAAAAATATATGTTATGATGATCTAGACAGATTGTACTAAAGGCTGTCTATAAGTTTCTATACAACAGCCACATGCAATAATTATTAGAATTTTTTGAGGTGGAACAATCTAAAAAACTAGCATAAAATTGACATGTTTAGTTTAACACAACATTTTCCCTAATTTCCAATTCAAAAAAAAATAAAAATACCTTTTTGAATACAACACATCAATGTTGGGCACCATGATTTTTCCAAATATATTTATTGTGTCTTTAAGAAGTTATTGAATTTTCATTTCAATGAATTCTATTAAATTTTGAAGCAATCCACATACCTTCTAAGAAATATAATAAATAAAATTAGTTGATCACACCAAATTCAAAAAAAATTAGCATATATAGAAAGTAGATTGAATTATGCAACTAATGGTATTATTTGTGAGGAGAAATTGTAAGTGTTTGATATGATCCGATCTATCCAAAATTGGAAGAAGAGTAAAAAATGAAACAGAATTCCATTTCTGAAAACTTATAGGTTTTCTCCTGAACAAATGTTTTGGCCAAACGTTACTTATAACAGATACCGCTAATTTAAAAATTAGACAGTTAGAAATTTAGTTCTTTCTAACTTTAAAGTTAACGGTATCCGTTAAAAGTAACTTTTGGTTGAACTATTTTTTCGGCTGAAAGTTAGTTCTATGTTTTCAGCCGAAATATTATGGAATATGAATTCAGAAAAATTATTCACATGGAATAGACACCTAGATTATGATTTCACCCAATTGGTAAATAAGGTTTCGTAGCATCCTTTCAGTAGAAGTTGATAAACTAGGGGGTCGTATCCTCCTTCCCATAGAAGATGGTAAATATGGTGTATTAGCATCCTTTTAGTAGAAGCTGATAAAACTAGGGGGTCGTGGCCTCCTTCCAGTAGATGCTGGTAAATAGGGTGTAGTACCATCCTTTCCTATAGTAGTAGGAAGAAACTATTGTAAACATGATTTTTCACTAATAGGAAGTATTGGCGGTTTACCCAATTGGGATTCCATGATAAATTTGTGTTCCATTTGTTCTTGTTGATCATGTGTGTTAATGAATAAATTAAAAGTGGTTTAAATTGTTAAAAAATTAACAATACTAATTCACCCCCCGCAGTATTGTCCAATATTCCAACAATTTCTATTAGAGAAGGTTCCTTCACTACAGTTTAACCATTGGAAGGAAGATTCTACTTAAAAACCACTATGGATCAACAATAAGTGTTAGCCACAAACAGACCTCTATTACTCATAAGAGAAAATTATGCATACTGGAGTGTGAGAATGAAGTGCCATCTAATGTCTCTTGCATGGAAGGTTTGGCTAGGAAATGAAAAGGAGTATAAAATAGAAGATGACCTACCCACAGACAGATTGAAACTAGACCAATATGAGGGTAATGTAAAATCCCTAAAATCCCATCTTGAGTGGATTGACAAACTCTGTATTTGTAAAGGTCATGCGATGCAAGACTTCCAAGCAAGCTTGGGATAAGTTAAAGATTGTCTATGAAGGGGAATACTAAGTCAATAAATACAAGATTCAAACATATAAAGGATAGTTTGAAAGATTAAAAATGAAAGAGGAAGAAAATATTGGAGAATACCTTCTAAGAGTAGATGAAGTTGTAAACTCTATTCGAGGCCTTGGAGAATAATTAAAAGAAAGACAAGTAGTTGGCAAGGTACTAAGAACATTTCCAATGAAGTATGACTCAAAGGTGTCCACTCTCAAATAAGGAGATGAACTTGATTTCATAACAATAGATGAATTACATGGGATCTTCACTGCATATGAGATGAGAACGGGACATAATAGTCCTTTAAGAAAAGAGGCAACATTTAAAGACATAAAAGAATCAAAGAAGTCCAAAGCTCCATCAAAAAACCATTCAGAGATCTTAGATGATGAAGAATCCCTCTTTATTAAAAAACTTAGGAGAGGTACTGGCAAGTACAAAGGAAATATACCTTTGAAATTCTTTAATTTTGGAAGGACTGGTTGCGTTGCCTCAAAGTGTCCTTACCCAAAACAAGAAGATAGTGATGATGATGAAGAACTTTGTTGTCATAAGAAATATCAAAAGAATAAAACCATATACAAGGGGAAATTTAAGAAAAAAAAGAAAAAATTATATTCCAAGGAAGACAGTGAAGATGAAGAGATAAGTGAAGATGAAATCCTATTCATGGTACCAGTAACTCAATATTCAGAAGATGATTAAAATGTGGAAGGAGAGGTGGACCTAAAAGATGAACTCATAATTTCCCTTGAAGAATTGAGAAAGAACAGAATGAAGAACAAATCTTTGAAAGAAAAATTATCAAAAGATAAAGAGTCAACTCAAATGATTATAGATGTGAAAAATCAGCTTCAAGAGGCCAAAAGCATTACATAAGACCTAGTATTGTATCTTAAAAAGAAAAATAAATATTTTGAAAGACTTGAAGTAGAAATTATCTTGTTTAGTAATAAAATTGATGACAAAACTGTTCAATCAAAATTTGAGAACAACTCAAGGAATTTAGATGACATCTTAAGTAGCCAAAGACCATTAAATGATTAAATTGGATTAGGATATGACAAAGAAAAGAAGCTAAAATGTTTTCCTTTTACATTCCGAGATAAAGATAAGACAATCTATGATGTTGCACTCAAAACGAAAACTAAGAAGGATAGTGAGAAACATGCTCCCTCTTTTCATGATAAAGATAGAACTGATATGATTCCTAAAAGACCAAAGATAAGAAGATATCAGCAAATCATTTTTTTCATCGCTACTCTTGTAATAATTTTGGACATATGGCTAACGAATGTAAGCTGAGAAAAAATGCTTCAGTAAAAGTTCAAAAACAAAGGAAGGGATGCAAGAACATGGAAGTTGTGAAGAAGAAAGATCATATATTACTCAAACATAAAGGAAAGTTATATGGATATTTCCATTGTTGTCATAAGTTTGGTCACAAGGTGATCGATTGCATAACCAAGGGAAAAGATCAAAGTCTGAAAACATTAGAGGAAATTTGGGGTCTAAAATGGGCCTTATAAGAAAATGCGCCAACAATAAATTTTGTGAGTTGGAATTCAAGAACCAATAGAATTTCAATAAAATGAGTCAACCATAATGGTTGAATTGACACACTTTTCATAAAAGAAGACTACTTTTTTTGTTTGTATCTTGGACATATCTCCCTGTGTTTTTACTCAAATTTCAAGCGAGAGAGCTCGTTGGATGTGGAATTTAATTTTGCATCCAACGAGTACCCACACTGCATACTTTTGATGGATCCTGCTACCCCAAAAACAAGAAATACCTGAAAAAACGTGATGATGTTTTTGGGGTAGCGGGGTCCGTCAAAAGTATGCAGTGTGGGTACTCATTGGATGTAGAATCAAATTACACATCCAACGAGCTCTCTCACTTGAAATTTGAGTAAAAATAGAGGGAGATATGTCGAAGATACGAACAAAAAAAGTAATTTTTTTCATTATTCCTCCAAAATTAGTAACTATTATTTTATTATTTTCCTTAGGAGGCCCATTTTAGACCTCAAATTTCCTCTAATGGGAAAGAATACATTAAAACATCAAATGATAGAATATCAGTAAGAAGGGTACCTCATGGAAATATGTGGATAAGAAAGTCAGATCACAAAGATTCATAAGGAACATAAATTTCAAACATCAGTGAAGATTCTAGAGATGATGATGAGCATAATAGTGTTATAAATATAAGTGGCATCCATCATGAGGGAAAGAAACATGAATATGTGAAAGAATACATCTATAGAGATGAAGATGATGAAGAAGAATATAATGGTGGATTCCTTTTCTAAAAAGGTTTCTCATTACCTAGAAGAGAACCCTGGAATTAGCATTAGAAGGGATAATATACTCAGGAGGAGTTAATATCAGAAAATTGAAATTGATATTTGAAAAATATCAGTGGCAAAGAAGAAAATAATGTTTTTTGGTTGACATCAAAACAAGAAGTAGAAGAGTCATATGAAATAATTGGTAAAATCTATCTTCCTCAAAGACAAGAGATGATTAGGGTTAAATGATAACACTAGTGCATGGTTGACATAGATAAAAGGGTACAACTTGTAAATAACATGAAAATTATTCTTATTACTCAGAATATGAAGTCATGACACATAAATCCTAAAGTATATATGAGAAGGAAATTATGCATAGTCATTTCTGTGAGCTTCAACGGTTCTTCTAAAATATAGATCCTGGCCCTATTATGTTTCGGTGCATAGAATTAGCTTGAAGTAAACTTAGAGAGACTCCAATAATGGAGCAGAAGGAAGCGCAATGATAGGTGGAGTCTATGAATTTATCATTCAGGTTATTATTCAAAGACTTGAAGCAAGAAGGAAAACGAGGATGCTAACTAATACTTTCATTCCTCAAGAAATTATTAGTAGGAATTCCAATTAACAAGGGGAATAGAAGGAAATAACTTAAAAGAAGAGATATGTTTGGCAAGGGTAGTTATGAGAAAGAAGAAAGACAATAAATCTTATATCAAAATGGGTACAACAATGGCATAACACACTATCCTTTTTCATTGTTTTCAAAGGGGGAGAATGTTTAGATGTTTCCATTAATGCAAAAGGGTGATAATTTTGTAATTTCCCTTTTTGAATTATTTTTTTTAAATGACAAATGTTTTCACTTTTTCCCTAATTTTGACCTTAACTAGTTTTGATGTCTAGACCTCCAAATTGACCCAAATGCTTCCAAATTTTCTCTGAAGGTAAATGAATGATAATAGAACTTAAATATGATGTTCATCTATTTTTTTTGACCTAAAAATTACTTATTCAAACTTTTTTAATTTTCTGTTCAAAGCAGGAGTCTTTACTAGGAAATTGGGGCTCCAATTCCCCTCGGGTAATTGTTAGAAATGGCTTCTCAAATGATCCCAAAGTCACCCGAATTGCTAAAAAGAGGTAGGGGATGAGTGGGGGAATTTTTTTCATATCTGATATGGATAATGTTTCTTTTTATACATGATGTTATTACTCTCTCCCTAACAACTCCCAAATCACAATTTCGACCCTTGGGGAAAAGGCACCAAATCTTCTCCCAATGCAATTAAAATGAGTAAAATGGCTTCCTCTGATTAATTACTCAACATGAGAACAAAAATACACATTAAAGAAATTCTTTCCATCATACATTTATCAGATATGCATTCCTCCATTCGAAATAATAAGCATTCCCATGACATATATCAAAATAGAGTGGAAATGGTCATTGTTTGCTCATTAAAAGTCATTTTGACATACAAATCTTGGGAATTTCGACTTGAAACTTTATGATAATGAATAAAATATAATATTGAATGGATTAAAATCATAAATGGACAATTAAAGGCTCTCCCAATTTGAAATCATCAGCATTACAATGGTTCACAACAAGATAGTGGGGAAATGACACTATTTCTTCGTTGTTCAACATTGTTACATTAATTATTTTAGGTATTTCAACCTGAGAGTCTTATGAACAAGAAATAAAGATAATATACATCATAATATTGGAGAATTGGAGTTATAATATTCCCCAAAGAGATCAATATCTAACCCAAAGCGCAATCCCTCCATTGGCATGAATATGGTGTGAAAACTGGAAATAGTTGAGAGAGATGGTGCAATAGAAGAATCCACATGCTTTCCTATAGATTAGAACTACAAATAAGACTCCATTAAATCTCCATGAAATACCTTAGTGGCCTCTCCAAACACCAACTTGGATGGGAATCATTCACTCTCGAAATTGGCTAAGGCAAGAAAACTAGTCATCCACTAGCTCTCACAATTCACAAATGATCAAAAGCCATTCACTTGGTTTATTCCTGTATTTTATAAATATACTTAGCCTTCTAAGGTTCCCAATCCATCCAAAAAATCAATCCAATTCGAATTAGGGTGTGTGCTCATGAATTGACATGCGTCCCCTCTTTTCTAGCCTTCCACCTTCCCCAAATTTAAGTAGGAGCCTATTGAGCTTTCCAAAATGACATGAGAGCTCTCTTGGATGGTATATTTCGACCTAACATGTCATTTATGTCAGATGTCAGCCTTCAGATCTAACTTTTGTCATAACTGTCATAGAATATCAATCATTGGTGTCATAGATGTCATAAATGTAAGGGGAATCTAGCCAAGTGTCCATGAAACTCCCATTTGGCTCTTCCTATCCCCATGTAAGTTAAAATTCATCCAAAATTTGACTTGTGAAGTATATTGACAAGTATATTAACCTTATAATCCACCCAAAAACATTATTCTTCCCATAGATTCAAGATTGCAAGAGGAGGATGCCATTTAACATAGGAATTATAGCTTGATTGGGCCCCATATTCTCCATGTGTCTCCATTCTACATAGCCATTTCATTTTTCACTTGCATTCATTAAATAAATACTTATTCCTTCTAATGTCTAAACACCATTTATTATCTCCCTTATTAACTTCCCAATGTTTCCACCCAACCTAGGGAACTAGTAGGATTGATGAAGTTGTCCTACTATGTAATTATTAAAATGTCCATGAACTGTAATGTCCCTTTTTGAAATTTTTTTAAATGACCATTTTTTCACTATTTCCCCAATTTTGGCCTTAACTAGTTTTTATGTCTAGACCTCCAAATTGACCCAAATGATTTCAAATTTTCTATGAAGGTAAATGACTGATAATCGAATTTAAATATTATGTTCATGTATGTTTTGTGACCTCCCAATTACTTCTTCAAACTTGTTTACTGTTCTGTTCAAAGTAGGATTCTTTACTAGCAAATTGGGGCTCCAATTCCCCCTGGGTAATTACCGAAAATGGCTTCTCAAATGATCCCAAAGTCAATAGAATTGATGAATGAAGAATGTGGAAATTTTTTTAATCTCTCATATGTACCATGGTTCATTTTATACATTCTTTTATGACTCTCTCCCAAGTAGCTCCCAAATCACAATTTCGACCCTTGGGGAAAAGGCGTCAAATCTTCTCCCAATGCAATTAAAATGAGTAAAATGGATTCCTATGCTTAATTAATAAACATGAGAATTGAAATAAAAATTAATTATAGTCCATCCATCATACATTTATCAAATATGCATTCCTCCATTTTAAAGAATAAGCATTACCATGGCATATATCAAAATAGAGTGGAAATGGTCATTGTTTGCTCATTAAAAGTCATTTTGACTTACAACTCTTGGGAATTTTGACTTGAAAATTTATGAAAATGAAAAACATAAAATATTGAACTGATTAAAATTATAAATGGACAATTAAAGGCTCTCCCAATTCGAAATCACCAGCATTACAATGGTTCACAACAAGATAGTGGGGAAATGGCACTATTTTTTCATTATTCAACATTTTTACATGAATTCTTTTGGGTATTTAGAACTGAGAGTATTATGAACATGAAATATAGAGAATATACATCAAAAAATTATATAATGGGAACTATAATATTCCCCAAAGATATCAGTAGCTCACCCAAAGCGCAATTCCTCCATTAGCATGAATATGGTGTGAAAACTGGAAATAGTTGAGAAAGATGGTGCGATAGAAGAATGCACATGATTTCCTATAGATTACACCTTAAAATAAAAATCCATTAAAGCTCCATGAAATACCTGAGTGGCCTCTGCAAACACCAACTTGGATGGGAATCTTTCACCCTCGAAATTGGCTAAGGCAAGAAAACTAGTCATCCACTAGCTCTTACAATTCACAAATGACAATTTCACAAAATGATAAAAAGCTATTATATTGGTTTATTCCTGTATTTTATAAACATACTTAGCCTTATAAGTTTCCCAATCCATCCACAGACTCAATCCAAGTCGAATTAGTGTGTGTTCTCATGAATTGACATGTGTCCCCTCTTTCCTAGCCTTCCACCTTCCCCAAATTTAAGTAGGAGCCCATTGAGCTTCTGAAAATGACATGAGAGCTCTCTTGGATGGTATATTTCGACCTGAAATGTCATATATGTCGTATTTAAGTCTTCATATCTGACTTGTGTCATAAATGTCATAGAATATCCATCATTGGTGTCATAGATGTCATAAATGTAAGCAAAATCTAGCTAAGTGTCCAGGAAACTCCCATTTGGATCTTCCTCTCCCCATGTAAGTTACAATTCATCCCAAATTTGACCTATGAAGTACATGGAAAATTATATTAACCTTATAATCTACCCAAAAACATTAGGTTTCCCATATATTCGATATTATAAGAGGAGGATGCCATTTAACATATGAATTCTAGCTTCAGTGGGCCCCATAGTCTCCATGTGTCTCCATTCTCCATAGCCATTTAATTTTTCACTTGAATTAACTTAATTAAATTCATTAAATAAATATTTATTCCTTATAATATCTAAACACCTTTTATTATGTCCCTTAGTAACTTCCCAATGTTTCCACCCAACCTAGGGAACTAGTAGGATTGATGAAATTGTCCTGCTATACAATTATTAAAAATGGGGACATTACAAATTTTGAGAATATTGTCATTGATGTCAAAGGATTTTATGAATGGAAAATGAATAACCAGTAAAAATGATGATAGGGAAACTCAGTGTAAGACAAAGGAATAAAAAAAGTCGGATTGTAGATTGATGAAAGGTTTAATATCCGCAAAGTAAGTAGTGGATGACAACATTCCAAAGCACCGAAGAATATTTGGACAACCCAGATTGTTAGATTTTTATCATTTAAGATAGAATTATCTTAGGATCTTTAACTGAGAGAATAACAAGCACACCAATCAAACATAAGAGACAATGAACACAATTTTTTTCCTTTGGGAAACCATAAAGGAGAAAACCCCGCAACTTCCTTAGAGATAGAATCAACACCAAAAGTAAAACCCCAAAACAGTAAGATGATCTCTTGACAGTAGTAGTCTCTCTCTCTCTCTTGCCCCAGCAACCTTTTCTCTTTCATTTATGCGCTACAAATGAGTGTGAGTGAATGTGTGATAAATATAGAGGCTCACTCTCTATTTATACTAATTCCCGACTTGACAATAAATCACTGGGGCTGAATTATCTAGGTGAGTGTAATAACCCTAGGGCCCCACAACTACGGGGAATTTAACCCTTTATTAATAGGAGGGTTACCCACAATGACTTGGCATGACTTGTTTACATTATTGAATCTTCCGATAGGAACATCGGGGCATGACATGACTCAAATACATTACAGACACTTCTTGGAATAAACATCAGGTTACAAGACATAAGACATATAGGTGAATACATTCCGAAGTTACAAATACATCAACACAGATCATTTGAGAGACACATATAAATGGTCTATAATAGTCTTTTCTATACAAAGTACAATATCTTTTAGTTGTGGAAAGACTATTATGAAAGAGAATTTGTGGACGCTGTTTTTGAGAAGATTGATGGTGGTGAATTATTTTCGCACAAGAAAAGTGAAGATCTACAATTGACATTTGATCATAGATCGATGGTTAGGAGTGAATCCACAAGAAATTAAATTAGGGTGGCAAGGTGGTGTTATGGAAGGTTACAGACCTACATGGGGGTTGTAGCTTCCTTCTAGTAGTAGCTGGTAAATAAGGTGTCATAGCATCCTTTCTATAGAAGCTGATAAATCAAAGGGTCATAGATTCCTTCTAGTAGTATCTAGTAAATAGGGTGTCGTAGCATCCATTTAGTAGAAGCTAATAAACTAGGGGGTCATAGCATCCTTTTAGTAGGAGCTGGTAAATATGGTGTAGTAGCATACTTTCAGTAGTATCTAATAAAACAAGGGCGTTGTAGCCTCCTTCCATTAGTTGTTGTTAAATAGGGTGTAGTACCATCCTTGTTTGTAGTATCATGAATAAACTATTTGTAAATATAATTTTTCAATAATATGAAGCATTGGTGGTTTACCCAATTGGGATTCCATGATAAATTTGTGTTCTTTCTGTAGATCCTATGTTGTTTAAAAGGCTTGTTAGCATCCTTATGTATTTAACAACATTAAGAACATACATCACATATGGAGTAAGTCTAATCTCAATATTCACAGAGTCACCAAAGGAATCTCATTCGAAAGCAGGTAAAAGAATTCTGAGGTGTGTAAGTGGCACAAAATACCTTGGCATAATGTATTAAACCTCAGAAATTTTAAACTCATTGCTTATACAGACAATAAAAATGGAGGCAACACAGAGGATAGGAAAAACATGTTTGGGTACACATTTCATTTTGGTACAGGTGTTGTGTCGTTGGATTCGAAGAAACAACCCATAGTAAATATATATTCAGCAGAAGCAGAGTATGTCACAGCTATAGGCACTGCATGCCAGGTTTTTTGGATGCAAAGAATGTTAAAAGACCTACTGCGGAACCAGGCAGAACCAACAACCATTTTGTGTGACAACAACTCAGCCATTGCATTATCAAAGAATCAGGTGTTTCACAAGAAAGCTAAACACATCAACACAAGGTATCATTTTATAAGAGAATTGGTGAACAACAAAGAAATTTGTTTAGAATTTTGCAGGTCTAAAGATAAGCTTGCAGACATCTTTGCAAAACTGTTGGAAAGGTATACATTCCAGTATCTATGAAATTATTTAGGAATGATAAGTTCTGCGCAATTAATTATGTCATAAATAGAGCAAGTTTCAACTCTGAAACATTTTCTAATATTTTTTTTAATTCTGATGTGCACATGTACTACTGTGTAAATTATCTTAACAAAGTATACACTCTTAATTGATTCAATAAATTGAATATACAAATAGAATATGTATGATATATATACATAAAAGTAAACAGTCAAATGTATTATATTAGTTAACATCCACTAGCTAATACTTACCTTTCACCTTCCTCAATCTACCTTTCCCCTTCAGGTACTCCCCTTCAAAATTGTTATTGGAGTCTAGATCACAAATGCGACGTAAATTGAATGTTGACGCTAAATTAGGAATATATTCACTAACATAAAACATGTTTTGGTATACCATATATCCCTCCATCATATAAACCTTAGCACATGCTCATTGTCTAATCAAAACCTTCAAAAATTTCAAGTTCTTCTCAACCATCCACATAGACCTTGAGTGCACAGATCAACACAATTAAATATCCTCAACTTGGTGTATAAGGTAGTGTTCATGTGCATTGAAAAATGTCGAAGGTAGATGCTTCTTCATTTCACACATGAGACAAGGAATTTCTCTCATCCAATACTCTATATCTTCTTTACGGATTTCTTTAGATGACAACCATCTACAAGTGATGCAAACCAATAATGATACTTAACAAAAAAAACATTACTTACATAAAATGAATTAGTTGGCAAAAAACAAATATAAATTATACGATGAATTAAAGAAACACTAAGCACATGGAAATAATCGCTAATTACCTCATATATTCCCCAATATTATATAAAAATTGTTTTCCATTGTTGTCGAAGTTGTCCAGGAGAGAGAGAGAATTAGAATATACTATAATAATATACAAATCACATCATTTTTTAAACAAATATTAGAAAAACAAAATAACAACAATATGCAATGGAATTAAAAAACAATAATTATATGGATATAACAATAATAATTACCTTCATGAAGACGTTCCAATCATGCATTTTTACCCCTGCAAAATCAACTTTCTTTTTTATGATATTATTCATGTTCACACAAAACTGTAATGTCCCTTTTTTAAATTTTTCCTAAAAGGCCCAATTTTCTAACTTTTCACAATTTTTGCTCTTGACTAGTCTTAGTGTCTTGGTCTCCAAATTGGCCCAATTTCTCCCGAATATTTAGAGAAGGTGTATGAATGATATAATAACTTAATTATTATGTTCATGTATGTATTATGGCCCTACAATCACTTCATCAAGTTTTTATTAAATTCTGAACAAGATAGATGATTTTATTAGCATTTTTGGGGTCTCAAATCCCCCCCCGATGGTAATTGCTGAAATAGCATCCCAAATGTACAGAAAACCACTCAAATTATAAAATTGAGTTAGGGTATGTGTAGAGTACATAAAGAGGGAATAATATTCTAAACCAATCTAACTCCCATGGTTATTATCACTTCCTTAAATCAGATATATAAAAACTAGTTTTGAATCCCTAGGAAAATGAAATGCAATTTAAACCAATGGTTATGGAATTCGAACCAATGGCCACAAAATATCAGTTAATGAATATGAAACCTAAAACATTCTTTAGTGATAGTCCATTTATGTGTGAATAATCAATATTTTACATAGCCATTCAAATCTACCAATTTTATAAGAGTTTGCAACAAAGAAGTGGGAAATGGCACTGTTTCTTTATTACTGATCAATAATACATAAAATATATTGGCCTTTTGACTTGATAAATTTATGAGCAGAGAGATAATATTATTTACATCAGAATAAAAAATTATATAGCAATATAAGCTCCCTCAAAAAGATAAATGGCTCACTAGGTGCGCCTCACTCCCCCGGAATGAAATATGGTGAAATAATGTGAGATGGGAGGGGGAATGAGCTGAATCCTGAAGTGTCCATGAGATGCTGTCGCTGAAATTGTATATTATAACTCTATTTAATCTCCTTTAAAAACCTGAGTGGCCTCTCCAATCACCAATTAGGATGAGAATATTTCACCCTCGAAATTGGCTCAAGCACTCACTAGTCACTCACTAGCTCTCTCTCTTCACAACCACAGATTTCACAACTAATAAAAAGGCTCCTTCTCATGGATGATCCCTATATTTTATAAACATTAATGGTCTCCTCAGATTCTAAATACATCCATAAACCAAATCCAAGTCAAATTGGTGTCGCTGCTCATGCTTTTCCATGTGGCATCTCTCTTCACCTTCCATCTTCTCCCACATTGAGTAGGAACCCATTGGGATTCTCCAAATCACATGAGAGCTCTATTGGATGCTATATTTTTACCTGATATGTCATATATGTCATATTTCAGCATTCATATCTGATTTGCATCATAACTGTCATAGAATCTCCATCATTGGTGTCATAGATACCATAAGTGTAAGGGGAATCTAGTCAAGTTTCCATGAAACTCCCCATTTGGTTCTTTCTTGCTCATGTAAGTTACAATTCATCCAAAATTATACCTATGAAGTATATGGAAAATTATATTGACCTTATAATCCATCCAAAACATTAGGTTTTCCATAGATTTGAGATTTCAAGAGGTGGATCGCATTTAACATAGAAATTCTAGCTTGAGTGGCCCCCATAGTCTCCATATGTCTCCATTTTTCATAGACATTTCATTCTTCACTTGCATTAATTTAATTGAATTTATTAAATAAATATTTTATTCATTCTAATGTCTAAACATCATTTATTAGCTCCGTTATTAACTTCCCAATGTTTCCACCCAACCTAGGGAACTAGTAGGATTGATGGAATTTTCCCACTATGCAATTATTTTAAAATGGGGACATTACAGTCCTCCCCACCCAATATTTATTTTCCTCAAGAAATTTCATATTTGGATGCTGCAAAAAATTCTCCTCTTCCCATGTGGAATCTTCACTCGGTAGATCCCTCCATTGCACCAAGTATTCTTTGATTGCCCTACTCCTCAATCTTCTCTCCCTTGTCTTCAAAACCTTTTTCCAGAATAAGTGTGAGTTGTCCTTCATCATCCAAAGGAGGGAGTGTATCTGAAATGACAATTTTCTGAACAATATATTTCTTGAGAGAAGAAACATTAAATACATTATGAATCTTACTCCCTTCCGGAAGTTCCAACTCATATGCTACTTCTCCAATTTTCTGGATCACCTTGTAGGGCTCATAGTATCTTGGCTTTAAATTTTCTACTCCATTATTTTTGAGAGATGCTTGTTTGTATGGATGAAACCTCAAATACACTAAATCATCAACCTGGAAATTCCTTTCCTCTCTGTGTTTATATGCATATTGTTTTTGCTGATTTTGGGCAACCTGCAAATTGTCATTTAAAAGATTTAAATTCTCTTGGCTTTCTTCCACCCATGTTTAGACTTTGGAGCTCTACTATCACAAAATACCATATCCTAAAATGTAAGTGCATCATAACTATATAATTATTTTAAAGGAGACATTCCTATTGACATGTGAAAGGTGCTGTTGTAGCAAAACTCACCCAAATGTAGCCATTTTGTCCAAGCTTTTTGTTGTTCTCCCACATAGTTTCGGAGGTACACTTCCAACCATTTTTTCACCCTCTCTGCTTTTCAATAAGTTTAGGGATGGTAGCTTGTACTTGGAGTCAACTGAGTTCCTACCAATCTAAAAATTTATTGCCAAAAAGCACTCAAGAATCTACCATCTCTATCACTCAGAATGATCTTGGGGAGCCCATGCAATCTGAAGATTTCTCTGAAAAAAAGGTTAGCCACTTGTGCAGTACTAAAAGAGTATGTAATAGAAAATAAATTAGAATACTTATTCAATCTATCCACTACCACATATATGCAATCCTTGCCAAAATATTTGGGCAAACTGGTCATGAAATCCATCGATATATTGTCCGCTTTTTGCTCTGGAATGGGCAAAGGTTGTAGTAACCCAAATGGATATGTGAGTTTTGATTTGTTTTTTTGAAATATCTTACATTTATTCACATAATTTTGAACATATTCCTTCATCCCCTTCCAATATAAACTTTTCCTTAGTTTCCTATAGGTTTTGAAGATCCCTGGATGGCCTGCTAATGGGGAATCATGTGCTTCCTACAAAACTTTGTACTTAAACTATGAATCTCAAACCAAATAAATTCTTCCCTTATAGTATATCAGACCCTCCAAAATTATGTAGTTATCATATCCCATGAGTCCATATAATATATCACAAACAAACTTATCTTTGGCATAGTCAACTAGTAGCATGCCCTTCCAATTTTTAGCAATGGCCATGAAAGAAAAATAAGGTTTTTGAGATAATAAATCTGTTACAATGTTACTATTTCCTTTCACATATTCAATATCAAAATCATAAGCTTGGATATTTCTTACCCACTTTTGTTTCCTTTCATTTAGATCCTTTTTTGTAAGGAAGTGTCTTAGACTATTGTGGTTCGTTTTCACCGCAAATTGTTTTCCTACCAAGTATTGTCAGAATTTGGCCAAGGAATGCATGATGGCCAACATATATTTCTCATATATAGACTTAATATTTTCATGAGGTTGAAACTTTCTTCTCTCAAAGGCTATAGGGTTTTGGCATTGCTTTAGGACAACCCCTACTCCTCCACCTGAGGCATTACATTCAACAACAAAAGGCTTAGAAAAACTAGGTAATGCAAGTATGGGACAACTATTCATTACCTCTTTCATATTTCGTAATGCATTTTCAATATCATATCTAAACTTATTGGGATGTCTATAAGGTGGTATCTAAATGGTTGTAGTACCCTCCTCCAAAACAATGTTATGCTCAACCCCCTATCAGGTGATCTACCATGTGGAAGATCTTTGAATTTTTTTTCATATTTGTGCAGAAGTGTATCTATCTCTTTTGGGTGTTTAAAAACTATTATTTTTTAATTGGGAGAGCTGACATAACATTCAGCAGTCCATTATACATCACCATGCCTCAACATATATCTCATACTTTTGCAATTTACTACCTGTTGTGGGTAAGTGTGCTACCCTCTCACAACCCTTAATGCACCTATTGAATCTTGAAATTTCATTTTATAAATTTGATAATTACTGAATGATATCCTATAGAATACATCCATTTCACTCCCAAGACTATATTAGTATCAGCAACATCAACCACATAAAAACTATCAACAAAATTATAGTTACCTATGGTGACTTGCAGCTTTGGAATCCATGTGTTGCATTGCATTGTGTTGTGACTTGGGATGACAACTGTGAAGCCATCAAATGATTCACTTGGTATTTTTATTTTATCCACCATATATGAATCAATGAAATTATGTGTATCTCCTTAATCTACCAAAACTGAATCTCTTTTTCCTAATACCACACCTTTGCATTGAATAGTGTGATAGCGAGGCACTATTGAAACTGCTTCCATTCTTTCCTTATCCGATGATGACTGATTTTCTTCTTGTTTGACTTCTTCAGCTGTTGTCTCATATGTCTCCTCCTAATATGCAATGTGCTATTCTTAATCCATACACCCCTCATAGTCATCATTATTAGAAAATACTTCTATGCATTCAGCTTTTCCTTTAGCACATTTATGCCCCAGTGTCCATGGTTGGAAGCATGTAAAGAATAATGTTTTCCTTCAAAGTTCATCCTTTTTTTTACTTATTTATTATTATTTTCATATGTATCTCTTTTCCAACTCTTCTTATCAGGTTCATCCTTTCTCCAAGTCTTTCTTTCAAATTTGGAGTTAGGCTTGAGAGGAAATCTTGTTCTAGGGAGCACATTTTGAAAGTCTCTAGTCAAGCTCATTGCATAATTTAAGTTAGTAGGATTGTGGGATTTGACCAAAACTTTTAAGGTGTTTTCCAAAACTTAAATAAATAGAGATATTAACCTTTCCATAGATACATCATCCACCTTAACTGATAATCTTTGGCATTCCAACATATACTCAATGGGAGTCCCTACCTGCTTCAATTGTGCTAGTTCTCTGAAATACAATTCTAGATATTTTTGCTCAAACATTTCTAATACCCCATCAACAAATTTTCCATTTTATTTGACCTGATGATGACCCAAGGTTTTCAGGACATGGAACCACAATTCATTGGAATCTCCCTCCAAGTGCAAAATAGCCATTTTTAAAGCATCTTCTTCCACCATTGGATTCAGCTGGAAATACCCATCCAATTTATGCACCCAAGTGTTAGAAAAGATTTGAGATGAACCATCAAAAGTAGGAAGTGGAACTTTACCTATGGAACAATTCAATTCTTTATTTTGGCATAAAGACTTATTTCCCTCCTTTCTGAATTTGTTTTCCATAGTGAAGTATTGTTCAAATGTTATACTCCTCCTACAATACTCTTCATCCAATCTATCCCAATCTTTTGTTATTGTATCAATTTCAAATTGAATGTTAGTATATTATTTGGGAATAAGAAGTTTATGTGCAGTATTCCTTGGTGTTATTTGTAATTCATGGGTTCTATTATGAGGTCTTCTATGTGAGAAGATGCGCTCACCCATCGTCTTCTTTTCTACTGATTTTGATCTACCACTATCTCCCATTATCCCTTTGCTTCCCATTTGACTGGCCATGAATTCGAATCCTTTTTTTATCTGTTGGGACATGACTACTATATTTTGGTTCATTTCTTCAAGAAAAGGTCTTATAAGTTGGATATACTCCATTTTCTCCTTAGTGTGGTCTTCTCCCTCACGAGCCATAGTTTTAGTCCAAGGTGCCCTTTATTTTTCCAAATTCTTCTTCTACAAGCTAATCACCTTCAAATTCAGATTCTAAGGATGATAGTTTATTACTTTGAATCCTAGTTAACACCATAAGGTTCCAATGCCATGCTCTTATACCACTTGTATTTTCCCTTTTTTTATTTTTTTTCTAAAATGCCAATTTTTTCAATTTTTCATAATTTTTGTTCTTGACTAGTCTTAGTGTCTTGGTCTCCAATTTTTTTCAATTTCTCCAAAATATTCATATAAGGTTTATGAATGATATAATAACTTAATTACTATGTTCAGGGATGTATTATGGCCTTCCAATCACTTCTTTAAGTTTGTACTAAATTCTGAATGTCGAAATGGCCTCCAAAATGTAGAGAGACCCACTAGAATTCTCAAATTGAGGTAGGTTATGTGTATAGGAAATAAAAATGGACTCATATATTTAACCAATTGAACTCCCATGATTATTATCACTTCCTTCAATCAGATATATAAAAACTAGTTTTGAACCCTTGGGGAAATGAGATGCAATTTAATCCAATGGTTATGGAATTCGACCCAATGGCCACAAAATATCAGTTAATGAATATGAAACATAAAATATGTTTTAGTTACAGTCCATTCATGTATTAATAATCCATATTTTACACATCCATTCAAATCTACCAATATTATAAGAGTTTGCAACAAAGAAGTGGGAAATGGTACTGTTTTTTTTATTACTAATTAATAATAGATAAAATATCTTGGATTTTTGACCTAATAAAAAGAGAGATAATATTATTTATATCATAATAAAAAATTATAGAGAAATACAATCTCCCTCAAAAAGATAAATGGCTCACCAAGTGCGCCTCACTCCACCGGGCTGGAATATGGTGAAAGAATTTGAGATGGGAGGGGGAATGAGTTTAATATTGAAGTGTCCATGAGATTATGTATCTAAACTTGTATATTATAACTCCATTGAAGATCCTTTAAATACTTTAATGGCCTCTCCAATCACCAATTAGGATGGGAATCTTTCACCCTCGAAATTGGCTCAAGCATGAACTAGTCGCTCACTAGCTCTCTCTCTTCACAACAACAAATTTTACAACTGATCAAAAACCTCCTTATCATGGTTGTTCCCTGTATTTTAAAATAATTAATGGTCTCCTCAGCTTCCAAATACATCCATAAACAAAATCCAAGTCGAATTGGTGTGGCTACTCATGCTATGCCATGTGGCCTCTCTCTTCACCTTCCATCTTCTCCCAAATTGAGTAGGAACCCATTAGGCCTTCTCCAAATCACATGAGAGCTCTATTGGATGCTCTATTTCGACCTGGTATGTCAAATATGTCAAATTTTGGCATTCATATCTTCTTGTGTCATAACTGTCATAAAATCTCCATTATTGGTGTCATAGGTGTCATAAGTGTAAGGGGAATCTAGCAAAGTTTCCATGAAACTCCCCATTTGGCTCTTCCTTGCTCATGTAAGTTACAATTCATCCCAAATTCTACCTATGAAGTATATGGACAATTATATTGACCTTATAATCCATCCAAAACATTAGGATTTCCATAGATTTGAGATTTCAAGAGGTGGATTTGATTTAACATAGGAATTCTAGCTTGAGTGGGCCCCATAATCTCCATATGTCTCCATTTTTCCTACCCATTTATGCTTCACTTGAATTCATTTAATTGACCTTATTAAATAAATATTTTATTCCTTCTAAAGTCTAAACATCATTTATTAGCTCCCTTATTAACTTCCCAATGTTTCCACGCAACCTAGGTAACTAGTAGGATTGATGGAATTTTCCCACTATGCAATTACTTTAAAATGGGGACATTACAAAAATCCAATGGGAAATTTAATTTTCTGCATGAATTCTTTTACAACATTACTTTTTTTCTTCGTAAACATCCATGGAATTGAGTTTATATTAATTTGGTCTTCGTTGCTATGAAATTGAATGATGTCTTTCATTTCATGGTTTCCTTCTTGAATGTCTTTGAAAAATTTCACGAATTTTTCTTTGTCTCTCCTTAGCTCCATTAGTCTCCATAATGTTTCAGTCACGTTCTTTCCAAAATGCATTGTATCAAACATATGATAAATTTGTAGGTTCTCATAGTAGGGAAACATGCTGAATTGTTTAGGATAACTTTTCATTCCTCGTGGAATCCCATTAATGACTTCATGATCACAGTGGACATCATGAATATTAGTTTATAAATAAAATATAGAAATCAATTATGGCCACTATAGTAAACAAAACACAATAAAAAAATACATAACAATTCATATACGATTATCCATATGTACCAGCTT
Source organism: Pseudotsuga menziesii (assembly GCA_001517045.1). Classification (NCBI taxonomy): domain Eukaryota; kingdom Viridiplantae; phylum Streptophyta; class Pinopsida; order Pinales; family Pinaceae; genus Pseudotsuga; species Pseudotsuga menziesii. Next base: position 65,524 of record LPNX010288801.1, read on the forward strand.
GACGATTTCTATTATATTGCAACTTCCAAAGGTGAGGTGTCATTCCCCATGGTTTTAATGCAGTCTCTTGCTTCCCATTGAAAATAATGTTTTTGGTTGTTCTATAACTATGAGTCTTATAGTGGAAATGTGTATAGTTATCAAACACCTCCTTTCTTAAGATTTTTGAGCGATGAGATTTGATCTTAGGATCACAAACTGGACATGCAAATTTTCCCTTTGTATGAAGACCTACAATATATAGATATGGAATATCTATGTTAATTATAATTATATATAAACTATATTAACTACTTCATAAAATAAAATGCAATTAAAGTCGAACTTAAAAATACAAACCACAAAAATGGGTTAATCCCAGGCCATTGTGTCGTATTGGTCTAGATATGTCATACATACTAATGCCAATCCATAACTTCATTATCTCATCTATAAGAGGTTTGATATATACATTCATATCTTTGACCTAGAACTTACTTGATTGATTTGAAGTACATATAAAATATAAAATTATGAGAACAATTAAGATATATAAACCATGCACAAGAGTAAAATAAAAAATATATATTTGACATTAGGAAACAAAATATGACAAATGAGATGCCACAACTACATTGAAAAATAAAATGGTTGTAGACACAATATACCTGGAATAATCATTGACAACATTATGGGCTCCCTCTTTATTGAAAACCATGGAGGAATGTTATTGTTGATAAAACAAATAGGCCATACCGTGTAAATGGATCTCATATGTGGAAATGTATTAACGGCATATGTTTCCAAAGAAATACTAATATTACGGGGTTCTTCTTTAAAGTAAGGCCACTTTTCCTGCATATCTCTAAATGTAGAACCATCTACAGGCATTCGAATAACATCATCTTGAATTCTATTTCTTACAAGGTAATCCATAAATTGCTCTATGTTATTGCACCTGAACAGTCGTTGAAAATGTGGAATGATGGAAATATAATGAAGAACCTTGTGAGGCACATTTTTTGTTACTTGATTTGTTCGATATCTAATTATATGACATTCTGTTGCAAATTCATGCCGATTATAATATATAACATGGTCATTTGGGAATGCATTAATTGCTTCATAATTCATTCCAATATCTTTCATGATGGAAGATAAATATTGATATGCATGAGGTAAAATATTTGATGGTGGTAACAAAAAATCAGCTATTAAGCCACATCAAATAAAAATAAAAATAGAGTGAATATAATATTAATGAAACACATTTCATCCGTAGTAATTATATCATGAATTAACAATGCAATTATTAGAGGAAAAAATATAACATTTATCACGATCATATATATATATGTTATGGATTATTTTACATACCTTAACATCCATGGGATTGATATGTTTGAAATACCATTCATAACCTTCAAGTTCATTATCGACAATATAACAGAGAGAAGATTTGTTTTGGAGCCTTCATAAAGGGGTTCATATGCCTTCTCAAGAAGAGGTATATCATGAACATCATCAAAGTTAGCAATATTTTCATGATCATGATGATCATCATCATCCATTCTAATACGAAATGAATTAGAGATCAATGTATTCGTACCATCATCTTCAACTATGTTATTAGCATGATCATTTTCTTCAATAGGAATATTAACTTGTTCTCCATTAAGCATAGCTCCATGTTCCTCTGGTACTTTTTCTAAAATAACTTCCTCTAGATGATATGTTGTAGGATGTATTTGCTTTACAATTACATGAAGACATCAATAGATATAATTTAATGTAGGAAATATTAAAATAATACATACATTTAACAAAGCAAAAAATATAAATTTTTTATAATGCTAAACTTACAAATGCATGATATTCGTTCCCCCCCTCAGCTTGTCCATGTTCCCTACAATGTTTTGTGGTTGTTATGGTCAATATTCTTCTCCTCTTAAAGCCCCTACATTGACTACATGGACAATAACATTTCCCATTACCCCTTCTTTTCGCTACATCCCATAGTCTAGCAAGCAATTGTTGATTTTGTTCATTTGGATCAGGAATATTGCTATTTGACATTTTTTCACAAAAATATTGAATTAATACTATCGACAACCTTAAAAGATCAAGGTTCACACATCACAATTTCCACAAACGGTGGTTTGTCAAAGAATAAAATAATTTCCGCAAACAGTGGTTTGTCAAATAATAAAATAATTTCCGCAAACCACGTGTCGATAAATTGATGTTTGCAAACAATGCATTGATAAACATAATAATTTTGCAAACAATCTGTCGAGGAATAAAACAATTCCTCAAACCGTCTGTCAAGGAATAAACTAATTTCCGCAAACCATCCATCGCTTCTATAGACAACATGTTGGAATTTTTCTGTAATTTATATATTTTCAAATTCAGCAGTCGTCGAATAACCGACAATGTTAACCTAGTTACCGTTACAAACAAAAATGGAAATTTCGTTGCCAATCCGATGATTCTTCGTCGCATATCGGACGGCAGTGTGGTCGAAATTATGACAAATTTGGAGTAAAAAATATGACGTCCTTGACATTGAATATCATATGCATTAGAATCAAAACTTTGACAATAGAAATAAACGTCAAAATTTTGACAACTAATTCTACAATTTAAAAAAAAAAATCAAAATTGTTGGAATATATTAAACCTACTCATAACTTAGGATAAAATAATTAATCATTATTTGATTAATTATTCACCCACTAGCTTAATTAGTTGGCATCCACTTGCACCTTAAAGTCAATACATACCATCTATATCCTAGGATTGATTTATTTCTAATTCTAGGTTGATCTTGACCACCTTTTGACCATCCATAATTAGTACACAACACTTTACAATAGATTCTGCTTTATTCTGCTTTTCTTGCTTTTCTATGGATAAGATAAAAGCTAGTCAACTAGGAAACTAGCAGCTTTTGTTTCCAACCCATCCTCTGTTAGTTTTTCTCCATTTTCTAGGATTATCATTTTTTTTCCATATCCTTGACAACTGACTCATGATTTTTCCAACTCGTGAGGTCCTTGATAGATTTGGGAAGTGCTTTAGCCATCTATGGGGGTTTGCTATATTTTGGTAAGTCATCCTTTTTGAGCTTTATGGGTTGTTTCCATAAAATTCAATTTTCCTATGAGGGATGTACTATTTATGTACACTATTATTCATCATTATTCAATGGAAGGATACACACCAATATTCATCTCTTCATTCATGTGATTCAGTCTCTTTTCTTCTCTCTATTTTTATTGTGTATGCTTGTGAGAATTCTTAGTAGCAAGATCTATTTCTTGTGCTTCTTCTTAGCATCATTGCTCATAGCATTGATCTATTATTTCTACAAAAGTTCAACATTTCAAATTGAAATCCGACAAAATAGTACTTTTCGTCGGATGTTGTCATTGGATTTTGGGTTGAAATCTTGTTATGTTCTGAGGCGCATAATTTCTTCTTTAAGCCTTTCATATTCTTGTATTCTAATTTTGAGCTGTTGTTCTATATTTTTTTCAGCCTTTTTGGCTATTAGAAACTGATTTTTTAAGTCAGCAATAATTCTATCTGCATCATTGTTTTTCTCTTCAAATTTTGTCATATGAGTTTTTTATTTTTTTTACATAATTTTATACTTCCCTATTTCTTCAAGAGAACTTAAAAGTTTTTCTTCAATATCTACCACACCTTCTATTTGTTCTTTAGATATTTCACTCTCTAATCCCATGAATAGGACTTAAACATCTTCACTTATCTCTTTATCTTCATCGTCTTCCTTGGAATAGAAGCTTTTCTTATTTTTCTTAAACTTATTCTTGTACATGGTCTTGCTCTTTTCATCTTATGAAAACAAGGTTCTTCATCAACATTATCCTCTTGTTTTGGGTAAGGAAACTTATTGGAAAAATGTCCAATCCTTCCATAGCTAAAACATTTCAAGGGTATATTTCCTTTGTACTTTCCAGTACCTTTCCCAAGTTTGTTGATGGAAAGAGATTCATCATCATCTATGTTGTCATATTGGTTCTTGGAAAGGATTTAAATGTTTCTTCTTTTTTTGATGACCCATTTTTTCCTGTTCTCATCTCATAGGCAGTGAAGATCCCATGTAGTCCATCTACTATCGTGAGTTTAAGATCATCTCTTTCTTCTAGATTGGACACCTTTGAGTGATACTTCACTCGAAGGGTTTTTAGTACTTTGTATACCTCTTCTTTGTCATTTATTTCTCCTCCAATGCCTCTAATAGAATTAACAATTTCATCTACTCTTAGAATATATTCTGCAATATTTTCTTTCTCTTTCATTTTTAAGCTTTCAAAATATCCTTTGTATGTTTGAAGTTTGGATTCTTTGACTTTGGGCGCCCCTTGATAGACACATTTTAGTTTTTCCCATGCATGTTTGGATTTCTTTCATTGCATTAATTTTACAAATACTGAATTTGTTAAGCCACTCAAAATTGCATTCAGGTATTTTGTATTGGCCTCATATTGGTCTAGGTCACTTTTTGTCTATAGGTAGGTTGTCTGGTATTCCATTTTCTTTTTGAAACAGACATCCAAACTTTGTATCCAAGAGACATTAAATGGAACTTCATTCTTACACTCTAGCATGGATAATTATCTCCCCTAAATAATGGAGGTTTGTAAGTGGCTAACCCTTCTTATTGATCCATAGTGGTTTTTAATAGGATCTTCCTTCTGGTGATTAAGCTGTAGTGAAGGATCCCACTTTGATACCAATTATTGGAATATTGGACAATACTTAGAGGGGGGTGAATCAATATTGATAACTTTTAACAATCAAAACTATTTTTAATTTATTTATTAACACACATGATCAACAAAAAAAACACAGAACACAAATTTATCATTGAAGACCAATTGGGTAAACCCCCAATACTTCTTACTATTGGAAAATTATATTTACAAATAGTTTTTTCCTACTACTACAGACAAGGATGGAACCACAACCTATTTATTAGTAACTACTGGAAGGAGGCTATAACCCCATGTTTTATCAACTGTTGTTAAAAGGATTTTGTAATCCCCTATTTACCAGCTACTACTGGAAGGAGGATACAAGCCCCTTGCAGCAATATAGATTTCTCTAGCACCACCCTACCACCCTTGCATGTTAATTAAATATCTTACTGATCTATAACAATGGATATTCCAATTGAATGTCCAGAGACTATTATTTGAAAGTTTAAATCATTTTTGAAATACCCTCAAACATATCTCTTCATCTAATAGTCATGTATCTTCATAGTGACTCTTCACAAAAAAAAACTAATTCGGAATTACCTCTTTGTTTTTCATTTTTAACTCTAATTAAATTTTAATAGTCGTGACTTTTTGTAGTTTCCTTTATACAAAAATATTTCTACAATAGGCCTTTGCGCATTTGACCTTTCTACAATTTGTAGGAACTCATTCCTTCCGCAATTGTGGATTTTGGGTTGCAAGTGTGCATTTAAAATTCTCTCAAAATAGCTTCTGCAAGAATTCTTCTGCACTTTATGTATTGCGAATTCCTTTTGCATTACAGATTGCAGATTGCAGGTCTGCATTTATACTTTTCTCAAAATTTCTTCCGCAATTCAACTTTTGTAAATCATGTGGAATGCCGATCACTTTGTGAAATCCTCCTTGTTCGTTGATTAGTTATCAAACACATAAATTCACTTTGGCACTCCAAAATGTTATTTTCCACACACATTTACTTTGTTTGTCCTTTTCCTGTCGTCGATCTATTATCTTGATACAAAAAGAGCCATCTAACCTCCGCTAAATAATTTGGTTGAAACTCTATGTCTTTTCATTGATTGATTAGAGGATTGATCAATCAATCAAGCTCGATCGGACGTAACCCCCTCGCTTGATCCCCTCATGCTTCTTTCCATCCTCATCACATATGCCATCTCTTGCCCTTTCATCGTGCCATCGCTTATTACTTTGTCATTATTTAGCCCCTTTTAACATCAATGAAAACTCCATTCAATAACCACCCTATAGTAAGGATAGGTAATATTGTAGGCAAGTCCCTTCAACAATCTATACCAACAAACAATTCTTGAACAAGCACTCTAGATACAACATGGGTGGATGCTAAAAGGTAAAGAATAAATTCATTTGTAAAGTTTGGATGGAATAATAAATGGTGATGAAATAAAAGAATTTAAGGGCATCAAAATATTCTTGATCCTGCTTGTCACATACAAAAGGGATACTAGAACAAAGAAAACACAAGAATCCATGAACACTATTGGTATAATATGGAATGAATTGATGCAAGAAGTTTGCGTTGCCTTGAAGGATTTGTAATTAGTTCAAAGTACTAAGAGGGAGAAGTTCAATCATGTATCTAAAGTTTGAATTATAAATGGTGATCCCTTGTATAGAAACAATGAATCCTAACAATAATCTAGTAGGAATGCAGAATATGCACTTAAAATGGTTCAAGCGAATGTTGTAGTTGTGATGCTTAAGGAAGAATTTGCAAAAATGTCCCAGGTGATATGATAATTGTTTGAACAAATGGTGAGGGCATCCAAATATGCTAGGATAATATTGACCATACCATTGAAGTATTATGACATGGCATGCTAGAAATTGTATTTGTAATTCTACAGTCTAAATAGTATGACTCGATAGGGAAATATCCCCCAATTTCTCTTAAAGGTAGTTTTGTACTAGTATTGAGGACAAAATTGAATTTGATTATATCATGGAAAACGATCCATCAAGGATATAACTTCATGTTTTCTACATGCATTGGAATTTTATCGATGAAGGGGGTGGGGAGTTGTCCTTAAGACAATATTTGATGATATCACAATAGTCCGTATAGGCATGAATGGTGTCTTACCTCTCGCTAAATAGAACTAGGTATGATACCCTTATGGTGTACCCAATTGGATAAATGAAACTTTCAGTTTTAAGGTTATGGAATTCGACTTTAACTCCTAAATATTTGAAAAGGTGGATCAATCTCTCATTTTGGCACATTGGCTCAACATCAAGCCAAGTATTAAGACAGTTTTCCATGACGGAAAGGTCGATACTTAACATTTCCATGTAATACCATGAAAATACATCATGTAACTCATAAAAATGTGCTTTATAGGATGTAAATTTATTAGAACTAAATGAAGTACCAAGAGAGATGTTCTCAGTGACACTGAGGTTAACTCAAATATCCACCTAGTTGGTAGGATATATGATTTTCATATTACACTCCTCAAAGGAAACTAGCACAAGGATTGGATTTTTGAACAAATAAAAAAATCAAATAAGAATGATGATGCATATCATCCTACTAGAATTTAGGGTTAATAAGTTCTTCAATAATTTTGTAATAACTTCAAAAGGTTGGGATTGATGGAAAGGTTCAGAGGGTCCACTACCATGAGGGGATGATGTGGGCATAGAACGGGTGGAAGAGGAGGTCTTACTACAGGAATAAATGTACATTAAATGGAAATCATTCCAAATAATCGAGTAGGTGGAGATACAAAACTCCAAGACAACCATTTTTAGTGTAAGGGTGTTAGGATATTTAGACACTTAGGAGTTAGTTAAGATCAACTTATGTAATATATCCGTTAGGTAAAAGTGTGTTTCCTTAGTATGCATTAGTATGCATTTGTAAATATTATAATCCGACGGTCATGATATGTTCTAGACATAGAGTGATCCGACGGTTCAACTTCTCTTAGATCATACCTACCATTGATCCGTGGCTTAACACCTGATTGGTCTATGATCTCTATTTAAAGAGCATAGAGGGTCCTTGGCTAGTTGATCGATTATGAGAAGCTCATGTAACTTTCTTTCTTTTGCATAATAAATTGCTCCGAGTAGCTATTTGGCCGGGCCTGTGGACTGTTTCCCTCTCGAGGGTTTTAACCACGTGACAAACATTGGGGTGAATCCGCGGACCTGGGTAACACTTTTTGGCAAGCGCATTTGGGCAAAAACAAAAAAATGCACCTCGGTCGAGGGCTTGTTAAATCCTTGACCGAGCTATAAATAGCTCGACCAAGGTTTTATCAAGCCCTCGACCGAGGTATTTTTCAGCCCTTGGTTGAGGTATTTATTAACCCTCGGTCGTGGTATTGAAACCTCGACCGAGGGTTAATAAATACCTCTATCGAGGTATTAACTCGGTCGAGGTACATACCTCGACCGAGGTATTAACTCGGTCGAGGTACATACCTCGACCGACGTGCCTCTGTCAAAAAAATTATAAATAGAGGCCGCAGACCCCTTTTTTAAATGAACATGATCATTACATAACTCAATTGTATTTAGTTGAGGAATCACTAAATTATCAAAGACTACAAAATATATTCATTATACTTTGCTGAATCCTCCAACAACTCACGAAACCCTGAAAATAGAACTCTCCACAAAAAACTTTGCCTTCTTGAACATTAATGACACTCCCTGAAGTCCCTGGTAGAAAACGAAATGGAGCCATTTTTGAGTAGTGGGATGCAACTGCAACCAGTGAAATATTTTAAATATTGAAAATAGAACTCTCGACAAAAAAATTTGCCTTGATCTCCATAAAACTCTCTCCAAATCTCTTTTGTGGTTCGCTATTTTCAATATTTGAAAAGTTTTCACTGCTTGCAGTTTGCATCCCACTACTCAATAAATGGCTCCATTTTGTTTTGTACTAGGGACTTGAGAGAAGATAAATGATCAAGGATATTCAAACTTGTATGAAAGAAGGCCTACCTAAACAGTTATAAACATGCTCTAACAACCATGTGGATCTAACTCAATAAGCCAAAAAATTTAGGAGGGCTCTTCCAAATATGATGATCACAAGATTCACAACAAGTACAAAATAACCCAAGAATTATATGCAACCATGAATGATTAAAGAACAATCACATATGAAACCATTAATGAAATCATCCTTCAAGAATATTTGAAAAGTTTGTTTTAAATTCCTCTGGAGCGGCCTTCACACTCCCACATTCAATTCACATTAGATACATATCTTTTAGTAATATTAACCTACCTTTGTGGTCCTTCGCTGGACATTAATAAAATTATCGTATCTTATCTATCTTATCTAAAATGGAAAGAAGGAAAATGATGCTCCCCTAGTGGTCCACAATTAGCGATAATTGTTTCTCATTTCACCTATCCTATAACATCAATCCCTTCAGACGTGAGGAATTGTGTGATGTTTCCCCACTTGAAGTTGTGATGTTCTTTTATGAAAACCCTATATTTGGAAACTTCATGATTTTAATGAGTCCAGGTAGTATAGTGTAATTGTTACTTTGAGGAGAAAACTTTATAGGGTCCCAACAAGGTAGTTTGTACTACTACAATATCCTTGATATCAACAAAGTAGTGTCAGAAAGTAATCTCATAGAATTGGAAAACTTTCCTCTTCATAGTTCGATCATAAGGTGTACAAAAGGTCATTAATACTACCATAGTATTGATCATAAGGTGTACAAAAGGTCATTAATACTACCATAGTATCGATCCTAGGTCTATCTACACAAGAAAAGCCGGTGGAAAATATTGTAGAGGAAAACATAGATATATTTTCCTCACCTAAAGAGGTGTCATTGTGCAATTATCAAGTAAAACACTTTATTAGGTTTTATACGCGATGCTCCTTTCGTTAATGGTCCATATACATATTCTTTGTTTTGGAGAAAGAGGAAATAAAATGTCAGATTCAAGATCTCATCCGAAAGAGACACATTCAACCAAGATCCTCGCCTTGTGGGAGCCCAATTATGTTGATGTAGAAAAATAATGGGACATGGTGACTTTTTTATTACATGAATTTGCATTGATTATAGAGAACTAAACAAAATCATCGTTAACAATTTTAATACCTAATCTGTTGAATTAGCTATCTCCTTATTCAACTTAATGATGTCGATTTCTTCAGCAAGATTGATCTAAAGTCAAGATACCACCAGTCCTAATCGAGAAAAATGATGTATGGAAGACAAGATTCACGTCTAAATAAGGCCTTTTTTGAGTGATTTCTTATTCCTTTTGGTTTGAATAATACTCCAACACCATTTATGAGGATGAAGGATGAAGGATGATATTTTTTGTCCATTCAAAAACTCTTTCATAGTCATATATATAGATGACATTCTCATATTTAGTATAACTTGGGTGGAACATTTGCAACACATTCATTATATTTCGATCACCGTATGACAATACAAGTTATATGTCAATTTGGAGAAGTGTTCATTCTACATGGAGATAATTCAGTATTTACGATACATTGTGACATGATGTGCATGTTGACCCATCCAAAATCCAAGTCATTCATGATTGAATGACCTTAACGACTCTAACATATCTCCACATATTCTTAGTCCTTTCCAACTTTTACTATGGGTTTGTGTTGAGGTTCTCTCATATTTATTGGACCTTAATCCAAGTGACCAAGAGTAGAGCCAAATAAAATTTCACTTGGGGTGTGTCACAACAAAAGGAATTCAACGATTTGAAGCAATGCCTTGGATTGACTCCAATCATCACTTTTCTAGACTTACAAAATCCTTTCGAGATTGAGACAAATGCCTCTCACTATGCTATCAATGTATTTCCCACTTAGCATGGACATCTAAAGGACTAGATTGTGTTCATCGATATTCCACCTATGACAAGGAGATGTACTCCATTATGCAGACATATCACCAATGAAAAAATTACATCCTAGGAAAGGACATGATCATCCACACCAATCAAAGCCCCCTCCAATTCATACACATGTACGAAAAAAATATTGAATGAGTGCTATCAAAAGTGGTCCAAATTCCTTCAATCGCTCCACATAAACATCAAGTACAAGAACAGTAGAAAAAATCAAGTTATAGACCTCCAAGTGGCCCCAATTATACAACATAGACCTTGACTTTGTTTTTACCTATCATAAACTGCATGTATGAAGATCGGTCTCAAACTTCCATCTCTAGGATGAAATTTTATGCCATGTTGGCCACCTATGTGTTCTTTTAGAAGAGTGTGAAAAGTTGATCTAGGGGGTGCATTACAATCGACTAGCAGGGCACTTTGGCGTATAGAAAAGTGTGGCAGCATTGGAAAGTAATTCTACTAGCCAAAGCTATGGAAAGACATTGGTAAGTACATTAGATCACACATCTCATGTTCCATTGAACAAACCTACCATCAAGAAGCAAAGGTTGTACACTTCTTTTCCTACCCTAGATAGACCTTAGGAATTGGTCTCCATGGACTACATTTCTAGATTGCCTTTAACCAAGCATGGAAATGACTGTGTATTTGTGGTTGTTGACCAGTTCTTTTGAATGAAAAATTTAACTTTGTATAAGAAGAGAATCACATTAGAGGCCATTAGTAACCTCTTGTTTGAGCATGTTTAGGTTCACTTTATCCTCGTATGAAATATTATTTCAAATCAAGATAGTTGATTCTTAGGTACTTTCTGATCTAACTTATGTCCAATGATGGGCACCAAGTTATCCAAATCGATTTCCTTCCACTCTAAACTAATGGGTAGAAAACGATGGTCAACATGGTGATGATGCATATCATGAAAATGTGTGGCTCCAAACATCCATGCACTTGAGATAAAATCCTTTCTTATGTTCAACACAACTACAATAGATCCCTTCATGGATCTATTAGCTACAACCCCTTTAAAGGGTTCTTGGGGTTTCAACCACTAACTCTAGTTGATGTAGTGTTTCCCATTTCTTTTACACAGGAGGAATCCTCCCATGTTTTCATAGGATCTTCCATGCTTATTCTTTTAAATAGGTTAACTGGTGATAATACCCTCATTTAGACTATTCTACCAAAACTTGATGAAGAGGGAACACTCATACTAGAACCCTAAATATCGATTGAAATATGAATCAAGTAACTAAGAACCAACACAATTATTGAGAACCTCATCAAGTGCAAGTACCTATTAGTAGAAGATATGACTTAGGAATATTAGTTCTTTGTATAAAATCATTGACCATGAATCAAGATGAGGTAAACATTGATTTGAAGGGGAGGATCACATTATAGTCCTAACCCTTCTTGATTATAATTATATTAATTAGAATTGGGTAGAGTTATTAATTGAAATTCCTATAATCCTCATTATCTTCTATATTGACATAAAAATAATTTGAATCACATGTCATGTAGATTGATATATTGCAATTGGAGGTTTCCCCCTTTTCGACTCGAGAGAGGTTGGCCTATTTGAATCACATGTCATGTAATTTGATATATTGATATATTGCAATGGTCTATATCTACCATGATTGAATAAGTATAAAATGCGGAATACCAAATCCAAACTAAGAAAGAAACGTACACCCCTGGACTCTTCATTAAATAAACAGATCAGTTGCAGAAATTCCATTGTGTTTAAGCACAAAAAAACAAGAAGTCATAAATACCCGTAAACAAAGGGCGGTGAGAGAATCCATGGGTTGTGCATCCAAGAAAACATTAATTCCTCCCGTCCTTCCATCGATTCAGCTTCAAGGGCAAATTTGCAACATTCAAAGATTGAGGATTGATTTATGTCCACGCTCAGGTAAGACAAAGGATTTCATAAAGCCAGAACGACTCGGAGTTTCGAACGAGTACCGAGAGTACTACCGATGGATCAACGTACGCCGACGGTGATAGGTGACTTTAATCAACATTGTCATCGTGTTCTTTTAATCTTTTATTAAAGATGATCAAGTGATTCATGATTTTAATCAACATTAGCATTGCGCTGTTGCCTTCTGTTAATCCTTGATTAAGGATGGATGGTCAAAACCCAATCAAAGAGCATATACCTTAACAAAATTATTCATCCATACCACCATATATAGAGCTAAAGTTTCAAGAAATTCATCTTGCCAAGAAGCATATCAAACCATCAAATTCCACAATACTATGACAGCTTAACACGTGATACCTATCATTATCAACATTATTCATCCACAAGAAAAACAGTTCAAACGATCAAATTCCACAAGAGTATGACGGATGAAAACGTGATGCCTATCGACGTTGTTCATCCGCCAAAGTGTTGCGGATGTGCGACGCATGTACCTCAGAGATTTCATGTCAAAAAATATTCCGCTAACTTGTGTGAAACGATCCTATACGGTGGAAATCCCTAGATGGTGATTTTTTCTGCATTATCTGATTTGTACGTACGTACCACGTCATCGGAGCAAAATTAGGGTTCAAAGCATAAGTTAAAAAGCCTTTTCCCCAAATTGCCAATTATAATTTTGTTGCTGCTGTGTCTTTTGGAAATAGTATAAATTCTATTTCTAGGCCTTTGCTGGAACTTATTCAAGCTTAATTTTTATCATGTCAAATTCTTTTAGAATTTCATTTTTATATTATTTATTTTTATTTTTATTTATCATTTCTTAAAACTTTAAATGTCATCAAACATGTTTTATGTTTAATTATTATTTTAATGAGATTATTTTATCTGAAGTATTTAAAAAATTTAAAATAGAAAATTAATATTTTGTTTAATTATTAATATATTCAATTTTAATTGAGATCAATAAGCTTTTAATCTTTGAAATGAAACCCTACAAGCTTACTCTGAGAGTCCTAGCTATGTAATATGTCAACAAAAGACTTGTATTTGATGAATTACCTTTCAATAGTTTTATACAACATAGAACATTTTATATCCCTAAATTTGTTGTCCCTTCTTAGGTGAAATACTTAATTTCTCTAAACTATATCGAATAGTTTCTAGAGAAACTAAATTTGGGAAAAACAGAAGTTGCATCTTATGACCCACACAAGGTCATCTCAAAGCAGAGGCTAGAAAACAAGAATGTTGTGTATGATTTCCAACCCATACAAGAATGGGAGAAAGTGGCCAATAAGGAGAGTTGGAATGAAATTGAATAAGTTCAAAAGATATCGGTAGAGTGGAGTAAGTAAGAGCACTTATCAGACCAAAAGAGAGGGGATAAGGAGTTAACTGCATATATGGAGATTGATCAAGATGAGCAGGCTCCTTAGTATGAATTATATGTTTATATAGATTTTGATTAAAAATTTGGGTGGGAAAGACATTAAAGTTTGTAGCTGGAGTGTCATTAATGTTTGAATTCACTCCCGGCCTTTTGCTCCAAAGGACCTCGATCGAGCTAATACCTTGGTCGAAGTCTTAATGAAACCTCGACCGAGGGTTTGTTAAACCCTGGGTCGAGGGCTTTACAAACCCTCGGTCGAGGTTTCATTAAGACCTCGAACGAGGTATTTAAATACCTCGGTCGAGGTTCATACCTCGGTCGAGGGCTTAAAAAACAGACTTAGCCCACATTCAAACAAATGAAAAATTTCATGTGCCTTGCAGAGGTGTAAACCCTACCATTCCTAGCACATAACTGAGTGGAGTTGATACCGTTAAATTCACCAATGAATCTTCTATCCATGGAGGTATCATACACGCATTTTGGCATTCATATGAAATTTATTTTTTAATTACTTCTAAAACTTATACTTAGAAAACCACACTGCAACTTCGAAGCAGCTCAAAGAAAAATCCGCAGAGTTAAAAATACACAGCCAAAAAATTCTTAAAAATGCACACATCACATATTGACGTGTCCTCTTCAAAAGGGTATCTTTGGTTTTTCAATTTTTGAAAAAATAGAAAACATTCCTTTATGTGGACAAATATGTGTTTAAAACGATGCTGAAATCGAATGTGGTCACTTTCGAAAAATAATAAATAATTGTATAATGTGAAAATAATTAACAAAAAAATATGCACATCACACTGCATTTTATGTAGATCATGCTCACATATTTATTTTTTTTAAATTATTAGTGCAAGATTGAATTACTCTACGTGGACACGAGCCACTTATTAGCTTCTTCAAATTTTTAAGGTCACACAATTCATTAAATGCAAAAATTCACACATTAAATGACATTGGAATATTTTAAAAAAAATATCACTATGAAGCCAACATAATATTTTACAATTTGTTTTTCTACTGCAAGTCAAAATTCACATGGCATATATGCTTTTTGAGGGCTTCTGTCTAGCACATGAGTTAAAAATCAAGTTTTCATCGCCAAATTTGGCCAAAAAGTGTTACCCATCTTCATGGAATCACCCATTGGTGTATTGATCTATGATCTATTTGTGTGAAGCGGTTTTTCTTGGTTTTCGGTCCTTTGGGAGTACCCTGTGTACCCTAACATGGTTTCAGAGCTTTTATGAAGAGCCGCTTTCGGTTTTGATCAAGATCTGGAACTGATGTTGCCGAAACTTTGAAAGGGTTTCTAGTTTTTGAATTTTCTGTGCATTTGTGGCCTATGGGAGCAATTCCATTGTGTCCAAAGAGCCATTTCCATTTGTAAATAGTTTCTATTTCATCGAAAACCGTTTCCATTTGCTCCAGAAACACCCATTTCGGCAAATCTGAAGGTATAGTGTTACAGTGACGGATTTGTTTTATTTGTTTTTAAAATCTGTCATATTTTATCAGTATTATTATTAGATCTTTTTGTTTTAGTCTCGGACTGTCCCCTTCCCTGGCTGCATATGCTCTTTGCCGTGCACCTTGCGCGATCGCGGCGAATCAAAAACAGTGAGGGACAGCTTTTTTTTTCTTGTCTTCTCAGCTACGTATGCTCTTTGCCGTGCACCTTGTGCAATCATGACAAATCAGAAACAATGAGAAAACTTGAAAACGTATACTTTCCGGGTAAGCTAACCAAGATCTAACCCCATTGTGTGGAAAAAGTTTTTTGTTTTTGTTTTTCATTTTTTTGTGATTTGTAGGAAAAGAAAGCAAGCACGGAAAACGAGAGAGAAGAGTAGAAAAAAAAATCCCCCTTCCTCTTTCCATAGTTTTATGTATCTTTTAAACTTAGCTCACTTGGTCCAAAGTTGTTTTACACCTTGATAAGTCTTGAGTTCAAGTCTCATCACGCTACTTTTTAGTGCATGCAATTTCTATTTTCAAGTTACTTTATTGTAAAAGTGCATCTCACATTAATAAAATAAAATAAAAGTGAGTCACTTAAGTCTTTTAATTTATTGCCGCACTATTTAAAAGTCATTATTGTAAAAGTGAACATCACTTATTCTATAAAAGTGATTCACTTCAAAAGCAACTTTATTGTAAAAGTGATTGTCAAAGGTTGATCTTGGGAAGAGGGGGCTTCTTTTTTTTAGTTGGTCAAGTTAATATCTGCCACGTCATTATTGGGGACATCTTCAACATTTTCCTTGATCAAGCATAACTTCATCATATGGAATCCGTTTTAAGTGCCGTTTTTTTTAAAACCGCATATTTTTTCGAGCTCCTTGCATCCAGACAGTTAGTTTCTGTTATTTCAACCATTATTTTTCAGTATGGCAGCCCCTTGTGATATTATACTTACAAGTTCTAACTATTTCTCATGGAAATCTCGTATGGAGGATGTTCTGCGAAGTAGGGGACTTTTCAAGATAACCTCAGGGAAAGAAACAGAACCCACTGATGATGATAAGATAATTAAATGGGAAAATAGATGTGATGAAGCTCGTGTATTGATTGGGATGTCAATCTCTACTGATTTGCGATTCCACATATCTGGAATTGATGAACTTGATGTTGTTTGGGACAAGTTGGAATCTGTGTTTGGTAAACACAATGAAATTCAGGGTCATCAACTTGAGAATGAGTTGCTTTCCTTGAATCCTAATGATTTTTCTTGCATTCAAGACTATTTATCTAAGTATAAAACTCTTAGACTATTATGTGTAGAATGCAAGATTAAGAAAGAAGAAAAACAATGTATTTATCATATTCTTTCCAAACTTGGACCTGCATATTCTGTTTTTGTATCTACATTCTACTCCATGAAAGAATCATTCATTGCAGCCAGCTATGTAGAGCTTAGTCTTGAATCCTTTTGTGATTCCTTAATTAGAGAGCAAGATAAGCTCATTCATCTTGGAATACTTAACAATGCAGATACATCTAGGAAATCCTTATTGTCCCAACAGAAAGAAAAGTCCAAGCCTCCTAAGAAACAGAATTTTCACAATACAAAAGCAAAATAACAAGGGTCCCAAACCCTCTCAGTCAGCTCCTCCCTTAAAAAATGATAAAGGATCCAGGCAAAAAGGAAAGAAGACTGAGCGTCATTGCAATTTTTGTGGGAAATATAATCATGATGAATCTAAGTGTTTTAAGAAGATGGCAGCCTTGGAAGCAGCAATAAAGAAGCACCACATCAGCCTAGATTCGCCTTCAAAATCTACCTCTCATGGACATGCACTTTATGCTTCTGGTTACTCTTATACTGCATCTTCTTCTTCTACTTCAAATGAATAGCTCATTGATTCTAGAGCGTCTTATCATATGGCTAAGGATAAAGCCATCTTTTCTACTATGCATGAATGTAACACCAAACAAATATTTGTTGGTGATGATAGATCTCTAAGTGTTGCAGGATTTGAAACAGTTCTAGTAGAAAATGGTCATTTCAGTGATGTACTATGTGTTCCAAAAATTTCCTGCAATTTGCTATCAGTTTATCAAATTACTCATTCAGGTGAAGGTAAAACTGTGATGTTTACACCTCATCAAGTTGTAATCAAGGATTTTAAAAATCCTTAAAATTTCCTTGCTACTGGAACTGTTGATGATATTACCAGGTTGTACAAATTTAACAACTTTGGGTCATCACCTTTTTCATATGTTTTTGTTGCTCATAGTGATAACTTGCATTAGAGAGAATTTGAGGTCAAAAATGGGCCTCCTAAGAGATGTACTACAAAAATATAAGATATATTAAAATATTATGAGTTAGGGGTTTTAT